>PVJN01000447.1:0-205920 GCA_004026805.1 Lasiurus borealis
TCATGATTAGTTGATTAACTCTTGCTCTAAGCTTTCACAGATTTGACAAGATAATAATTGATTAAATATTTATGTTCACTGCTTTATTAAAGATTAATTTTCTAAGTAACAATATGTTGAGTGGAAAGCAGGCAAGTCATCATTTTCTCATTGAGAGCATCTAACCTTTATAAGCTCCAGTACCCCGTCCTTTTGGTAGTATATTTGAACATTGATTGGGTAATTTGGAGAAAATTAATAGGTCTGTGAATATTAGCCTTAAAAACGCAAATCTCTGCCCAGCCAGTGTGCTTCAGTAGTTGAGTATTGATCTGTGAACCAAAAGGTCATGGGTTTGATTCTGCTCAGGGCATATGTCCGGGTTGTGGGATCAATCCCCAGTATGGGGTGTGCAGGAGGCAGCCAATCAATGATTCTCTGTCATCATTGATGTTTCTATCCCTCTCCAACTCCTTTCCACTCTGAAATCAATAAAAAATATTTTTCTAAACCAAACCTCTGCTGGCAGCAAACATCATGAATTATACGTAACTTGAGATGAAAGGTACCCTCTGCTATCCTTCCCTGTATTTGTACCTTCTTTTTTGGGTAAGAAGGGGCAACAACTGGGGGAAGGGAAAACTGGATAACAAATAGGCAAGAGTGCATAGATTTATCACTTTCTTTTAAAACATCAACCAAATGAAAAAAACCTAGCCTTGTTCAGTAATTTACTAAATTCTAAGGTAAGTTGACATAAACTTCACATAAATTTGATTTACTTGACTAATGACAGGGGAGAGGGGTTATGTGAGAAAATATGCACATAACCGAAGGAGGCTTCATCAGAGGAACAGATGGGGACTGAGTAGCCCATGCCTGCATTTCCTGTGGATTATCCCTTTAATCTTCTATTTTTCCTATGAATGACTAAATTGAATTTTATTTCGTTTCTTGAAGAATTTGGAAAGCCAGTTCTAAAACCTTTATTCTATATAGAAATATGGTATATCCTATGGTGTGCCACAATATAGTATACACTAAAAATTATAGACCCAGTTTAGCATGCCTTCTACACTGGCTTCTCACATAATAAATAATGCTTATAACTTTCTCTTCTGGTTTCTATTTCATTCAGACCAACTTTGCTGAGTGAATACCTCCTAAAAAGTTAAACCATCTCTATTGAGTAAATAACATTCTAATTATAATGATGGCTTACAATTTACACCTTACCTTACATAATTGTTTGATTTTAAGTATAATCACCAAGTTGGCTTCCAACATAACTGGCTTAGCACCTTCTTTAGCACATTGCCTATAATAGTTTCACAGGCTTGTCCCTCTAGTATCTCTGGGATTAGTGCCAAAACCAAATTAACACTGAAAAAATTCAATTTTAGAGATAAAGGAAACTTTTTGGACACAATAAAATATGCCTCATAATGACACTGTTGCTTTTCTGAGCTGAAAAGCTAAATTATTGTTGCTTTTCTCAGAGTTTGCAGCATGATTGTGATCATCCTTAGGAAATTAGAGCAAGTATCTCCCATTCCTGAAAGCTGAGTTCCTTCACTATTCTCTTATTCATCATCCACATCTAGATCTTTTTCTTCTCTCTAGTTAAGTATATTCACGATTTATAGTCAACCTCAATTAATTCCTGACATAACTATGTGTCTTTTTATCATTCTATCCCACAACAAATGATTACATCATTTTTTATCTTGTGGTAAGAGTAGAAATAGCATTCAATATCCATATCATCTGTTATGGGTCTAACTGTGTCCTCCAAAAAGATATGCTGATATCCTAACCCAGGTATTTCTGAAAGTGACTTTATTCTGAAAAAAGGTCTTTGAAGAACTTAACCAGTTAAGAGAAGGTCTTTAGGGTGAGCTTTAATCTAATATGATGGGAGTCTTGACAAAAGGAGGAGAAGAGACACACAGGGATAGTATCATGTGAAGACTGAGGTAGAAATTAGGGTGATACATCTACGAGTTGAAGAATGCCAAGAATTGCTGTCACTAGAAGCCAGGAGAGAAAGGCATGGAACAAATTCTCCCTCAGAGCCCCTAACAAACAATGAATACTGCTGACCCTCTGATTTTAGACTTCTAGCCTTCTGAACTGTGACAAAATAATCTGTTGTGTTAAGCCATTCTATGTGTGGTCCCTTGTTATAGTAGCCCTCAGAGCTTTGTGCACTACCCATTTATAACCCTTTCTTCCATGTGTCGCCCAGTTACCTATCTCTTAGTCTAAGCCCATGCTTATATCCTTAACTTGTAAAAAAATTCTTCGGGAAAAAACAAATCTTAATTTTGTTTCTTCTAATGCAGAGATCAATCTTATTTACGTTAAAGTTTCCAAATAAAATATAAGACACCTAGTTAATTGTGCATCTCATATTTTATGTGCTAAATCAGGTAATCCTCATTTATGTACAAAATAGATTATCAAAAAATAATAAATAAATGTATGAATCCCTAGTTTATCAATTTTATGAAATTTTTCTTCTCAATATTTATAACAATCAATCATCAATAGAGAAACTGAGAAACTTTAACTTATTTCCTACTAGAGGCCCAGAGCATGAAAATGTTTGTACTCAGGGAATGGAGGGGGTCCCTCAGCCCAGCCTGTGCCCTCTCACAGTCCAAGAGCCCTCAGGGGATGTCTCACTGACCAGCTTAAACCGAAGTCTGACCTCCCTCTGTGAGAAGCAACCTGGTGGGTCTATCAGGGGTCGGAGCCAGCAAGCAGCTGGCCCCACCCCCCACATTCCCTCCACCTAGTTGCAGCTGTCCCCATTTCCTCCCTCTATCTCCATTTCCTCATTCTGCCCATTGGCACACACCTTGGCTGGCCTGATTCTGCCTGCTCACCCACCCAGCACCCTACCCCTCCCCTCTTCAGCCCCCCCCCCCCCGCCCAACCAGTAGAATCATCAATTTGTATATTACACTTTTACTATGTAGGATTAAACTTCGAAGGCCCACACCTGGAATATTGGGTATGATATTAAAAGGATATCCCGAAAAGTAGAGAAGACCAAAAAGAACAAGTAGAGTGGTCACAATTATAGAGGCAGATGCCACTGTGAGGGCAGAAACTGAAGAGATTAGGACTCCGCCATTTGAAAATATTGAGTTGAAAGATCTATGATCAAAATCTAGAATCATAACAGACACATGAGTGAAATGATTAGTTCTCCCAAATCTAGAACAACTAGGGTGAGAATGAAGCTAATATTAATTAATTAATTTGTATGTGGCAGACCTTTTACATACATTAATTCATTTTACTATATAGCAATTATGTTAGGAGGTAAGTGTCAATAGCCTTGCATTGCAGACATAGAGTGCAGAGGTGTTGGAGGGTAGGGTCAGAATTCAAACTCAAGATCCAAATTCTGTGTTTATTTCACACTCCTATATTGCTTCTTTAAACCTTTGTTCATAAACAGTGCAAATTAGAAACAATTAAAGGAAGTACACATTAACTAACTAGATAATATGTGGTTAAAGACACATTGATGCAAAGAGAAACCTAGAAGCAAATATAAAGTAATGAAAAATGGCCCATGGACACAAACAATGGGGTGGTGAGGTCCTAGGACAAGACGGGGAGTAGATTGGAGATGGTCAATGGGGGGAAAGGGAGAAAGATACACATACAGTATACAATAAATAATTATTAAAATTAAAAAATAAAGTAATGAAAACTTTATGGACAAATTTTTAGTAAGAAAGTCATTAACAGAAGAGGATTTACATGGAACGCATCTTTGGAATTGACGGCTGTATGCTGCTCTTATTTTATAATCAAAGCAATGGCTTTGCAATTGGTATACCTACCGTTTCCTTCATATTTTAATAGAATGCTTCTTCTCTTTAAACTTAATTCATTTATTCAATTAATTTATTTCCTACTCTATGTCAGGCACTGTCCAAGGCACTGGGATATGTGATAAACAAGAGAGACAAGGTTCATACTTTTATTAAGATTACTAGAGGCCCAGTGCACAAAATTCATGTGAAGGGATGGTTTCTCAAACCAGCCTTCACTCTCTTCAATCCATGACCATGTCTGACTGCCAGTTTAGACTCTATGCCATAGGACATGCCTCTCGAAATCCAGGACCATTAGATCCTAACTGTTCACCTGCCCACCTGCCTGATTGCCCCTAACCCCTCTGCCTGCCCACCTGATCACCCTTAACTAGCTCTGCCTGCCAGCCTGGTTACCCCTAACCACCTCTGCCTTTGCCCCACACCCAGGACCCAGAATTTTCTCCTCCAGCCGCCCACAGGCACCTGGGACCCAGGCTTCTCTCCCTCTGGCCAGCCACAGGAACCCAGGACCCAGGCCAGTTTTGCTTGGGCCAGTCGCAGCCACAAGGGATGATGGGTGGTGGCTTTGCCTGGGTCACAGCTACAGGCACAGGCACCCGGGATCACTGGGCAGGTAGCTTCTCTATCCCCCTGGGCCACAGGGAATTGCAGGTGCTGGTACCTGGAACCGCTGGAAGGCAGCTTTGCCCAGCCTGGCTTTGTCAGGAAGGACATCTAGATGGTTGTCTGGAAGATATCTAGTCTAATTAGCATACTACCCTTTTATTAGTATAGACTACAGGTCTGTTGCACAAAAATTTGTGCACTGAAGCGGGGGTCCTCAGCTGAGCCTGCCCCCTCTCACAGTCCAAGAGCCCTCAGGAGATGTCCTACTCTGTGGGAGGCCACCAGGCTGATCTGTGGAAGGCACCACTCCCATAACCCCCCTGCTGCTGCCACTGCCACTGCCCGTCACTGCAACTGCCAGTCCTTGGCCCTCACAGCCACCAAGGTGTTCTCATCAATATGGATTCCAGTCCCACATCACAAAAAAGTGACAACTTTCATTAGGCATTTTCATGATGTCTCTCTCATAGGATATAATTTTCTTTCTTCCTTTTTTTCTTTCTTTTTTTCTTTTTCTTCCTTTCTTCCTTCCTTCCTTCCTTCCTTTCTGTCTCCCTCTCTCTCTCTCTCTCTTTCTTTCTTTCTTTCTTTCTTTCTTTCTTTCTTTCTTTCTTTCTTTTTTTCTTTTTTTTCTTTCTATCCTCTCTGAGGATATTTTCCCATTGATTTTTAGAGAGCATGGAAGAGATAGGGAAAAACAAAGAGAAAGATCAATGTGAAAAGGACAAATAATTGGTTGCCTCTTACATGAGCCCTGACCTAGACCCGAGACGCAGCAGCCATGGGGGCTGCTATCAGGCCCTGCCTCTCTCTCTGCGCCTCATAGCAGCCCATGTGCCTGCTAATCGGGCACTATCTATCTCTTCAGCCCTCACAGCAGCTGCAGCAACTATTGAGCAGGTCCTCCCCCAGTGCAGGTGGGTGGAGGTCCCTGGCACAGTCCTGACCTCGGGCCAGCCACAGTGGAGGCTGGTGGACCTCTGTATGCCTCAGGACCCCCAGCATAGGTGCACAGAAGCCCCTGCTGTGGCCCCGCCCCCAACACTGCAAATCCCTGCCCACCAGCACCTACTGTGTGTGACCAATTTGCATATTATCCTATTATTAGTATAGATAGAACAGTAAAGAATGATTAGCATGATCAGAACTCTAAAGGCAGGTGCCATTGCTGAGATCCTAAAATAATAAATAAATAATTTTAATTTTAACAAATGTTTTGAAGGACAATTATAGATTTGACTTAATTTAAGTTTCTGTGGTTAAGAAAAAATTTACTGAGGAAATTAACATGTAAATTCAAATGTGAAGGGTGGGGAGAATTTGGCATATAAAAAGGTCAGAAGAGCCGAAACTGGTTTGGCTTAATGGATAGAGCATCAGCCTGTGGACTGAAAGGTCCCAAGTTTGATTCCAGTCAAGGGCATGTATCTTGGTTGCAGGCACATCCCAGTAGGGGGCGTGCAGAAGAAGGCTGATCGATGTCTTTCTCTCATTGATGTTTCTGACTCTCTGTTTCTCTCCCTTTCTCTCTGTGGAAAATCAATAATATATATATATATTTAAAAAAAAAAAAGGTCAGAAGAGAACATTCCTGGTTGAGGAAACATCAACTATAAAAGCTCTGATTTAGGGAGGAGCTCAAAGGAAACAAAAACAAGCTCACCTGTCAGTGAAAACACAATAGCTTGAGATGGGGCTGGACATTCACAAAGGGGCCAACTGGAATGCAGTAAGTAGATTTAAGAGTAGAGAACGAAACTTTTTAAAACTTAAATGCTTTTTAGAATGTACTCTATTTACTGTTTGGAGTATATGACTGAAAGGTATGAAGAAATGATAAGGGAAGAATTTTCTTCTGCCTTTTTTTAGATCAGGCATTTTTATGATTCTATTTTATCTCCATCTTTGGCTTATTATTTAAAAAATTTTTGTTATTGCCCTAGGATTTACAATATACATACATAATAATATCACAGTTTCATTGTAATTTAAAGATCTTACAACATTATATTTCTAAACCCTTCTTTATGCTATTATTGTCATTCATTTCACTTTTCATGTGGTATAAACACACAATACATTTATACTCCTCTTTCCATTAAGGAAGCAATTAAAGTTAAGAAAAATAATTAAATTTACATTCACTTTCATGTATGCCATGTCTCATACTCTTTATTTCTTTGTGTAAATCCAAGTTTCTCTATGATATTATAATCCTTTGCCAAGGATGTCCTTTGAGATTTCTCATACCCTGCTACAATACATTTTCTTATTTTTTTGCTAGTCTGAAAAAAAAGTGCTGATCTTTCCTGAATTTTCCCTGGGTTTAAAATTCTCAGTTGGAAATTTTTTCTTTGTTTTGTCTTTAACATGTTAAAAATGTCACTCAATTCTTTTCTAGATTAATAGGTTTTAAAGATATGATGCATATAATGTGTCTTTTTTCTCTGAGTACTTTATCATTATCTTTGATTTTCAACACTTTAAGTGAAAACTTTTTAGATATATCTGAAGGGAAGAGTATTTATTTAGCATAATATTTTCTGAGCCTCTTTTTTGTGTCTTTTATTGATTTTTTAAAACTCTTGTCCACTATATCTTTAAATGTTTCTTCTGTCCTGTACATTTTTACTTTTTGTTCTTAGATTTTAACTAACCTTTGATATTATCACAAAGCTCCTGGAGTCTCTTCTTTTTTTTATTTTACTCCTTTTTTTTTAATTTTTGTGTATCAGTTTGGGTAATTTATATTGATCTATCTCATGCTAGCCCAAATTCAGCATTCAGAATTTATTAGCCTTTTAGCTGAAGTCTTCTCACAAGATTGTATGAAGTCCATCTCTTTTAGGGGTCCCTAGTCTTTCTGTACAATTTACATAATATTTTTGCCCTGAGACCTCAACTCTCTAAAATTTTAAGAAAAACAATGTGAATTTTCAGATTACATCTTTTTTGTTCTTGTTGTGGTAAGAGTAGAAATGGCCTCTTTTTACCTTTCTATATCTTAAGTAAAACAATAGTACTGTCCACCTCCCTTTTAGTTATTGAATTTCTCTTCTTTTTACAGTAAAATTCCACAAAGAAGTTGTCAATACTCAATGTATACAACTTATCTCATGTGATTTTTTATGATTTTGTTCTTACCAAACTTATAAACCATAGTATTATCTGTGATGTATATGTTGCAAATCCCAGAATTCATATTTAGTCCTCAATTTTATTTGACATGTCAATAATTCTTGACACAGTTTACCTTTCTTACCACCTCAAGATAGTTTCTTATTTGCCTCCGGAAGATCACACTCCTGGGATCATCTCAATGGCTACCCCTCTCAGTTTTCTTTGCTGAAAAGATTCCTTAGCTTCAGTCTCTAAAGCTATAGTATCAGAGGAATCCCTCCTTGCACTTTTTCCCTTCTGTCCACAATCATTTCTTTGATCTCACTGAATCTCAAGGCTTTAAAAATTGATAACTCCAGATTTATATCTCCAAATGTATAACTTTAAAGAACTTTCCTCTGAACTCCACATTTGCATGTTTAACTTCCTACTTGATATTGCTTGGTTTAACTCAAAGTAATTTCAAAAGACATATCTAAAACTGAGCACCTGATCTCCAGTAACACTGCTCTTTCTATAATCTTTCCTATCTCAATAAATCACAAATTCCATCCTTAGTTGCTTAGGATAAAAATTCTTACATAACCATCGTTTACTTCTTTCATACCATCAACATCAGATATGCTTTCAAGACACCGCAGAAGATAACCACTTACATTTGTCAACATGACCACCTCATACGGGCAATCAATGATCAGATCCTACTAAAGTGAATCTTAAAATCTCATTTCTGGGCTCAAAATCCTACAATGACTTCCCATTTCACTCAGAATGAAAGCCAACATCCTCAGAATGACCGAGACTTCACAATCTGACTCCACAACACAGGCCTGACTTCACCTTCTATTTTCCCTCTGTTTCTCTCTGCATTATGTTCACTGGCTTTTTGTTGTTCTTCAGATATATCAGACAAGTTCCTGCTTCAGGGCCCTTGCAATTGCTACTCTCTTTCTTGAAATGTTTTTCTACCAAAATTCCACATGGTTTATTCCTTAACCTTCTTCAGGTCTCTACTCAAATATCAGCTCCTTGGAGGCCTTCTATGGCCTCCTACCCCAAAATGTCAACCTCTCCTCCCACAACTGTCTCTTTTCCTCATAATATACTTGACTATTCTTAGTACTTATAGTCATCCAATCTGCTATATTTAAATTATACATGTTTATTGTCTTAATTTATCACACAGGAATATAAATACCATCAAGGCATGGAATTTTGTACACATTGTCTACTGCTGAATCTTCAGTCTCGAAAAATATACCTAGCACATAGTAGGAACTGAACAACTATCTCTTTTATCAGTTAAATCAGTCATAGTCTAGAGCAGTGGTTCTCAGCCTTCCTAAGGCCACGACCCTTGCATACAATTCCTCATGTGGTGGTGACTCCCACACATGAAATTTCGCTACTGTTATGCATCGTGATGTAAATATCTGCATTTTCCGATGGTCTTAGGTGACCCTGTGAAAGGGTCGTTTGACCCCAAAGGGGTCGCGACCCACAGGTTGAGAACCACTGGTCTAGGGGTGTTTTGTTTTGTTTTTTGTTTTTTTTTAATGATTGGAAACTTTGTTCAGCCTTTGATTGAGAGCCACTAGTCTCTTATTTTCTTCTTTTTTTCTAAAACCTTGAAATAATGCTAACATCCTCCTAATGCATCAGGACATTAGAAGAAAAAGTTCTATCTGCTCCTTGCACTGGCAGTTCATATGTTCAGATTTACTGATCTCTAAGGGCACTTACATACCCCCTGTTTATTTATTTGGAATTATTTTATTATCATCTTTACATGGTTATAAACTGCTGCCAGAATGGAATGCCTTCAGAGGACTGTTATTACTCATCCTTAAGACTCTCTCTGACCTGACCTTGAGAAATAACTGCAGCTCCTAGAAGAAGCTGAAGATAATAAAATCATTCTAAGTTGCTGTGGGCCAAAGAGATTTCTACCCAGAACAAAGAAAAGGCTGCTGTTAGCCAAGAAGTATTCTAAGTCTCAAGAATCACACCTCACCTCAAGCCCATTAAGAGGCACTCCCTCCCTCCCATTAGTGAAATCAGCAACTGTCAGATGTCTCTGAAGGTTTTGTTCATGTGTGTATCTCTGTCCCCACAGAAAGCAAACAAAAACATGATCCCTGCCTTCATTTTCTTAAAGAAAGGAAGAATATTATTCTAAGAAACTTTCAAAAATGAAACAAGTTGCTCATAATCACATCATTCCAAAACAACCAACTTATCCAATTTTGTATATAACTTTTCTGTCTTTTTTAAATTTTATTTTCTTTATTGATTAAGGTATTACATATGTGTCCTTCTCCCCCCATTGACCCCTCATCCCTCCACTCATGCCTCACCCCCTTGGTGTCTGTGTCCAGTGGTTTTCTAATCCACTCATCTGCTGATGAGACTTAGGCTGTTTTCAAATCTTAGCTATGGTGAATTGTGCTGCTATGAAAATAGGGGTGCATATATCCTTTCTGATTGGTGTTTCTAGTTTCTTGGGATATATTCCTAGAAGTGAAATCACTGGGTCAAATAGGAGTTCCACTTTTAGTTTTTTGAGGAAACTCCATACTGCTTTCCACAGTGGCTGCAACCAGTCTGCATTCCCACCAGCAATGTAAAAGGGTTCCTTTTTCTCCGAATCCTCCCTAGCACTTATGGTTTGTTGATTTGTTGATGATAGCCATTCTGAAAGGTGTGAGATGGTACCTCATTGTCATTTTGCTTTGCATCTCTCCAATGATTAGTGACTCTGAGCATGTTTTCATATGTCTCTTGGCCTTCTTTATGTCCTTTTTGGAAAAGTGTCTATCTAGATTCTTTGCCCATTTTTTTTATTGGGTTGTTTAAGTTGTATGAGTTTCCTGTAAATGTGGGAGATTAAACCCTCATCAGAGATAACATTGGCAAATATGTTCTCCCATGCAGTGGACTTTCTTATTGTGTAGTTGATTACTTCTTTTGCTGTGCAGGAGCTTTTTATTTTGATGTAGTCCCATTTGTTTACTTTTTCTAAGTTTCCATTGCCCTAGGAGCTGTATCAGCGAAGATATTGCATCAGTATATGTCTGAGATTTTGCTGCCTGTGGATTCCTCTAAGATTTTTATGGTTTCCTGTCTTACAGTTTATTCCTTTATCTATTTTGAGTTTAATTTTGTGTATGGTATAAGTTGGTGGTCTAGTTTCAATTTTTTGCATGTATTTGTCCAATTTTCCCAGCACCATTTATTGAAGAGATTATATTGACTCCATTGTATGCTCTTACCTACATTGTCACATATTAATTGAGCATAGTAGTTTGGATCAATTTCTGGGTTCTCTATTCTATTCCATTGGTCTATATGTTTGTTCTTGTACCAGTAATAAGCAGTTTTTAGATGAGTGACTTTGTAATATAGTTTGATATCTGATATTGAAATTCCTTCTATTTTGTTCTTCCTACTCAGGATTGCTGTAGCTAATTGGAGACTTTTTTTTATTCTAGATGAAATTTTGGAGAGTTTGTTCTAGGTCTTTGAAATATGCCATTAGTATTTTAATGGAGAGTGCAAAGAATCTATAGATTTCTTTGGGTAGCATGGACATTTTAATGATGAGATCAATCAAAGGACTTGTATGCATGCATATAAGCATAACCAATGAACATAGACACTGGGGGGGGTTGGGGTACCCCTGGGAGGGAGGGGGGTAATGGGGAGATATATATAAAAAATTAATAAAAAAATAAAATAATAATAAATAAATTATAAAATGAGTAAATTTATGTCATAACATTCCATTATCCCTGAACACAAATAAGGATTTTCTTCTACCTAACCATCGTACAACCATCAGTGAAAGTTAACATCATTATTACCATCTAATCCACAAACTCAAGTCAAGTCACCTATTGTCCTAAAGCCACTTGAGGGGGGGAAAATATCCCAGATAAACAAAGTGCATGTAATTGATATGTCTCTTAAGTTACCTTCATTTTGGAATAGTCCCTCAGTCTTCCTTTGACTTTTAAATTTGCTACACTTGAAAATTATTGGCTATTTAATTTTTGGAATAATCTCAGTTTACATTTATTATAAGTTTTCTCATGATTATATTCAGGGCAAGAAGAGCATGGAGTGATGCTGGATTCTTCTGATAGTATCTCAACATACAGCACATGAAACATACAGGTATGTTTAATTACTGCTGATGTTAACTTTGGTTGCTCGATAAAGATTTTGTTTACTAGGATTCTCCATCGCACTGTTTTTCCCCATAAGTAAAAGGAAATACTTTGAGTTATGATTATCCAGTTCCTCATCAACTGTCACCAATTCATTTTTAGCATCCATTGACATTTTTTGGTTGAATTAATTATCATGATCAGAGTTGCCAAATGGTGGTTTTCTAATACCATCTCTTTTGTACAATTATTAATCAGTATTCTGTTGCAAGAAAAGCTTCTTTCCTTCCCATTTATTATTCTCTTCTTTATTTATATCAGCATGTACTCATAGATATTTATGCAACTGATTATAAATTATCACTATTTTTATTGTTGTTGTTGCTCAAATTGTCCTGGTCTTAGCCATTAGAGCCCTTTCAAGGTGACTTACATTACAGTTTGACATGTTTCTACCATTCCTTAAACACTTTACTTTGCAACAAAATATTGTAAGACTATCTATATACTTTCCCTGTCCACACCCTGAAATCAATCATTTCTCCAGAGAGTTCTGGTACTTGAGAAAGGAATTTATAACTGACGATCTGGGCATTTTGTTGTATTCATAATTATTAGGTTGTCTCTGTACTGGGTTCTATCAATGGACCAAGCCTCAGATACACATTCACACCTGTGTTTATTTCTATCATCCTATATAATAAAAGCATAATATGCTAATAAATCATTCAACCAGTCATGGGGGGCGGGGCTAGGAAGCAGGTGGCACCAGGCTAGCCAAGGCACATGCCAGTGGGCAGAGGGAGGAGTCAGTGATGGGGGGTTGGCAGTGGTGACAGTGGTGGCAGAGGGGCAATGGGGGGTAGGGAGGCAGGGCTGGCCACTCACCAGCTGATACCATTTCCTGATCAACCCACCCAGTCACCTCCTGCAGAGGGAGGCCATCGGTTGCAACAGTGGTGGGGTAATGGGGGATGGGGCCAGTCTCTTGCCAGCACTGTCCCCTGATGGGTCAGGTGGTCGCTTCCTACAGAGGGAGGCCAGGCTGCAGCTTACACCCGATCCCCACAGGGGACATCCCCTGAGGGCTTCCAGACTGTGAGAAAACACAAGCCAGGCTGAGGGACACCCTCACTGCCCCCAGTGTATGACTTTCCATGCACTGGGCCTCTGGTACTTATATACATTGAAAACTTAAATTTCACACTGATAGCACCAATTATAATCTAACCTTATGGGGTTCATTTTTGTTTTCTCTACTTCCAAATTTGTAATTCCTGTCTCTGAGAGGGAACAAATGACTCTCATCATCCTCAACTTATTATTTATTAGATAATTCTCTTTTAAATGTGGCTAATCTTCCATTGCTCCTACCACCGTTAAATCACACAGACTCCCTGCTTTCCTGCTTGGATTTGGGCACTCCTCTCCCAGACACTGTGATGCAGATGCCTTCCCCACTCAGATGACATTGTCCTGCACTAGGCCTTTACCTGGTGACACCCCTTACATGGTGCACTCTTCCCCACACTCAGGCTCTGACATCTATGCCAGGTACCACTCCCCAAAATCCCCAGGAATTCTGTCTTGCTCAGCCCCATCTAATAGTTTTTATTAGGAATTAATCAGGAAGGAAAGTAGAAATGAAGCAAGAGGTTAGCAAGGAAGGAAGCATGATTTGAAATAGCTTTTTATTCTTGCAAAAAAACACACCACATGAGTTATGCCCTGTCTGCGTGGCTCAGTTTGTTGGAGTGCCAACTCATGCACCAAAAGGTTCCTAGTTTGATTCCTGGTCAGGGCACATACCTAGGTTGTGGGTTGGATCTCCAGTTGAAGCATGTACTTTAGGCATCTGATCCAAGTTTCTCTTTCACATTGATGTTTCTCTATGTCTTGAAAATCAATGAAAACATATCCTCAGGTGAGGATTTTTTTTTAATGTATATGACCTATATTTTTAAGGTTCTCCTTCTTTTACAGTCACATTTTGCCATGGTATTATTCAGAAAATTCTCTACCAATGATAACTTATTGCAATCATCAAATCTAACCTCAAAAGCAAAAAATCACTGAAGATAATCAAAAGAATATTATACAGGGTTTGACACCCATTATAATAGCTACTATTTAAAACACACACAAAACAAAACAAACAGAAAATAAGTATTGGCAAAAATGTGAAGAAATTGAAATAGTTGTGCACTACTGGTAAGAATGTAAAATGATACAGCCAGCCCGGCCAGCATGACTCAGAGGTTGAGTATCAGCCTATGAAAGTGATTACAGTTCCATTCCCAGTCAGGACACATGGCTGGGTTGAGGGCTTGATCCCCATGTGAAGCATGCAGTAAGAAACTAATGATTGTCTCTCATTATTTATATTTCTATCTCTATCTCCCTTCCCCTTCCTCTCTGAAATCAATAAAAATATTTTTAAAAATAAAAATAAAATAAAATGATACAGCCACTATGGGAAACAGTAATATTTCTCAAAAAATTAAAAATAGAATTGCCATATGATTCAATAATTCCACTTCTAGATATATATCCCAAAGAGGTAAAAGCAGAAACTCAAAGAAATATTTGTAAGTTCATGTTCATGGCAGCATTATTTAAAATAAACAAAAGGTAGACACACCCCAGTTTCCATCATTTTAAATGGGAGGGTGGGGGAGGTCTTAAGGAAATAATACTAAGTTAAATAAACCAGTCACAAAAAGGACAAATAATATATGATTCTACATCTTTGAAATACCTAGGAAATCAAATCTATAGAGACACAAAGTATATTAAAGGCTATCCCTCACTGAGGAGAGAGGAAATGTGGAGTTATTTAATAAATACAGTTTCAATTTTGCAAGATGTAAAGAGTTCTGAAGATGTATGGTGTGATGGCTAAAATACAATGTGAATTACTTAGTGCCATATATTTAAAAAAACTATATACTTAAAAAATTTAATTATGGTAAATTTTATGTTATACTAGAGGCCCGGTACATGAAATTCATGCAGGGGGGGAGGGGGTCCCTTAGCTCGGCCTGCACCTTCTCCAATCCAGGATCCCTCAGGAGATGTCCGACTGCCAGTTTAGGCCCAATCCCACAATCTGGGACCACTGGCTCCTAACCACTCACCTGCCTGCTTGCCTGATCGCCCCTAACTACTCTACCTGCCTGCCTGATCACCCCTAACTGCCTCTGCATGCTGGCCTGATCTCCTTTAACTGGTCCCCTGCCAACTTGGTCACCCCTCTAACTGGTCCCCTGCTGACCTGGTTGCCCCCTAACTGCCCCCCTGTCAACCTAGTTGCTTTCTAACTGTCCCCTTGCTGGCCTGGCTGTCACCTGTTGGACTGGTCACTCCCTAATTGCCCCCCATGCCAGCCTGATTGACCCTAAATGCCTCTGCCTCAGCCCCCACCTCCATGGCTTTGTCCAGAAGGAAGTCAGATGTCTAGAAGATGTCTGGTCAACTCAGTCTAATTATCATATTACTAGAGGCCTAGTGTACAAAATTCATGCATGGAGGGGTGTCCCATAGCCAAGCCTGCATCCTCTCCAATCTGGGACTCCTGGAGGTATGGCTGACTGCCTGTTTAGGCCCAATCCTGGGCTGCTGACTCTCAACCACTCACTTGCCTGCCTGCCTGATTGCCCCTAACTGCTTCTGCCTGCCAGTCTGATAACCCCCTAATCATTCCACTGCCAGACTGAATGATGCCTAACTGCTTCCCTGCCAGCCTGATTGCCCCTAACTACCTCCCCCTGCTAGCCTGGTCTCCCCCAACTGCCCTCCTCTGCAGGCCTAGTCACCCCTACTGTCCTCTCATGCTGGCCAGGTCACCTCTAACTGTCCTCCCTTGCCAGCCTGGTCACCCCTAACTGCTCTCCCCTGCTGGCCTGGTCCCCACCCCAACTACTTTGTGCAGGCCTGCCCTCCCCCCCAAACTGCCCTCTCCTGCAGGCCTGGGTCCCTCCCAACTGCCCTGCCCTGCTGGCCTGATTGCCCATAACTGCCCTCCCTTCCGGTCATCTTGTGGTGGCCATATTTTGTCCACATGGGGGTGGCTATCTTTGACCACATGGGGGCAGCCATTTTATGTGTTGGAGTGACAGTCAATTTGCATATTGTTCTTTTATTAGATAGGCTATTGTCTTATTTCTGTCGGCTATAAGAGAATACTGTATGAATTGGGTGGTTTACAAACAATTCCAATTTTCACAGTCTGGAGGTTGCGAAGTTGAAGATCAAAGCAACAGCAGATTTGGGTTTGGTCAGTTCCCATTTTCTGTTTCACTGATGACCATCTCCATGTGTGTCTTCTCATGGTGGGAGGGACAAAGGAATTCTCTGGAGTCTCTTTCATAAAGACACTAAACACATTCATGCAGGCTCCGAATCATGATCTAATCACCGCCCAAAGGCCCCACCTCATAATACCATCATATTGAGATTAGGTTTTGTCATATGAATTGGGAGGGGGGATACTAACATTTAGTCTCTAACTTGTATATTTTGCTACAGTAAAAATTTTAGGAATATTATATAAGTTCTATTATTTCAAGAGATATTTTAGAGAAGTCCTATGTATGCAAATATCAGTGAAGCAATTGTATTGTTCCTCTTCAATGCTTATGTTGAAAGAATAATTCTCACATTTCTATACTATTATGTCTCTATATTTACAGTAATCATAATAGCTATTTTGAAATATAATAAAATTAATCTTAGAGGACTAATATTCTATTCTGGTCTTAGATATGTTAGTACAAATTCAATGTATTCATATTTTTTAAGAAACATATTTCCATGACAATTTTAAGTAAACACATGTCTAAAACATCTATAAAATATCCTCAACCATCCATATTAACTATTAGTGAAATATAAAGATCTAATTTCTACTCCAATCCATCTGATCCAAAATTCATACTCTGTCTCCAACCTTACCATGATGTATTAAATTAAACCAAGCTGCATCACACACTGAAGATAGATGTGGGAATAAATAATTGCAGCCAACTATAGTACAAGTGATACTAGAAGTACTCAACAACACAGATAAGTGACAGAGAAGGAGTGATCAACTTTACTCCTTGGAGTGGCTCAGACATGCCTGAATGAAGTGGTGAACTCTGCAATGCAATTTGAAACTAGGTAGGAATTTTACAAATGGACAGGGAAGAAAGAACACTCAGTGACAATTAGAAACAGCCAAAATACTTTTTGTTCTCAGGATTTTTGCCTCTGGTAAGAATTATCCTTATTTTCCTTCTCCCTAACTGTATCCTTTCTCTCTTTGAAAACTGGACAGAAATCCAGCATTGCACAATTCTGCCTCTAATTAAGATGTCTTTTCTCATTTATTCACCTTCCAATTCCCTCCTCTGGTCTGTAGTTCACCCATAAGAAAGTAGTCCATTTGTGTGTTGCTTATAAATGTTCTCAGATCTTTGCCAAATGACAATGCCAGTTTCACTGTTCCCTTGAAATAAATAGATGCTTATACGTACATGTCTTTGATGATGTTCTTTATTTTTGTAATATATTTATACTGGGAGATCTTGGTGTGTGTCATATATATGCTGCAGCATAACATCTTCTGTCTTTTTTTGCCTCCCTATGCAGTGCCTGTAATAGTTTTTAGCACATAAGGATGCTCAAGAGAAATTATTAATTGATTTGTTTTATCAAAGAACATTTATTATCATTATGGCCACAATGGAAAAGTGTCAGATGTCAAAGTCTACTTGGTAAAAAGAAATTGACTTGTGAATGTTAATACTCTGGTAAACAATGTTAATACCATAGATAGAAATTTTTTAGAAAAATGCTCTTTTGATGTAATGACTGCATGTTGACTCATTCTTACTCTGAGAAAAAAAGCACCCCTCCACCACACACCTCCCAGTCTGGATCAGTGATGGGGCTAATACAGATGCCTAGAACAATATCCCTACCCAGAGCTGACATTCTTTTTATCTATCACACCTCAAGCATCAGATCACTAATTCATGTACAGGATAAGACAACTGCCAAATTACTAGACTACAGAGAGAAGCTCCTCAGACACCTGTCATGTTGATGAAAGCAATACCATCCTCTGACCTTTGACGGTTCAAGGTCGATAATGAGACAAGTCAGGTAGGCAGAGCAGCATGTACAGACTCCATTATCATGCACTATGTGCACACTCAGGAGCATCGTGTCTCCTGTCAATTAGTGTGGGAAGACTGTGGACTGCTGATTACCAGAGACGTGGCACAGTGAGGCTCCGGTACCTTCACTACTGTACCTGCTGCATTTCAATTAGGCCCAGTCCCTCAACGATTTCTTCAGTGCTTCGTTATTGCCACCTTCAATAAACTCAAGTAGGACTTTTGCATTTCACATCATTAATTGGAAGAACGTGAAATTAGATGACATTGGACTCTGAATAAAGGCTTTGCAGGGTTCTGGGAACAGTATATAGTCATGAGATGCTCAGAACTGTGTGTATCAGGACCATCAGAGAACCACAAGGAAAGATGGACTGTTTCCAGCAGGGAATTTGTAGGGATGCAGCTAGGAGTTGAAATAAACACATGATAGTGCCTACACAGACTGACATGTCCATGTAAGAGTCTGTCTGTACTCTTACAAAGAAAAAAAAAAGCTACAAACAAGCAATCTTTGAATTCACAAATAAAGGAATAAAAGGAAGGAATCTAAAAATCTGAAAAGGAAAAATTCTTCATACTTCTCATACTTCTCTCTTATAAAGAGAAATTGCTTAAATCTTTGCAAAAAAATCATTCTATCCAGATACAGTTAGCAGAAAAGCATTTCAATATTGAAGTCATTAGGCTTTTGTTCTCATAAACCAACACTGTGGTCCTTAGTGTTTTTCAAATTAGATTGAACATCAGGGTCATCTGGAGGTCTGTGAAAATGCAGGTTGCTGGGTTTACACCTCTCCTTCAAGTTTTTTACTCAGTAGGTCTAGGATAGGGTAGAATTTGCATTTCTAGCAATTTCCTAGATGATGCTGATACTTCTAATAAAGGGAAGGGACCATACTTTGAGAACTACTTTCCTAGAGAAAGCTATCCAGATAGAAGGTCAGAACCTCCAAAAAAATAATTACTCACTGCCTTTTTTTAAAAAATAGATTTTTATTGATTTTCGAGAAGGGAAAAAAAAGGAAGAGGAAGAGAAACATCTTACACTCTGACAGGGAATTCACAACTTGGGCATGTGTTCAGACTGGGAATGAAACCTGTAACCCTTTGGTGCATAGGACAACACTCAATCAATTGAGTCAAACTGGCCAGGGCTAGTCTTTGCTTTTTAAAACGAAATGTTGCCCTAGCTGGTTTGGCTCAGAAGGATCCTTGGTTAATTACAGTCAAGGGCATGTTCCTAGGTTGTAGACTCAATCTCTGGCCCTGGCCAGAGTACCTGCCAGAGACAACCAATCAATATGTCTTTCTTGCATCCATGTTTTTCTCTCTCCTCCTCCCTTCCACTCTCTATAAAAATCAATGGAAAAATATACTTGGGTGAGGATTAAACCTGCAACCCTTCGGTTGTAAATTTTTAAATTTAAAATTAAAAATGTTATATATAATCACCTTAGTAAGTTATTTAAAAGTTAGCATGAAACACTTTATATGTATTAACATCATTATTTTATTTCCTCACAATAACTGAAAAATTTGTTTGTTTTAGTGAAATTCATTAGTGCAAGAATGTTTATAAATTAGTTCATTTGTAATGTTAAAAAGGGAGTCTCTTGATTAGGACATGACTCCTTAATGCCATCCTCTGACCCTAAGAAAATTTGTCTTCATTTATCTAGGATAAAGGATAACTAGCCATACACTGAGCCATAGGAACAATGACCTGATAACATATTTGAAGTCGTTAAATGCATATGTGTGTTGATGATTATTTGTCTCTTCTAGTCTTTGGTTTTATCTAAAAGCATTCTGAACTAAATATTATATATTATCACTATGACTAGGGAACAATTTGTTTTAACCTATGTCTTCAGGTACTTGCCTACAAAATGTGATGTAGAAACTCACTTAAAAATCTTTGTTCTTGGTGGGAATGCAGATTGGTGCAGATGGGTGCAGTCACTGTGGAAACAGTATGGATTTTCCTCAAACAGTTAAATATGGAACTCCCATTTGACTCAGTGATCTCACTTCTAGGAATATATCCTAAGAGAACTGAAACACCAGAAAGAATATATGTACCCCTATGTTCTAGCAGTGCAATTTACAATAGATAATATTTGGAAACAACCTAAATGCCCATCAGCAGATGAGTAGATAAAAATGCTGTACATTTACACAATGGAATATTATGTGGCTGTAAAAAAAAGAAGAAACTCTTATCATTTGAAACATCATGGATGGACCTGGAGAGTATTATGCTAAATAAAATAAGCCAGTCAGAGAAAGTATCACATGATATCACTCACATGTGGAATCCAATGAACAAAATAGATCCAAAGACATAGAAGCATGAATTTCAGAAGGTAGGTGTGGGAGTGGGGGGCGGGGAGGTAAAGTAATTAACCTGGGAACTTACATGTATATATAGACACACACAATAGAGTAGTATAGGTCTGGGAAGGGCAGGCTCTGGTGGAGGGTCAATGGGAAAAACAAACAAACAAACAAAGGGGGCATCTGTAATACTTTCAACAATAAATAAATAAAAAGAAGAAAAAAGAAAAACAAAGAAATCTTGGTTCCCTCTAGCTTTAAGATTTCGTAACATGGATCTCAATTTTTTTCTTGAGTCAATATGTTTGGTTCCTGGTAAGAATTCAGATTCACAGCTTTTTAAAATTTTGAGCTCAGTATCTTTAGCAATTTGTTTTTAATCTGGATCAGGACCAAATTGAAAATACCTCTTCACTTGTGTCTCGTCACTGTTCCTGCAGGCAGAAGTTCAGAACTACACTTCAGATTCCAAAATAGCTAGCAACCCAGCTACTTCTAGAGTAAGTTATACATTAAGGACGTTCCCATTCTGTACCACAGAGAGATCAAGTCTTTAGAGAAATTATTCCCACAGCAGAACATGTCTGTTCATTGAAATCTTTGGAAAGAGCACTAGGAGATCATTACATCCAAATTTAACGGAAAACTTGCTTGAAATTCACAGATATTTTCTCTATCTCCTTTATTTCAATGTAAATTAGAATGTGCAGTGCTACCTATTAAATACCCTAGTATTCTGAAGCTGGTGAATTCCTAATTCCCCTTTATAACATCAAATTTGCTGAGAGCTTCTAGTCAATTCTGAAGTTCATGCTAATTACATAGAAAGCCTGTTAGTCAAAGCCTGACTATACTAAGTCTGGATTATTAATTTTTAAAATGAGAGTGTAAAATTCTTAAGTCACACATATTTACAGTGCTCACAAAAATGAGTATACTGACTTTTCATATCTTATATATCCAAAATCTCATGGCCCAAGTTTCATTTTCACCATGTATTTTGGTAGCTTCTGAGACAAGACCAGCTAATGTTATGTTTTCTTCAGACTATGAAAGTAAGGGTCCATATACTCCTCACACAAACTCAGGGAAGATGGTCAAGGGTCAAGTTTTCACAAATCATATCAACACACTATGCCCACACATAAGCAATAGTAAAAAGAGTTTATACAGTAAAGTTCTTTAACCACCTATCTCTGAATCTCTGAAGCATCACATTCCTCCAGAAAGCTAGTGGAAAGCAGAAGAAAAGGAAAGGAGAAAGAAGAAAGGAGAGAGAGAGAGAGAGAGAGAGAGAGAGAGAGAGAGAGAGAGAGAGAGAGAGAGAGAGAGTGTAGGATCAGACTGCCCTCTGGTGTATATCATTTGTTTCTTTATGGTTTTAAGATACAACAAAGGAGAAAGATAACCAAGAAAGAAAGGGAAATTAGAAAATGAAAGGAAGAAAAATGGGAAAGGAAAGAATATAGAAAAGAATAAAGTCAAAAAAGACACTGGAGAAAGAGAACCAAGGAAATCAAGAATAATATTTACGTAAAAAAAGGAAGTAACATTGAGGATTATGAGAAAAACAAAGAACAAAAAATTATATTTCACCCTACCATTTGATCAATCCCAGAACTATTTATGGAAAAACAAAAATATTATAAACGCTGAATATATAAAGCATATTAAGGATTTTTTCAATATATCTGCTTTGTTCATTTAAACTATGTTTCAGTAACAACTGTTAGTCACCAGAATTAGAAAAACATGTTGTGGAAGTTAATGGAGAAAAATATTTAGAAATGAAAAATTGCTTTTTCTTGCACTATTTTAAGTTGCATATAAATAACAATAGAATATATAAGTCACAGACTATATTGCTGGATCCTCTACATATTACCACAAACAGGGCAGGGAGTGTGATTTATTTATTTATTATTTATTTACTTATTTATTTTTACATTTAAGTTAGTTTGAGAGAGAGGAAGGGGGAGAGAATGAAAGAGAGACATTGATCTGTTGCCTCCTGCACGTGCCCTGACTGGAGATCAAATCTGCAACCTTTTGGTGTACAAAACAACACTCCTACCAACTTAGCCACACTGGCAAGGACTGTTTTGTTTTTTTGTTTTTGTTTTTGTTTTTGGTGGGTATTTTTTTGACACATTGAATTTGCTCACAGAATTTCTAGCTATTTAGAAGCCTTGCATGGGAAATTAATACAGGTTAAACTATTTATTGTACAATTTAGGATAAACTGGCTTTTACAAATCTGTTAAAAGACTAGAGTAGAAGCTGAAGTCTTATTGATAATTGTCAATGCTTCCTCCTACATTCCATCACCAAATTCTGGAATATGTAAGAGGAAGCTCACAGCAACATCCTCATCATCACATTCCTACGTTTTCCAAAAACATCAACTGCAGTAGCCAGCATATCTCTGTCTGGGGATACAAATGAAGCTTCCACTGCCCACCCATTTGCAAGGGTTTTAAGAGCCCAGGAGAGGGGTTCCAAAGCCCAGCCCCTGATTCTCTCACCAGCCTATACCAGTGTAGAGCCCAGTGTCTTCTTAGCACTGATTATCACCCTCGTTTCACCACTGAAATAAACACAGTGGTCTCCACCTTGTTGGATTCACAATCTCTACTGCAAAATTAAGCCCATTTAAATAGCCATGGGGATACTTTGGAAAGGGTCAAATTAATTAGGTTTATTAAAAGCCTTCAAGACGTCTTGAGGCATGTAACTGAACTATACATTGAGTGGCCAGACTATTATCTCTGAATGCATAATAATCTGGCCACTCAATGTATGTATATGTATATGTTTATATACATATATATTATATATATTATATATATATATATATATATATATATATATATATATTAGAGGCCCAGTGCATGAATTCGTGCATAGGTGAGATCTAGCCAGCCTGGCCAGGGGAGGGGACATGGGCAGTTGGCCAGCCCGCCTGCTAGTCAAATTCCTGGTATAGGGGACAATTTGCATATTAGCCTTTTATTATTATTGGCCAGATTATTATGCATTCAGAGATCATAATATTCTGACCACTCAGTGTATAGCCAAATGATGGAGAAAGGAAATGCATATCATTGAGTTGTGGGCAGAAATCACAGGCATAGATATAACAGAGGAAGAAAGCTTATGTCAGATTCTTATTTTATGGACAAATTGTTTCCTTCTATCCCAGGAAGGTCAGCCAAAGAGACCACATGAGCAGCCCTCCTTGCCTACAGGTAAGATGAGGATGTGACCACACGTGCCTCCTTCTCACAGGTGAACCTGGACACAGTGGCATCTCCTGGGCTCATTCTTGACTGAGCTCCTGCTCATGGGACTGAAGGGAAACTCAAAGTGTAGTCAGATTTCAGAAGACAGACAGTTACACAGAGCAAGTGGCCAACATTTGGCTTTAATGCTTGGCCATTGCATTACTTTGAAATACTGAGCACACTGACTGATTAGAGACATTCTCAAGTTGTAGACCTAAACATGCTGGTAAATAAATGCATTTTGTTTCTTAAGTGTTCAAATTCTAGGAAACCATGTCCTGTTACCTCTTGCTCTGCACAAGGTACATAATGATATGAATCTTGTTTTTTTCCCTCCTTTCTCTCTCCATTTACTCACTACCGTCATGTGTTTCCATATTAACAAGGAAAACCTAGTTACCTTCTCTAAGAATCTTCATTTTGCTCAAGCATGAGAAAAGGAGCTTCCCACTCTGCCAGCAGCAGCTCCTGGTCACAAAAGGCATCTGTCGCTCTTAAAAAGCAAGATATGTTATATTCAGGAATCAGGCAGTAGGAGCGATGACTCCACATGATGAAGCAGCAATTCTAAACTTCATGAGTGAAAAAAGTCTCCAAATTTTAGTTTGGTAAAGGTTTAATATCCAGAGTGAAATCCATTTTCCACATTTAAAAACTTTTAACTTGGAAGATTATTATTAGAAAAGTTAGCTTTGTGGGGGAGGCATTGTCAACTACAAATGTGTTCACACCAGGAGGCAAATCACCAACTTTAGAACCAGACTCCAGTGAAAAATTTTTCCAATGTTTTCTTTAGAGAAATTACAAACTCATTAAAACCAAAAATGTGATTTTTTTTCTTTCTCACTAAGCTAAAGGGGTCAGTCTTACCAAATGTCTAAATCTTATAATTGCAAATTGGACAATAGCAAAAATATTTTAAAGAATAAAAGTAATGTATTTATTTTTACTTTGCATTAATTTGAGGTGTTCATAAATAGTAATGCTAATGGTTGTCATTTATTAAATGTGATGAGTATGAGCAGAATATCTCTCTAAACATAATCCAGATCGCTAATGCCAGAATGATCAGCTCAATTTTAAACTATCTATAATACAAACTTCAGCAATTTCAGAAAAGCAAGAATGATTGCAATTTTTGAAATTACATCCTATGTAATATAACTAAAAAAATGAGGCTTCTATTAATCAAGTTAAAAAAGCATTTCTATAACTAGATTAAAGCATGTGATTATCATTTTTAAGATTAATTTTACATGAAATTTATAATTATTTCCTTTGTAATCACTAGCTTAAACCTACAGCTATTGACTCTAAAGTTTCTTTTTCATTCAGAAAGCATGTATTGACTGATGAAAAGAATAGA
This sequence comes from Lasiurus borealis, assembly GCA_004026805.1. Classification (NCBI taxonomy): domain Eukaryota; kingdom Metazoa; phylum Chordata; class Mammalia; order Chiroptera; family Vespertilionidae; genus Lasiurus; species Lasiurus borealis. Next base: position 24,886 of record PVJN01000447.1, read on the forward strand.
ACATTACAGTGGTACCTCGAGATACGAGTGCCCTGACATACGAGATTTTTGAGATACGAGCTGTTGAGCGAGCGATTTTTGCTTTGAAATTCGAGCAACATTTGAGATAGGAGTAATCGCAGATCTGCTGTCTGCACATGACCCACCAGTTTACCGCGAATGGAGCGTCTCATAGTTTCCCACGCCTCAAGGTTACGGAACGAATTAAACTCGTATCTTGAGGTACCACTGTATTTTATTTCTAATAGATATTTTTCAGATGCTGACATTAGACAAAAGAGACAGTATTTAATATAGTTTTATAAATATCTTGACCATCTTTTTAGTTGCACAATGGAGGACCACCTGATCAAACCTTGAAAAATCAGGAAGGCTTCCTGGAGGAGGTGACATCTCAGTGGAGTTTTAAATATTAATAGTGATAATAACAACTATGCTTTCTAAATGTTTCACAGTTCTTTTTCTATTTAACTTTTATAGCAGCCCATGATAGATTACTAATATTATCCCATTTTATATATAAGGAGCTAGGAGCAAAGGGGGTTATTTACCCAAGGCAATACAGAGAGAAAATTGAACTTTCCAAATATGAATTTAGACTAGCCTAAATTTGGAACCCATTCTTAACTACCCATTATAATAAGTTCTTTACTATTTCAATCAGAGGGAAGAATGGGTTCAAAGGCCCTGAGGTCTCGGAAAACAATAAGCATTCAGAGACCAGCAAATATATCATTATAGTTAAAGCATGGTGTATAAGGTAGGTAATAAGCACCTAAAAATCACTCTAAATTTATCCATAAGAATTGCAGGCTCTGTTGATTCAAGGGATTGTATTAGTTAGGAAAGATCAGGCTATGCTGCTATAACAACAGAGCTCCAAAATCTCTGTGGCTTAAAATAACAAATATTAATTTCTTGCTAATATGATTGTCCAATATGAGAAACTCTACTTTTAAGAGCCACACAAGGATCAAGGCTTATGTGAGCTCCACCTTAATTCATGGCTTCCAGAATTTTTCTGGCATGAAAAAGAATTGTAGTGTCAAGCCCTAGCAGTTAAGTGCTTTGGCCCAGAAGTGATATATGTCACTTTCACTCATATTTCATTTTCCAACAATAGTTACATAATCTGGCCTAACTTTGAAAGGGCAGGAAGTACACTCCCACTTGCACTTTGTAGTCAAGCAGTACTGGATATTAGCAATTATGAGTAATGCACACCATAATGATATTTTTCAGTATTGAATGGTAACAGCATGCAGCATATAAAAACATGATTTGAAGTCATTCAAAACTAGGTTAGAATACTAACTCCACAACTCATTATTTTGTTTTATTCTGGTTAAGATACTTAATCCTCAAAATTGAAAAAAAATGGTAAATATAGGGACATTACCCTTTCAAGGCTGTTGTGGAGCAAACACAAGTGAACGCCAGTGACCAGTTGCAAATGATCACAGAGGCTGCTAAGTTGGTAATAAGCAAGCAAGGATTTATTGAGCTGGCCAGTGACTGCTCTGCCTTTCTCCACGCAGGGAGTCCACAGAGCAGCAGCGACCCTTGTGTAGGACCACTTTTAAGTGCATTTACCACCTCCTGTTTTTGCAGAGCGAACAACCCAAGACAAAACAGATTTTCCTAAGCAACATTAGAGTTTACGACCATGTTCTTTACAGGGTCTTCTTGTTCTTCAGAAAGCTGACAGTGTTCTATGAAAGAAGGCCTATGTGCTGCGAAGAGGTCATGAGACCGTATCTCAAGGCCTGACCTGATGTCAGCACTGACAACTCTATCTGGGAGATAGTCCACAGCCTCTCTGGACTGGGGCATGCTCAAAAATTCCCACTCTCTAACAGGTTGTTGTGAGGTTTAAATGGAATCATACATTAAACACATAAGTGTTCATGAAATAGTATGATATCAATAAATGGTACTTTTATTTTGGATTGGGCAAGAAATTACAACTTAGAAAAAGTCAAGAGCAGATTTTACCAAAAAAAAAGATTATAATAAAACAGCTGATTAGAGTGATTAACTTAGGTTATATAATGAAATATTCAGTGAAGCAGAAATAAATTAGAATTTATATGCCATAAACAAGGTATTCTTTACCTTTTTCCTTGCCTATATTAGCTTTTTAGTGCTGCATAACAGATTAGCAGACCAAGTGACTTAAAACATTTCCCAACTGTATTGGCTCACATGTCACAGAGTTCAGGTTTTCCTTCAATCTTACATGATTATTGCAGAATTCACTTCCTTCCAGCTATGGGACAGCTGTCAGTCAAGAGCTGCTCTCAATCCCTATAACTGCTCACAGTTCCTTGCCACACAGCCCCCAGAGGCAGGTCACAACATGAATGTTTGCTTCCTTCCAGGACAGTGAGAACACAGCTCTCTGACTTTTTCCTCATGACCAGCCAGTGAAAACCATATGCTTTTAAAGGGATCACCTAATTAGCTCATGTCCACCCCAGGTAATCTCCCTTTTACAATATAACACCACATAATTATGGGAGTGACATTCCATACTCAGAGGTTCCCACCTACACTCAGCAGAAGAGAATTATATAAAGGTGAGGGTCATTGGCAATAACTTACTCTGCCTACCACATCTTTTCACAGTTCTTACTTGTTGAGCATAGCAGTGTCTCAACATGTGATTCATGGAAGTGAAATATAGGAGATATCTATGGAATATAAAATGCAATCCTTAGTGCCAACTAACCTATGATGAGAAACATGACACATACAATCCTTAGTTACAATTAATACAGCTTTACCTAGGAAAAAAATTTTGTTCTTTTTTTCATTTGAAAATTCATACCTAAGGGAAATCTTCACATATTTGTTGTAAGACAATTCTCCATATGTTGCATTTCTGCACATATTGCAAGCAGAAAGGTAAATACTACCTTTTGTAGTATTTTTAAAAAGATATTTGTAGAGCAAACAATCTTGGAAGATAAATATTGTGTGTCTCTCCAGAGGAAAGGGCATGTTTGCTTACCAGCATGTATAGTAAAAATAATATCTTATTCCAAAGCAAAAGGCAGGCATGCTTCTTGCCCATTATAAAACATTCAGGTTCCCAAGTCAATATTCCTTTCCTGGAACACAGATCATTGTATATGAGATATTCATCAGCTATATCTCTGTAGAACATGGGGCAAAAGGAAATTGGCCATCAGCCTGGCTACTGTTATTGCTGTGAGTAGTAAACTGCCCTTGATTTCTGACCTTGGCATCTCATGTCTTCTGCCAGTACCCATGAAACAATGTCAAGCTAATCTATTATCATGTGAGTAGAGTAAAATCTTAGACTTTTCATGGTTCTTGGCAATATTCAAAGTATTATAAGAGAAACTGTAAGAAGTGGACAGTGAAAAAAGAATCTATACTCAGAAGAAAAAAGATGACTTACTTATAAAAAAATTAAATATACATATTTCCCTCTTAGGTGATAAGCATTCTGGCAGGATGCACTTAAAATATATATAGATTGATAGACAACTTGAGTGATTTAGATGGCATGGGTTTTGTTAATTAGTAGGAAATCATGCATCTTACATGAATATTTTCAACATATGTTCATTTTTCTTTTCTTTAGCATAGATTAGATTATCTATATTTGTATAACAGATTTTTAAATCTCTACAATGTGCTATAAAAGTTGCAATTCCAAATTATTTCCAATTTTTTGTAAAAGCAGAACAGTTGTAATTACAGATCTTACTTTTAAGAAAATATGTAACTCAATGTTTAGAAGAAACCATTCCACTATACTTCAGTTAGATGAACATCTTTCTGTAGTTGTTTTTAAAAACAAATAAAATGAAGGAAATTCTTGTATAAGTCTGATTCATAACCAAACATTTTCTCCACCTCTACTCATTAGTTCTACTGCATACTGAAACACACACACACACACACACACACACACACACACACACACACCACCTACATTTCTATATAGAAAAGAAAATTTATTAAGAAACATTAATTTCTTTTATAATTCACTGAAATACAAGCTCATATCCAGACTGCTGGTATTGACATGCACTGATATTTCTTGCATATACTTACTCCTCATTTTTTAGCATTAGATTCACATTTTCTATGGACAAGCAATACCCTGGCCTCAGCTCTACAATAGTCAATTTCTAGACCTGGGAACACCAAGGACATCTCTGTACATTCTGCCCAAGATTATTTAGTCTTGCACAATTTGTTAGCTCATCACACTTCTTATTTTTTTATTCAGTTTTGGGTATGGCATCAAATCCTTGTTTATGTTCAGTTTGGGTGCAGGATAGTCAAAGTCCCTATTTCAGTTTGTTCAAATTAAAATGATAAAACCCCTTTCCACACTAGGGCTCTATTTACCATTAGACTTTGCCGCATCACACACTGAAAATCACTAGCTTGATTCAAAATTAAATCAGAAGGCATATGAAAATATTTTCTGCAAACATGAACATGCATAGTTCATAGTTTACAAAAAGTTCATTTTTCAGGGAGATCAAAGACTGAGTCATAATCTCTTAGATTAGAGCTTTTCATGTTTTCTCCTGTTACTCAGTTTTTCTTTTGGAAACTTGCTGACTCTATAAGACATCAATTCTATTCACAACGGTATCTCTTCTATATCATGGCAGCTAGGATAAATGTGTCATTCTTTGCTCTTTTATTAATTTTAAAAGTCAGAATCATAATACAAAAATAAATCAGAAGTCTGATGTAAGACAGATAAGAGAATTCATGACATATAAGTCATTTTAAAAATCTCAGCTTTGAAAATCTATTATATGAATTAGATTTTGGAACCTAGAGAACAAGTTTTAATACAGTTTTGCGAATGTAAAATAATAGGTAGAGTTAGAGATATACATGGCAATATTTAAATTTATTATAAAACTTGAAAATATAGAAAATATTTAATCCATTCAGTATCATTATCACCAATAATAATCCATATTAACATTTTGGTGTAATTTCACCCAATATTTTTTCTAAATATGCAACACATATATATGTATTGCTTTTTATCAGTTTCTTATGACATGAATGTTGTTGAAAGTTGTTCTAAGAATGTACATGTTAAATATGTAGGGGAAAGTTAGTGTGGCCACATGAGGAAATTAGAATGAGATCTGGAAAGAAGTTGAGGTCTCCATGTGCCAAGCGGGGTCACAGGGAAGCCCATATTTGGTCATGAGGCATAAGGCAGGTGTGGAAAAACAAGAATAGAGCCCTTATTGGGGTTTCTATAGGAAAGAAACGAAAGAACAAAATAAACAGCTTAGAATTGATTGTTTGAATGATTATAGTGGACTGTGAGGCATAGATGTGGTCTTTAGTTTCCTGATACCTAACCCTATGTTGATTTAGGGCACAAAAAAATATTGTTTTGATGTTTGAGAATGTAATAAGGAAGTGGTTGGTGAACATTGAGCTTGGGGTTGGTTGGTTTGTATATGAAAAATGTGTTCTGGACAGAGTCCTTTGTTATCTTTAAAAATTGGCTCATAGCTCTGCCCTGGTAACTCAGTCACTTGAAGTATTGTCCTGTACACCAAAAGATTATGGGTTTGATTTCAGATCAAGGCACACACCTAGATTGTGAGTTTGATTCCAAGTTTGGGCCCATATGGGAGGCAACCCATTAATGCTGTTCTCACATCAATGTTTCTCTCTCTCTCTTTCTCTCTCAAAAAAGAAAGAACATAAAAAAAGAAAGAATTGGCTCATAGATTGCCTTGGATGGGAAGTTTCTCACCATCAACAAAGCATAAAGAATATAGAAAATAAAAATATACAGCATATAGCCTTAGCCAGTTTTCTCAGTGGTTAGAGCAGCACCCTGTGGACCCAATGGTTCCAGGTTTGATTCCGTCCAAGGGCACATACCTTGTTGCAGGTTCCTCCCCAGCCCCAGACTTGGTTGGGGCTCATACAAGAGGCGACCAATTGATGTTTTTCTCTCACATCAATATTTTTCTCTGACTTTTCCTTTCTCTTCCACTCTCTCTAAAAATAAATTAAAAATATCCTCAGGTGTGGATTAAAACACATATATATATATATATATATATATATATATATATATATATTTCAGTTGTGGATATAGCATCCATATTCATATATGTATACTTTAAATATAATTGGTCTTATGATAAATGGGTGCCAAATAGACAAATATGGAATCTAAGAAAATAGAACAAAAGTCATGATTCCATTATGACTGCCTAGTAATTCATCACAGGAATATCCCATGATTTAATAGAATTCTATTATCAGATGAAAATAAATTAATATATTAAAAAATTTGTCAATTAATGAAAAGAGAAGAAAATACAGAAAAAAAAATTAATTATTTTATTTAAAATATTATATATAGCCTAGCCAGTGTGGTTCAGTGGTTGAATGTTGACCCATGAACCAAGAGGTCACCAGTTCAATTCCCAGTCAGGGCACATGCCCAGGTTTCAGGCTCAATCGCCAGTAGGGGGTGTGCAGGAGGCAGCCTATTAATGTCATTTCTCTCTTATCAACGTTTCTATTTGTCTATCCTTCTGTCTTCCTCTCTCTCTAAAAATCAATAAAAAAACACATATTTTTAAATGTTATATATTAATAAATAAATATGTAATTTTTAGACCTATTGAGATACTCATTAAGCTTTTTGTTTCTCCTTTTACACCAATTAACTTGATTATATTAGTAGTTTAAAAATACTGTCATTCTTACATCCTTTAAATACAACTAATATTAATTTTAATAGATATATATGTATAAAGTTATGTCTAATTTCAGTTTGCTTGTGTTTACCTAATATATCTTTTTCAATTTTTCTCTTTAAATCAGTTCTGATTACTTGGCTTTAAGTATCTCTTTTAAATAGAGTTTAGTTAAAAATTGAGTCTGAGCATCATTTCATAACAAATATATGTTTATTGCCATTCCTCAGATATTTAGTACTATTGGTAACATCATGGTTTATTTGTTAGTTTCCTTTTAATATTAACTATCTAGTTATATCATCTCTTAATTTGTTTCTCCCCCTCAACTTGGACATCGAACTTATCTTAATTTTCTAGTGGTTAATTTAATATATTAAAGCTATATATAAACTCTATTCTAGAGTGACCAAGAAGAAAACTATCTATTAACATCCTACTAAGCAAAATAAGAAATTCAGCATAAATATACTCCTCAGCCGATAATGACTTCCATAAGCAAGAATTGCTCATTTTTGTTCAAGATATTTACTTGTTTTTATTAAAATATCTTCTCTTTAAATAATTATTTTTGACATTGATTCTATTTTTTTTACTAATAACCTAATTAACAATATTTTACAAATATTGGACATGTAATATGAAAACTTTCATCTTTATACTATTATTCTTTGTCCTATGTATATTTGGTATAAACCTGTTCACTACAATCATCAAGTTTATTAAATTATGCTGACTAGCATGACTCAGTGGTTGAGCATTGACCTATGAACCATGAGGCAACAATCCAATTCCCAGTCAGAGTACATGCCCATTTTCAAGCTTGATCCCCAGGAGGGAGTCTGCAGGAAAAAGCCAATCAATGATTCTCTTTCATCATTGATGTTTCTATCTCTCCCTCTCTCTTTTTTCCTCTCTGAAATAACTAAAAAATATATTTTTTAAAAACTTGTTTCCCATTATGTTTAAAAATAGATTACAAGAACAAGGTGTCTGAACATGATATAAATATTTCTGATAGGATATAATGATTGGTATTCTTTTCAGTTTCAAAGGGCTTTTAGATCTAGTCTACAACAATACTATAAAATACTTTGCTTAGATGATTGGTGTTTCTTTTTTAATTTGGTAGACTCCAATGGATGATCATTCACTAAAGATAATGGTTTCTCCAAAGTACTCCCTTCTGATTATTTGGTAGATGGGAGTGGGAGGCAGAGAGGGAGGGAAGGAGGTCAAGGTATACAGGAAGGAAGTGAGGGAAGGGAGGCAGCGAAGAATTAAGAAAATAACAAAAATGTAGCTTCGGGTGTAAACTCTAGTAAGTAACTTGAAGTTGGGATCCCAGAATAAAGCAATTGGTTTTAAATGGACACTGAGAAGAACTTCAAGACTAATCAACAATTATTAAATATTTAGTTAATGTAAAACCAGCAATACTATTCTTCTTAAGAACTGATAGTGCTTGAAACAAGGGCTTTATTGAATGATGTTAAAAGGCAAATATAATATCACTGAGAAAAGTATGTGTGTTTTTTTTTAAATAAAATGCTCACAAACAGAACCAAGAATTTTGTTATGATATATAGAAAGTTGTCATGGACAATTGCTTCTACCATAGAAAGAAAGAAAACAGAAAAAAGAAACCAACTACCAAATTGACAGACTTAAACTCAACAATATCTGCATTACTATGTAAATGTACTAAACAGTCTAAGTAAAGACAGAGATTGTCAGAATGGATTCCAAAAAATGATCCAACTGTATTTTTTTATTAAAAAAATACATTCTTAAACATGTATAACAGATATGAGATACATAGGTTTATAGTAAGGGAATGGAATCAATAATCTTAAAGTATGGCTATATTATTATCAAGTAATGGAGACCTCGAGACAAGAAATATTGCCAAAAGTCAAAGTCAGGAGGACATAACAATGCAAAGTATAAGTGCATCTAACCCATGACTTCAAAATACTGCTGAACAGAGGCTCTAAAGCCAGTTTTGTGACACCTGATTTGGGAGCATAGACTACTCAAAGTAGGAGTATTTCTCTCCAGTAGATTTTTATTGGTAGTAACATATTTCTTAGCATAAAATATCCCTGGGAAGATGCCTCACTCATGATTAATAATGATAAAAACAGCAACTACAATAACTGCTACTGGTATTTGTGTGCTTCATATCTTCCAGGTAATATGCAAAGAGGTTTTCCTATATTTTCCACAAAGATATTATTAATTTTTCAAAGATCAGAAAAGTAAAGATTACAAAAAGGTTAAAGGATTTTCAAATGGTAATATTACTAGGAGATGACAAGTCTAGGGTTTGAAGTTCTTAACTGTTCACATTGTCATTTTAAAGAGAATTAATCCAATGAGCCAACATGTTTTCTCTTTCTAATAACACTTGAAATAATTCAGTCATTTGATGTGAGATAGAGAAAAAAAGTAACAAAAAAGTTAAAGAATGGGAACTTTTGGTAGAGAGCCAATAAAATGAAGGGAATATTAGAGGATGTGAGGTACTAGTGAAGTCCATGAATTCCTATGAATAAGGAAGAATTGGACCATGGTGGTGTAATAAAAATAGGAGAGAATCACAAAAAATAAATAATTCTTCCTCTGTGTCAGTGTTTCCAACATTTATATACCAACCAGCATTGGCATAGTAAAATCACCTTTGGTTGTTGATTACTGCCTAAGACTTCTCTTGAGGTATATATTTCACTATATGACATTTTAAAAAATGAAATTCTCAATTAACCCTTAATTGGGAAGATAACTGTGGTTAGTTGGGTGGATGGACATATGCATTTAAGACTACCTTCTTCCAAACCCCACTACACTGACAGAAATAGGATAAAAATATTTAAAATCCTCATAAACAAAGAATAGGAAGGGGGTGACAGCAAACTAGAAATATCAACCAGTTTCAGAGGATGGAAAGAGGATACAGGAATGATAGTTGTCTTAAATCAGAGCTAAAGAAGCACAAACCATGGGTCCCAAAAGGTAATATCAAATTGGTTCATTCATAAATAAACTTTAAAAGGTTCCAGAATTAGAAAATAACATATTACACCATAGGAAGGCTAAGTTTGGAGGTGAGAAAAGAGAACCTGACTTATATGCATAATAAGCAATTAAACACTCAGGGCTCCTCTTCTGCCTCAAACTTTAAGGTAAGTTACCCATTACCTATTCTATTTATTTATTTGTTTATTTGTTTATTTAAGAGGAGAAGAAGGGAGAGGAACATCAAAGCAAGGGAGACACATCTATTGGTTGCATCCCCATCCCCCTCACACACCCTCTCCATGGATCAATTCTGCAGCCCAGATATATGCCCTAAACAAGAATTGGACCTATGACCTCCTGGTGCACAGGAGGACACTCCAACTGAGCCACACAAGCCAGGTCACCCAGTTTCTATCTTTATAGACAATAAGTGTCCTTCTATTAATAAAATGGAACCAGAAATGTTCCATCTTGAAGACATCAGATCAATGAAAGCAAGAAAAAGATGCTAGATGGAAAAAATGATAGAGATTAAATCTCTGTTTACTGAAAAGGTGACATGACCCTTACAACTTCTGCCTCTATCCAGTTGCCAGAATGCCCGCAGACTGGATAATACCTCTTGGGCATTGTGGTTTGCAGCCTTCCAAAATAGTTCCAAATAATCCCTTTCTTCTGGCATTTATACCCTTATGTAATAGTCTTACCTTGTATGTGGGCTGGGCCAGGGACTCATTTCTATAAAATAAATAATGTAAAAGTAGTGGGCAGATCAGGTTATAAAAGACTGTGAATCTCCTCTTTCTGGCACTCTGTCCCTGGTTTTCTTTTCTTGCTTAATTTAATGAAGCAATTAATCATGATGAAGAGACTCATATGGCAAGTAACTGGGGGCAGCCAATGGACAGCAAGGAACTGAGCTGCTCAGTCCAACAGCCCACCCAGAACTGAATCTTGCCAACTTCCTTGTAATTAAACTTGGAAGAAGATCCTTCCCCAGCCGAGTCTTGAGATAACTAAACCCTAGCCAGCACTTTGACTGAGACCCTGAACAGAAGAGACAGTTAAGCCATACTCACATCCCTGACATACAGAAATTGTAGAATAATAAAGGTTATTGTTTCAAGCCACTACATTTTGGGAGGATATTTTTAGATGCCAACAGATAACTAATAAAAGCATTTGGGTCCATCCCACTATCAAGGAATTGAGTGACCAAGAGTAAAGATCCAAAAATATAGACATATGATGGACTCTCAGTCATCCTATAATAAACTATATACACTGCTACATATCTACCAAACAGCTCCTTAAATATACAGGCAGCTAAGGATCACCAGAAGTGGACTGAAACTTTTATCTCTATAATTAGCAAGCAAATATTAATAATAGGAAGAAAGCAAAGGGGAGGCCAAACATTATCAGCACGGTCATCTAGGAAGCTTCACACTCTCCAAGGAACCACTGATCATTTCCTGCAGATCACCAGAGGAAGGAATTGAACAAAGGAAAAGATGGGTGCGTGCACAGTGAAGTTGGGGTAATGTAGGAAAGGTGCTTGGCTGTCAGCCTAACCTGGGAAAAAGATAACTGGGAAGAGGGGTGGAGCCAATGCAAGCCCGTGAAAATTTGGTAATACAAAATCTCTAGACAAAGAATTCTGTCTCTTTTGCTCTGCTACTCCTGTTTCTCACTTGCTCCATAACCCTAACCCACCTGTGCACTAGCCTGCCATGTGGCCTTAGCAGCAGCATGGCCCATGGTCATGTGGACCCCATATGGCATGGATTGTATCTGGGAGCACAAGCTAACCCAGCCAGATGCTGGACTGGATTGTGCTTTAATATGGAGCACAGTCTTGGGCAGTGGCTTTGATCTTAGTCCTGCTGAAGACAAGGGTGGACATATTCCATGGCAAGATGAAGGGAGATGGACCTTGGAAGGGAACCCCCTTAATGTTACATTATCAATTAAACTTTCCACAAAACTTCACCCTTCCATGGGGGCCTCAGGAAATTATTTTCACCATGGCACCCCAAGAACTCTACTACCACCAGCAACAGGTGCAGACACAGAGGGCACCCCGCTGAAAACAAAATATCCAACAAGGAAGGGAGGCTAAATAATACAAATATACAAAAGAAAAAAAGTTTTAAGAAAATAGAAACAGTTCAGAAAGCAGGTGAAAATTTAAAGTACAAACAAACTAAAATGACTATCCTCAGAAAGATAAAAAGAAATACTGCATCTTAGAAACAAGGAGAGAATTGTAGAAGAGGAGGAAGAGGAAGAAAAAAGGAGAAGGAGGAAGAGATAGAGGACGAAAGATAGGAAGGCAAACAGAAATGGTTCTTAGAAAATAAAAATGATTGATGAGAGAAAATATTGAATAGAATTGAAAAAGTCATTAAGAAAAATATCAAATCATAAAACAAACGGGAGAAAAGTGGGTCATATGAGATAGAAAGAAAAAAATAGACAATCAATCCAAGAAGTTTAGTATCTGATTAATAGGAGTGCCAGAAATAAATACAAAAAGGGGAATTATTAAAAGTAATAAATTAAACCTTCCCAGACAGAAAGAGGCCCACTGAAAGTTAAAAAACATCAGAAATAAAGCACAGTGAGATATAAGATCATGACATTTCAGATTAGAGATGAAAAAAACCTAACAGTTTCCTTGGATGGTAGATATTGATCATTTGCAAGCCATCCAAAATAAAAACAGAACTGGAATTTTCAAAAGAATATTGGAAACCAAAAGACGAGCAATGACTTCAAAATTCCAAGGGAAACTAATTTTCAACCAGAATTCTATACCTAGCCAATCAATTGAGTGTGAGAGCAGAACACACTGATATACAAGGTCTAAAAATGATGTACACTAAGTACTTCTATATAGGCAGCTATTGAAAATTGTGTACCCATAAAATGATGAAATAAATCAATAGAGGAAAAGAAGGTTAGAGAAGATTGAATATGGGGAAAAGGATAAGATCATCTCTAGAATCGAGATAAAAAGAAGTACCAGGACAACAGTTAAGTGTATAGCAGGTCTAGAAAGGACACTGCCCAGACTACTGCAAGTTAATTGAGGCTCCTAAAAGGAAAAACAGATTGCCTGAAACTATATTAAACAAACGTTGGAAATCTGAGGGGGGAAAGCTGTTGGATATATGAGAAGAATTAGAATTAGTTTCTATAAACTATGCAAACAAAAATATTTTTTTAATATATTTTATTGATTTTTTTACAGAGAGGAAAGAAGAGGGATAGAAAGTCAGAAACATCGATGAGAGAGAAACATCGATTAGCTGCCTCCTGCACGCCCCACACTGGAGATGTGTCCGCAAGCAAGGTACATGCCCCCGACCAGAATCGAACCTGGGACCTTTCAGTCCACAGGCCGAAGCTCTATCCACTGAGCCAAACTGGTCTCGGCCAAACAAAAATATTTGATACAATATTTAACTGCAGGAAAAAATTTTCTAGAAGAATCCTCAAACATAGGATACTAAATGATTCACCAGTGAACAGTGTCTCATAATAATAAAGTATATACTCTGAAAATGTTTTTTTTTATTATAATATAATTATCATAGAGGAAATGGTGAGGAAATGTAGTGCTAGATAAAGGTGAGACAGTGGTGCAAGAGAGACAAAGCCTTATATACCATAAAATGAATTTGATAAAATACCCCCCAAAAGAATAAACAAGAAATGGTAGTGAAGAAATATTATTTATAATGTGTAATGGAGTAATCCATGAGGTAAATAAAGTAAGTGAAAACGGTTTTCTAGGAGAAGTAAGATAGGTGGAAGAAAGTACTAATGTTCTTTATTATAAGCCTTTTATTTGCCTTTATATACATATATTACTTTAATTAAAAAGAGCAAAATAATTCAAATAGTTACACAAATCTGTTTCTCTCAAAGGATCTTCCTAATCTATAATTAAATAGAAAAGCCATGATGTATTTTAATTTAATGTGTTGTAAATTTCCTAATTTTCACAAAATCAAAAAGAAATAAATACACTTTATAGGTATATAAGGAAAAAAGTATAGAAAATACAGAAAAATATACCCATGCTGTTTCTGATTTATTTGGGGGACGTAGGATTGGAGTGGGAAACAAGTCTTTAGGAAATCAGAGCTTTATGTCCGTACCTTGTTCTCAATCAAGAAATTAAAAATATACATAGATGATGGATGGATAGGTTGGTGATAGATAGTGGATGGATAGATAGATGGATGGATGGATGATTGATAGATAGGAACAGAGATAGATAGAAAGAGAAATAAAACAGGTATGATAAAATGTGGGAGAATGTGATAAAGAGTTTCAGGGAATTCTTTGTGCTATTTTTGTAACATTTTAGTGCATCTAAATTTAATTCAAAATAAAAGGTAAGAAAAAAATTAACCATGTGAAAAAAGATTCTTAAGGTGCTCTCAGGAATATATTCTTGAGATTGGGACAAAAATACTCTCTTTTTGTCATGGTGTTATTAGCAAAGTTCCACCATCAGATGTTCATTACAGGAATCATTTAGGAATCAAGACATATCATGTCTGCATTCTTCCTAAGACAGAAGGAACTTAAATTAGAAATAATACTCAACATTCTGAAGTGGTTTAAAGAAAATGCGTTATAATTGTTTTGGAAAGAGTTATTTGGAAAAGGGAATTTGTTTTGTTCTGCCTTTCATATTGTATCTATATCAGACAAGTTGATCTTATTAACAATAATTGAAATGGGATTTTAAAGCATACATTTTTAGGTGCTTTAAGAACCCTGAATAAATTGTTATAAAGCCAGTTCCTTCAGACACATACTTGGAATAATTGTTTTCAAACTTTATTGAAGACAATTCTAAACTAGGTCAGAGTTTTGTGTGGGTTAACTTCTTCTAATATTTTATTCTTCTTCAAGGACAGCCACTGATTACTACATTAAATTTAATGGTGCACAAGCAAATAGAACTGGACTATAAGCTCTGTTTACCTGCTTATCAAATCTACCCACTGAAAACTGCAATCTTTATATTAAAATTTTTGGACAGTCACTTATAGGCACATATTATCTCTGTTACAATGTACTTCTTTATTATTGCTTTATCTATATGTGTAATAAGTATGATGTGTGGGAAGTGCAATTATTTAGCTGGATAATTTAGGTAAACCTATTTGTTTCTCTGAATGTCACTTTTCTTCATAAAAAGCAATGGAGCCCTGGCTGGTGTGGCTCAGTTGTTTGAGGATCATCCCATGCATCGAGAGGTTGCTGGTTTGATTCTCTATCAAAGCACATGTTAGATTGCAGGTTCTATCTCCTATAGGAAGCATGAAGGGTCAGCCAATCAATATTTCTCTCTCATTGATGTTCCTTTCTCTCTTTAAAAGCAATAAAAACATATTTTTTAAAAATGGACTAGATGACTTCAAGTTCATTTTCATCTCTAACAAAACTTGTATTAGTCAGGACTCTATAGAATGTGTGTGTCTTTGTGTGTGTGTGTGTGTGCGCGCGTGCGCACGCCCTCGCGTGAGTGTGTGGCATACAGAAAGACACTGAGTTGACAAAACTGCTTCACACAATCATGGATGTGCAAGTCCAAAATCTGCAGGATAAATTGACTATCTGGAGATCCAGGAAAAGTTGCAGTCTAATCCCAAGACAACCTGCTGTCAGAACTCTTTTTCGCTCAGGGGAGATCAGTCTTTGTTCTAGTAAGGCCATCAACTGATTCCATGAGGCCCACCATCATTATGGAGGGTATTCTGCTTCACTCAAGGTCGACCAATTTAAAAGTTAATCACATCCACAAACACCTTCATGCAGTAATGTTTAATCAAATATCTGGTCAACATAGCCTGGACAAATTACACATAAAATTAACCATCACAATATTTTATGTTCCATTGATAATTACTTTAAAGTTTTAAAGAAAAAAAACAGTGTGAGAAGTATTGTTACATTTTTATTAGAGAAAATTCTAAGAAACTTTACCACAACTCCTGGGAAACATTGCATTTTTTTTCAACATCTAGATGCTCTTTATTAATATGTTTGAGCCACAGCATGGAGTGAAATTAACTTTTAAATAGCATTTCTAGTTACCAACAGGATATCTGACACAATATCAAAATACAGGGACTGTAAGGAAAGATACTGAAGCCTATTATTGTATCAACTTATATGTACAAAAGATGCTCTGGCCTGAGCCTCTGAAAAGGATTCAGAGGCCCATTATCTGTAATCCTTTCTTCATAGAATTGTACTAACTTCCTTAGTAGGGATTCCAACCCATAATTTTAGTGTTGTGATATTATATTTGGATTAAGAGTAACTCATAGCAGTACTCCTATCCCATCATAAGTAATTATTTATCTCAGCAATAAAAATGCATTTACTAGTAATCATGTTATCACTTATTTAAAAATAAACAGTATTTTAGAATTAAAGGCATAATAGCAATGTTATATTAATACTATAAAGAGAAAATATAAATCTCTTTTATTAATATTTGATTATTTTTATCCAAGGGTTCTATTAGTTTTGGGAACCAATTGTAAAACAAGCAACAGCCAGGTCTTTACTAGTATTTCCTCCAAATCACAATATAACTCTGAAAAAAAATCCATTTTAATCATTGCAGCACTCAAAGAGAAAAGATGAGTGAAATAAAAAGTAACAATTTGCAAACACACCAACCCTTAATCTGTACATTTCTTAGTCCTTTGCTCACACATGAACCTGAGGACTTTGGTTATAAGGCAAAAAGAATCCATGTGGCAATCTAATTCCAGAATTGCCAGCAACATTTACTTTTTTGTGATTAAAGGGAGTGAAGCAAGACCTTCAGAAGGCTTTTTGGTTTGCTTGTACAGTATGTCCTCAGATAAGTTTGAATAAAGACAGTGAAAATAAGTCTTGAGCTGCCATTCCATGTGTTATTTAATAGAGATTGACTTTAGTTGTTAAACACAAGGTAGCTATTTAAGGAAAGAAAAACTTGGTGGACCTCATTAATTAAATATCTTCCAACCCCAACTAGGTAGCCTACACTTCATTAACTGCACCCCATATTAGTGAAAACACTCTTATAAATCTGAAGTGCCTCATTGAGCAGTTTGTAAAACCGTGGTTACCTTCCTAAAGTGCAGCTATGCTATGATCAGGTCCTTCCTAGGGGGGCTCTTGCATGAGGAGGCACAGCCTAGAGACCCTAAACTAATTTTGTTTTCTTTTGTTTGCTATGCCTCAGCTCTCCACAAACCAAAAATAATAATAAATTGTCAAGTTCAACAAAATAACCATTGCAATATACACATATATCTTATCATTATGTTATACAACTTTGACTAAATAACCTTACCTGTCAATTACATCTCTGGAGAAAAAGCCATGTAATATCCATGTTCCCACACATTAAGAAAGATTGTTTGCCTGCAGTTGCAAGGGCAAAAAGCCATTAAGGTCATCATGGCCAATACCGAAGGGGCATGATACAAAGGGCATGAAAAAAAGTTCTTCAAGTTCACAAAATCATACAATAACTGAGTGCAGATATAAGCAAATTCAGGGAAATATAGGAATAAGGTTGTGCCACCCCTTCTTTTTATGAGGTGCTAATTAGAAGAGGAGATAGAGAGAATGAATCTACCTTCAGACCCAGAAAATGACCGACAGTGCTAAATGGGTAATTTGTCAAGAGCCCAGTTCAACAAAGTTCCATGTGGCAAACCTTAAACCACTACTACCCCAAACATGAGTGTACTGAGAAGGTGTGCTGGGCTTATAGAGCACAAGGATTCCCCTCCAACACCACCACTCCCCTCCTCCCCCCCCCCCAAAAAAAACACTGGAAAATACCATTGTGACCCAATGAGACAGGAGGTTAAAAGTCTCTCAATTAACAAAATAAGGACTCTCTCTTAACCTCTTCACAGGGACATTATGAAGAAATATAAAGGTATATATGTTTTCACACATGGAGTTGAATCATTGATCATTGAAATAAATGATCAGTATCTGTGTGGTGGTATGACAGTGACACAGGACACATTTCCTCATACCTGAACTGCTCTCAGTTAAAAAAAAAATGCTTCCATAGAAAGAGAATTCACTTCGGCTGCATGGCACGCACCCTTAACTCACTCATTGAGTTTGGTACTCAGCAATTTTGACTCAAAGATTAATTTAATATAAGCAGATATGAGACTTCAAAAAATGTACTAATGCCATTTGGAACAATAAAAATGATGCAGATGGCAATTACTTTGCACAACCAACCTAGTTCTTGGCAAACAAAAAAAGCCATAAGAACTCTTAGGTCCTTTCAAACAAAATGGTCAAGCATTATTTGCTTTGCATCAGAGGAATAAAATGTTCAAAAATTTAATTTAACTTTTGCTTCTATGGAAAATAATAGTAAACATAAGAATCAAACTCTTGGAAACTCGCTAATCAAAAGTAATTCATTGCCACAACACTATTACTCAAGTACACAGATTTTCCTGTGACTTTTAAAAATAATGTCTGTAATTAATATTAATTATAAGGTACTTTAAAAGGTACTCAGCAGTATATTAAACATTTACTCTCCCTGGTGAGTTTATGATCTATAAAAATATGCTAATCTAAGTTTTTCAACATTTACTTTGTCAGCCCCTCCCCTCTTCATCTTGACTTTCACTCATTATCTTCTTTCTATAATTATCCATTCATAAAACAAATCCACCAAGCCTCCTACACAGGAAGCACATCTGTCTCTCTTCTCACTAGCTTTGTCCTTTTCTCTTCTCTTGACATTTTTTCCACATTTGCCCTGTTTCCATTTTCAATCCTCTGCCCCCTGACTCTTCATATCCTCTTCTCCCTTCCTCTTCAGCCAAGTTCCTATTTTTCACATCAAATTTGTTTAGTTGTCTAATATTTTTAGATAAACATTTGAAGGACAGGAACTTCCCATAACATTCACTAGGCAGTAAAACTTAAAGGAAAAAAAAGAACTTGAAAAATGGAAAGATGGCATTACTTAAAGAATAATTGGAGAGAATAATTGCAAGTAGAAGACTTTGACAGCCTTATCTATATTCCTCCCTCTTTTTCCCTCCCTCCCTTCTTTTCTCCTTCCCTTTCTCCCTTCTTCCTTTCATTCTGTACCTAGTTTTTGTCAGCTACCGATTGATTCAACCAACTCATTCTCTGCTGAGCTCTGACAGCCAGTTTTAAGAACTGATAACTTCTGGAAAAGTTCTTCTGTGTGCAGTCAGAAATATTTTAGAACTTGGAAACTCAAAGATCGGAAGTAATATTCCAGAATCATGAAGGGCAGCCCAGCTAAATAAATAAATGATTACACAGTGTGGTAAAGGAAAAATATGGTTTCATTACTAAGGTCTTTCTGGTAATAGAAAACTAAAGAAATACTAGGAGAAATCAACCAAAGGAAAATTAAGAGCCACAAAACAGGATATAAAACAGAATTAAAGGTAAAAGAAGCAAAGATAGGATACAATCTAGAAGGTCAATTGATAAAATGTGTAGCAAGTACTGAACCAACACCAATCAATATGGCTCCATATGAACCGAATCACAGCCTAATAACCACATCACATCCATTTTATGGTCCTATCTATCACATGAACAGCAGGAAGCAATGGCAATTCAACTTACTGCACACTCCAGCGAACTGGCTTCCAAGTGTCGTTTGAAAGAAACAGTGTGATAGTAGTTGAGGCAATAAAGGGACAAGGGAGCAGAGCCGACTTGTAGAACAGCCTATGAACCCCTGTAAATTCAAATCTGGAGCAAGGACGGGACAGAGTAAGGAATACATATAGAGAAGTAGTTGAGGCATGCCTGCTCAGATTCCACTCCAAATTAGAGAGTACTTTTGGACACTCTGAAGGAAGGAATCAATAGCAATCAGAAGCAGGAGGTGAGGGAGAGAAGAGGGTTGGGGAAAACTTGAGTCATTAATAGAAATATGAAGAAGCAGGGACTTGTGTGCTAGTCAGATGCCTAAAGCTAAGATGAATGGACAATGGTTTTATTTAGACTCCGTTTTCTTCAATCTTTATATCAATGTGGCATTTTGACTTTTCTGGAGGTGGGGAACAATTCTGAAAAGAAAAAATACATATCATATACATTCTTCAATCAAAATTCAGAGTGCATGCTCTATACTCTCTTATAAATGCTGTTTGTTGGCTGCAGGGCCATCCTCAACACCATTCTCCATTTCCCCTTGTCTCCTAAGAGTCTGGGCAGCCCCCAAATCTTCAAGGATTTGGATGATGGGCAAACTTTAAAATTTTAAAAACAATTTCTTATAGGAACTCAGAGTGTGTCCTCTTTTTCTTCATTATTATCATTCTCTATCATAATCAATTTATTTTCAGTTTACTGCTTTTTGACTTCTTCTCTTAATAGAAATGCTAAATCTGAGTAGAGATGCACCACACAGATGCTTCAGAGAATTAAATCCGTTGCAGTGTTGGAGTGCAGTCACCTTAACTATGAAAAGGAGCAGATTGAAATCTTGTCTCCACATTTGCTCTGATTACTCCAGGAAATAAGTGAAACATTTAAGTTGGCCAATCAAACCACATCTACCTTGTTAAGCATATATGTAATAAAGTATGTATAATAAAAAACTATTTTCACATGATATATGCTTGGTTTTATTAGCTACATTAAACAGAATGTTTAAGAAACTACCCAGGCTACTCTACAAAAAATACAAGATTCTACATAGGAACTTAGTCAAGGTATTTTACATAGCCATAAGTCCTGACTGTTGAAGTGCAGACATTTATCTATGTACAATTTAGTGTCCTCAAAGTTTTGGTAGGGACATTTGCAAAATATCCTCCCTTAACTCAAAAGCATCATTTTCCAAGGAATTTACACTTGTCCCTAAATTATTTGACAGCCAGGGTAAGAATATAACAATTTTTTTCTCTCCTCTCTTTGTAATGGATGCGAAAGTTAGAGGTAGATAACAATAAAACCACAGACTGTGAAACTGAACATTTCTGGAGCCCAAGCAAATGAACTTCAAAGTCTTCAGTTTTGCCCAAATTTAAAATCTTCAGTTTAAATCTGAATGCCTAAAACTATTTACTTTTGTTCTCCAAGATCTATCTTCAACCTCCAAAGATAAGCAAATAAACATTTTTCCTGCACTTTTAAACATGTTATCTGTTTTCTCAGATAACTTTTCATATTCAATTTTTTTCCAAATTACATCAAGTGAATTGTTTCTTTAAATGAGACTTAAAACACTCCAACTTCTCTCACATTTCACTTAATAACAGAAATGTGCAATCCTATTATAATTACCCTGAAATCCTCAAAGCTATGTCTTTTTCCTATCTACATATGGTTTTTATTCTACTATACCTCATGCATTGTCACATTTTAATGTGCTTAATTTATAATTATGCACTATATGGGAAGAAGATACAAGCAGGTATGAAAGTTAAAACCTGGATGGGAAGAAATAAAAACACAAAAGTAGGAAAATTAACAATGAGAACAGCAGTTCTTTAAATAAGTTCGGGTACCAGATTGAAAAATAAAAAAAGAAAGGGAAAGGACTCTTAGATAGATATAGTGCACTGTCTTTGTTATAATCTTGCAATCTTGAAGAAATAAGACTGGTAATAATAATAATTTAAAAAAGAAGTAAACAGGAGAGGAACAAATATTGTTCTCCCTCAAGTTAATTTTAAGGTGGAGTCTGGGAATTATTGACCTGTTTCCTTGATGTTACCCTCTTACATAGTCATTAAAACCTAATAAGATTTGGTTTCAGAAAATCAAACTTACAAGCACAAGTTAGGGAGACCTAAATTGGACAATATTTCCCCAAGATGTAGTTATGATTTAAAATAAATTACAAGCTCAGAAATCCTGTGTTCTTTTAGTACCGATGTGTTGTTAATACTGACCCACTCACTTAAGTTCTCTGACTCTTTGTTTACTTGTCAGTAAGACAGACACAATAACACTCACAGTTCTTGCCTCAAAACTTCTGTGCCATAGGGCACTGCTTTCTGTGTTTTCACCATTCGAGGGTGTGCCACATTGCTCCAACTAAAGCCTGCCTGTCTTGGCATGGGTTAAGTAATTCTCACAAGTTCACATCTTGCTATAGTGTGAAGAATGTTGGACTCACATATACAGGTAGTCTTTTATCCAAGAATTCTACAAGTATGTGCCACAAATATCAAACTATACATAAACTGAATTTATTCCTTCAGCTATATTACTTTCATTCTATTATGTAAACTTTCCCTTGTAAAAAAAAAGTAGTATTTAAAAACCATATTAGAAGAGATAAATCATAGAGTTTCTAGTAGAAAATGGGAGAGAGGAAGGACACAGGAGCAATTATTTTAAGAATACAGAGTTTTCTTTCAGGATGATGAAAATGTTTGGAACTAGATAGAGTTGATGGCTGTACAACATTGTAAATGCACCAAATTCCACTGAATTTTTTATTTTAAAATCGTTAATATTTTATATGTGAATTCCACTCAATTAAAAAAAGACATATTATAATGGGTTTGAAGATTCTGAGAGCAAAGGGCCTATGTTCATTAGAAAAATCAACCTCCCGGCCATAAGAAAACACTTCCTTTTCTGTATTCTTTATAGATAAACTCTATCATAGTCACACTCAGAGGCGTATGAAATCATCTTTTATGACTCAGAGAAGATTTGGCCCTGCAATCAGTTAGTCAACAATGACTATTCCTCTGGGTCTGGCAGTTGGCATTTAATATATTCCTTCCTTTTGAAGCTCAGAAAACAATGGAAATACTGTCTTCCATTTTCAGACTTGTCATAACTCTAACAAAAATATCCCTATGAAGAGTTTTTGTCCAATGTACTGATTGAAGTGTGTCCAATTATTATTGATATTGTACTATTCTTCAGACTGACTTATTAAATGACATAATTATAAGATTCATTAAACAAACCTTTAAAATTCATCTAGCCTATCTTAAATAATAGTTAGCTTCCAAGCACCGACACTTTCCATGGAAACAGATGTATTTGAAAAAAAAAAGAAAGAAAGAAAGAAACCCACACAAAACTCATAGGAAAAGCGATCAGATTTGTGATTACTACAGACAGAAAATAGGGGAGGGAAAATTGGAGGTCAAACATATTTCCAGTTATAAGATAGATAAGTATTAGGAATGTACATACAACATGATGACTACAGTTAATGTTATATGATATACATGAAAGTTGTCAAGAAAGTAGATCCTGCCCTATCTGGTTTGGCTCAGTGGATAGAGTGTTGGCCTGTGGACCTAAGGGTCCCTGTTTCAATTCCAGTCAAGGACACACACCTCAGTTGCAGGCTCCTTCCCAGCGTAGGCCCTGGTCAAGGCTGGTGCAGGAAGCAACCAATTGATGTGTTTCTCTCACATCAATATTTTTCTCTGTCTTTTCCTCTCTCTTCCACTCTCTCTAAAAATCAATGGGTGAGGATAAAACAAAAGTGGATCCTAAGAGTTCTTATCACAAGGAGAAATTTTGTTTTCTTTTTATTGAATCTATATGAGATGATGAATATTAACTAAAACTACCTTGGTAATCATTCCACACTATATGTAAATCAAATCATCATGCTGTACATGCAGAAATATATGTCAACTGCTTCTAAATAAAACTGAAACAAAAGAGAAAGAAATGTGTTTGATTTGTTAGTACCTGATGTACTGGCAAAGGTTCTAAAAGAAACAGAATCAACAGGAGACAATATATATATATAGCTCATATGATTATGGAAGCTGAGAAGCCACAAGATATGTAGTTGGCAAGATGGTGACTCAAGAAAGCCTGTGATGTAGTTCCAGTGTAAAAGTCATTAGGCCTAAAACCCAAAAAGAGCTTAAGTTTTAGTTTTCAGTTTGAATATGAAGTCAGAAAAAACCAATGTCCTAGCTCAAAGCAGTCAGGTAGTAGATCTTCGATTGACTGGATGGAGGGGACCCACATTAGAGCGTTTTATTGGCTTTACTCAATCAACACATGCAGAAAATGCTTACAGACGCACACACACTGTGGCCCAGTCAAGTTGACACATAAAATTAACCATCATGACTTGTCACAAAACTTTGGACCAAATGTCACATACCCCATAGCTCCAAACTCACAGGGAATTACAAAAATAAATAAATAAATAAATAAATGTAGAAACTCAAATATATATTGAATAGGAAATGTAGATGTTTTTTGTTTCAGTTTTTTTAAAGTGTATTCAATACTTATATGAATATATGGACCCAGACAGTAGAGGGGTGAGGGTCTGGAAGGGATAAGTGTGGGGTGGAGGGGTTCAATGAGGGGAAAAACAAACAAACAAGGGGGACATATATAATATTTTCAACAATAAAGAAAAAATAATATAAATAAATAAATAAATAAATATTCAATAAAAATATTCAAGTAGTCCCCAAAACAAAAGAAGCATTTAAAGCAAACTACATTGCCTAGGTGATGTGGCTCATTGGTTGAGTGTTGACCTATGAATCAGGAGGTCACAGTTTGATTCCTAGTCAGGGCACATGCCCAGGTTGCGGGCTCGATCTCCAGCGAGGGCATACAGGAGACAGCAGGTCAATGACTCTCTCTCATCATAGTGACTATGCTAGAGTTTATCTATAAAAAATAAATAAAATAAGCATTAACTTTATTAGCTTTGGATGAGAGTATAACTGCTTACAAAAATGAAAACAAGAAAGAGCAAGGATGGAGCTCCTGGTGGCCATGGCCATCTTCTTGATTACTTTTCAGACCTGTAGAAATGCCCAAAGATGGAAAGGTGAAGAACTGAATGAGGACTGATCCTGGAGAGAGCTGAAATGATGCAGACTAAAAATTTTTGTTATAATGTATTAATGAAACTAGCATAATTGAAAGCAATTGTTCTACACCATTCTAGAAAACATAAAACCATGCTCATTTACAAGTGGCACAGAGGTTTAGGGCATGGACTTTGGGGAGAAACAACTGAGCTGTTTTGGGCTCAGATAAGGTTTTGAATCTCTGTCAGTTCCTTTTACTGTAAAATAGGGGAGGACTTGCCTCATATGGCATCTGATTGAATCATTTACTTAATATAACATAAATGTTCCATAAACATCAGCTATCTTTTCACTATGTGGGCATACTGGAAAAATATCACACACACAACTAAAGAGTTCTCTTCCAAGACTGAAGACTTTAGCACTTCGATGGGCCATAGTATGATAGACAGAAGCCACAAACACTGTAAGATTAACTCCACTATAAAATTAGATTGTGATTCCAATTAACCTACCCAACGTTATAAACTTATTATAGGCAACATGGCCTCAAGGAGCAGAGGCAGATGCATCCTGTCTCCATGGACACCAGGGAGCCTATCAGGGAGCCTCCCATGTCCATGCACTAACCACACAAGAAAAGGTTTCACCAATTCCTGTTGGGGACGATGAAGAAAACATAAACAAGCATACACCAACCATCTCTAGGTCACTAATAAAAATAATGGACACTCATCTAACTCCCAACCTCAATTCAAGCTCAGCAGTGATCAGAGGAAGAGCAGAGTCCATTCTCATGGGCCTCTGAACTGATCTTCAGCTTGATTCAACAGCTTGGTGGGAGGCCAACTTCCACATCAAGTTTCACCTGCTGGTCAAGTGTGGCCCAAGGACAGAAGTCCATTGACCATCTTCTATCTAAACATAACATTCCTTATTCTTCTAAGACTTTCCAGTGTAATTTTCTTGAATCAAGCTTTCCATCCTCCGTGTGGATAGACCTACCTGTAGACTACGCATAAAGGGCAACATAAAGGGTTTTAGAGACATTTGGAGCAGGCTGCTGCTGCACTCCTCTTTTCACAGTATTTCTCCCACTCACCTGGATTGATGCCTGAAGGACCTTAGTAGAGAAAATTACTTGGAGAATGACAAAATTGTTGTTGCTAAAATTCAAATATCCCAGAGAAAAGAGACTCTCAACCCTTATGAATCATTAACATGATATAATTTGAGAGAAAACAGAAAACAGGTTTTAGGAGTAGAGGAAGATGAGGAGTGAAAAAGAAAAAGGAAAATAAACATCAGACGAGTTCAGGGCTCAGGAGGACCAAAGATACTGAAAAACTTATGTTAAAAAAGAAAAAGTCAGAATGTGCTCTATGGATCACAAGAGAGGAAACGTAATAATGTCCCACAAGGTTCGTTGATAAACAATCAAACCTTTTACGACATGGGGAGGGGTGATAAAGGCTTTTAATTGCCACATAAATTTTAAATGGTTCTTCAGCTCTAATCTTAGCTGCAAGCACTAGAGTTGCAGCTCATGCCCACAGCTTGCTTCCATAATTCCACCTTCTTGCATATGTCTCTCTATGTGCAACCCCAGTGGATTAACTCCTAAAGAATCAAAGCCTGACTTTTGCTGTGAGCCTGAGCCAACATGAAAAACTAGCATCCTAATGTATCGAAAATAATGCTATATCCCTTCTCCTCTACCACCCATACACCCTGTTTTTATGGAGAAATTAAGTGCAGGATCTGTGTTTCTAGGATACCAATAAATTTTGATGCAGATAGCACCACATTAAACAGAACACTCAGATTTTAATATAGAGGAACTTTCAATAATATCAGTCATTTAGAGTGATATAGCTCAGTCATTCATGTGCATGCAAATCACCTGCAGATCTTGTTAACCTTCAGTGTCTGATTCAGTAGGTTTACAGATCTAGCATGGCCCCAGATGATATTGATGCTGCAGGTCTAAAGTCATCATTTGAGGGGCAAGGATTTGTAGACCAAACATCTGAAGGTGTTACACTAGTCACTTAGATATTAACAAAAGAGAAGGGAGCCAGACATCTGATTAAGCTAGATTACCTAAGAAAGGACAGTTTCACAGTCACTCCGGCATACAAGTAGGCAGGAAAGTCATTTTTCAGTCACCTCAGGGAGCAATTGGCACCAGTCCACTGGATTAGCATGGTGAGGTAGAAAACATGAAGGGAAATTCCTTTTACTGAGTGCATGGGCAGTAGAAACCAAATAAAGAAGCAGAACTAGGAGGCATGCTCCCTAAAAGCCAAAATGAGGACCACAAAGGAGGAGATTTGCCTAGGAAAATCTGAGGGAAGGGCCAGATAAAATAAGGTCAGGAAACCCCAGGAGATCCAGGAAATGGTTGAATAGGGGGAAGGTACAAGCACAGCTCAGGAAGAACCAGGGAAGAGATTGGATAGTTTGAAAGAAAGCCTGCTGCTCTTTTCAAACCCAAGAAAATATATGAAGGCTTAGTAAGGACCTGGAAGCAGCTGACATTATAACCTTCCCACTCTCTGCCTCTCCCAGAATGTACTATCTCTTTTCACTCTAATAAAACTTGCCACCATTGCTTAAAATCTCCCTATACATGTCTTTCTGAAACTCCTTTCCTGTGACAAAACAGAAGAATCCTATTTCCAGACTGTGCTGGGCAGACCCTCCTGGTCCCAGACCTCCTCCAGTAACAAATGTATATAGCTTGCTGGTGGACTGAGTGATATTAATACTGCTTCAAAGAAACACAGAGTTCAAGGAACCTTTGAGGATCATAAGCGTGAAAGCATTCTTGAGATCATTCAAAAAGGAACCTCTAATCACTTCTAATTCTCAAGTCAACTTATGTTGCACTAAAATGTAAACTCTGAAATGTAAATTTTGGCCTTCTGCACACTATCAAACATTTTGGTGCATTAACTTTTTAAATCTTTGTGAAATACTTAGTATGTAAAAGTCAAGTTCTAGATAGCAAGGACAGATATAGAGATTTAAAACCAATCCCTTACCCCTAAGAAGTTCAATGTCCAGTTAGGGTAACAGATATGCACACAAATAAGTACATGAAGCTGGTCTTGGCTTAATGTGAAATGAGGCAGCCTCACATTTTCCAAATAAAGTGTTGTATAGCCAAGTGGTTAACTCTTATTTTAGATTCTCTTTCTGTAAATTCTAGATCCCCAACTTATTATGTATAATAGAGGCCCAGTGCATGAATTCATGCACAGTTGGGATATGGTCAGCCTGGCTCCAATTGAGCCCAGATGAGGGCTGGGCCTGTCAGGAGGAGAAGACAGCAGGAGGTTGGCCAGCTGGCCCAGCCCCAATTGGGGCCCAATTGGAGCCAGGCTGGCCATATCCCATCTGTGCATGAATCCATGTACTGGGCCTCTAGTATAGATAATAAGTTGGGGGATCCAGGATTTAAAGACAGAGAATCTAAAATCAGAGTTAACCACTTAGCTATATAACACTTCATTTGGAAATGTGAGGCTGTCTCATTATTGATGTTTTGTGTGTGTGTGTGTGTGTGTTTTAAGAATAGTACCTTCTTCATAGTGCCTGGTGCAGAGTGTTGCCTAAGTGTAAACAACTTGCATTACTGTTCTGAAGAGGCATCTATTTCATTCCCAGTGACTCATTTGTTGTAGAATTCTCCAGGACCCACAGGGTAGGAGAGCAAACCAGAAGAAGGAGCTGTTCTTAATTTGGTCACGTAACTGACATATGCCTGCTACCTTCCATGGCCTTGAGAGCAGTAAAACAGTTCATCTCCAAATGTCACAAAAGCCTAAGAAAATGTTGCTCTGTGTGGTTAATATTTTCCCCTCACTCATGTGTGCTATACCAATTGCAGTAAACTGACTCTGTGTCTCCAAGCACTAAAAAGAGGCTCAGCCCAGTGGGCTTCATCTGTTACACAAAACCTTGGCAAGGACTTTACACTCAGAGCGTGGTTGATTTACAGTAGGGGGAGAAATAGAAAGAAGAAATATTAAAATAAAGTGCAATCATGTTTCTATTTAAAAGCGGTTACTGCCAACAGTATTGCAAAATCATGCTGGCCAGCAACCAGAAAGCTGCACCTGCACAGATTCCATCTGTAGAACCCTGGAACCCTTGCTGTGATTGCTCAATAACGCTTCTATTTAGCACCACTGGCAAACATTTGTCAAATCTTATATATCCACAAACATACACTTATACTCACATTCTCACAGATACATGGGTACTTTGTTTAGCCTTGTGTCCTTAAGATATTATTCTACTTAGGATGGTCAAGATGGTATTCTGTATAACTATTTTTTTCTACTTCTATTTTTTCTTATACTATCTGAATTAAAATTATACACAGGTTTATATCCAACCACATTGAGCTCTTCTTAAATCATTGTGTTCTATATTATGCATGTGCATTTATTTCTTCAATTTAACATCTGTACACCTTGAGAAAAGAGAATTTGTCTACCTTTAGGAATAGCCATTGAAAAGTGAGAAGTTTAAATTCCTTTATGCAGTACCCATTTTTGAGGCGCTCATGGTGTAAAATGTGGCAATAATAATAATACCATAACATTTAGAACATTTATGGCAAATTCAAGAGCTCCTCTTGGTATCTAAATTGGAGTAACAGAAGGAGTACTGGAGCAGGAATACCACGTGTTAAACATTAGCCCTACTGCTCATCACAAGCAGCTGTCTAACTGCCTGCCCTTGGACAAGACACTTTCTGTACCTCAGTTTGCTGCACAATAGGAAATAAAGACCCTTTCTTACATGGTTCAGAGGTTTTCTGTAAAAATATACTATATATATATATATATATATATATATATATATATGTTTATAAAATATACATAAAGGGAGTTGTACACTACCCAGCGTCATCCTACAGGGACTTATTTAAAACCCCATGAAAGCAACTCAGAAAAGAGACAATGTGTGGACCTCCATGTTTTTTTTTCCTTATAGGAATCTATCTTGGTCACTTCCAAAATCAAGTATTTTCTCTTCTCAGCAAACATTCTCAAAATATTCTATAGCATGGCTGTGAAAGGCAAGATACTACTGAAGGATTAAATGTTGTCCTTATAAACATGCATTTTGTTTGATAACTTGGATGCTACTTAAAAGTCAATGACTGACAGGAGAGAGAGTGCAGGGAGCATGCACAGAGTCTCTTAAGACTTTTTGTTAAAAATACCAGAAGGAAACTGGGAAAACAGGGGAGAGCTTTAAAAGAGAAAGAACATGAAAAATATGATAGAAAGACTGAGATTAATTTGGATTTAAGACATTATTTAAAGTTCTGCTGACAAGATCTACCATTTTAAATATGTGTACTTATTTCTTTTCTTAGTATTGTAGGCTCAAATAGAAAAGAACAGTCATGTACCATGAGTAATTTTAATAAAATGTGCTAAATACAGTGACAGAAAAGTACAAAGGAGAGATACTTACCACAGCTCTTAGAGATTAGGAAAGCCTTCTTAAAAAAAGGAAATTCCTAAACTAAGCCCTCAGGGGAATGGCAATCCCCAAAAAACAATATCCTTTTCAATTGGAAACAACTCCTATTTTCTCCAATAAACTTTGGAAAAATATCTTCCATGCTACATGTCAAACTTCCTTCATGCCTAACACCAAAGGAAAGGCCTAAAGGGCTTCTGCCTTGCTTGCCAATGCAGAAAATTTATCCACAATAGCATGAAGGAAAGTCATTAAAAATTAACAGAACTGTGTACCTAATGCTTTGAGTAGAAATCAGACATGTTCTGAAATACATTTCTAAAGTTTCTACTCTTGTCAGGTAATGACTAAAACCTTGGTCAAGTTTAAACTTCTATGCCTCCATTTACCCAAAAGCAGAATTATCTTAGTAACTTATACTACATCAGGTTGGTCTGAGAATTAATGTTTAATGTGAGGAGGCACATGCATAATATAGATCTGTTTTACCCATCAGGCCTCCAGTCTAAAATAGAAAGTATATTTTTCAGTAGAATCCAATTTTTAAATAATCCTTCATATCCTTAAGATCTACTTCAGATGGTTAATTCACCTAAGTTCTGTTTACAATCCAGTTATGTGGACTAAAAAATACACATTTGGACTTAATAAACCCAAACATGTGTACATGGTGAGTTCAGAGATATTTGCATCCTGAATGTTGGATGGTAAACTATGAAGGAAAAAAGATGCCTTCTGATGCCTCTACCATATACAGCCTCTGCATTGCAATGAGCTGGGCTACCACATTCAAATAAGCAAACTAGGTACTTTATTTCAGAAAGGAATACAGCAGAAATTCAAAGTAAGGCACTTAGTTTGACACCACTACCTGATTAATAATTTGTTCCTAGGTACTACACATAATCAAAATTTAATATTTAACAAACCACAAGAAAATCATCTAAAAATAGTTGAAATTTGGTTTCAAGTTTCCCAATAGCATCAATTCTTTTGAAAAACATGTGAGCCTTCTCTATATGTTCATCTACTAGCATATAACTGAAAGCCCAGAGAATGATATTCTGACAGTTATTATAATAAGGTAAAAATGGGGTTACAGAATTCATTTTCAAAGTTTCTTTCTGCTTAAAAAAAATTAAATTGGCACTACCAGATTTAATGACAAGGCTACCCTGCTGAGTGTGGAGCCCAGAAAGCTATTGTCTCCTGGTCTATGTATCCTAGTCTGCTCTAATGTTTCCTATAATGCGACTAATAACCAGCCATCAGCAATAAATGCCTTGTCATCTCATTGTTGCACACAGCAATAGCTAGAGCAGTGATACTGACAAATGAACCTGCGTAATCACTTTGGATTTCTTTGTTGTGTCTCACAGTGTGAAGAAGGCTTCTGCTCAGCACGTCCTCCCAAAACAAACAAGCACTATCGCAGTCTCCTCCATCAATTTCTCCTTATTGTTGCCTTTCAAAGTCCTGTGCTGCCCTCACTATCACCCATCTTCTCAGAAAAGTGAAAAGTCCCAGATCTTTACTTTTGACATGTCTCTCCTACTGTTCCTTTTCCAACAGTATCACGAAGAAAGAAATGGAAATCCAGAGGATGAGGGATAAAAAGAATGTGAATTTTTCTACTTTCCAAGCTGTTTTCCTTAAGAAAAGAAAAAGAAAAAAAAAAGCTCATTAAAATCCAGTTGAGTCTGACATTTTTACCTTTTCAATCTTTTTATAGTTTCAAATCATTAACTATCAGCATGAAGCTCAAAGGTAGCTCTCACCATCTATGAAATGGTGACACATTTGACAATAATGCTTTTGAAGAGCCTGTCACATTCTCTCCCCAAACAAGTCTCATTAATGCTCAAACTGTCTTTCTTTTCTTTATGCTTCTTTTCTCCTGATTTCTCTCTAATTAGCTTTTTTTTATGTTCCCTCGTTCCACAGTTTGAATTTAAAAAAAAAGGAGGTGGATGCCATTTCCATGAACCCTAAGGCCAAGTTAATCAGCAGAATTAATGATTCTATTACTCATTAGACTGGGGGCAGTGGCGCTTAACTCAAAGCACCCAGTGTTCCCCTTCCACTGTGCTTCTTCATTTTGTTCTGAAAAATGTTAACTTCTGCTCTACCAAAACGAACTCTGAGATTCAAGTTTCTGTATAGCATTAGCATTTCTTTTCCTCTTTAGAGTATGAATCAAGAAGAGAGGTTGAAAGTGTAGCTACTTCTCTCTGCAGTGTCCATGCTGAGAAACTATTATGCCATTAAGTGAGGATGGATAAAAGGAAGTCTCAGGAAGACTGCAGAAGAGTTATAAACTAGTTTTTCTGGTACAACTCGTCATAATCAATAAATCCTTCCTGTAGGACATTTCATAGTCACAGCATCACAAAAAGAATGCCCCAGTATTTTAAAAAGCTGACTGTGGAAGAGAAAACTATGTGTGAACATTTAAACTAGCCTACAAGTTAATTTGATCAATTTTCAAAAACAGCTCTAATTGGTTTGGCTCAGTCGCTAGAGCATCTTCGGTCTACGGATTCAAGGGTCTCAGGTTCAATTCCAGTCAAGGACATGTACCTTGGTTACAGGCACATACCCAGTAGGGTGTATGCAGGAGGCAGCTGATTGATGTTTCTCTCTCATCAACGTTTCTAACACTCTATCCCTATTTCTTCCTCTCTGTAAAAAATCAGTAACATATATATTTTTTTAAAAAAAGCATGATTGGAGGTTGAATAATTTTTTTAATTAATTTTCATTGGGTGGAGGGACAAAGAGTTGTTCCCTTTGTGAACAAGGACTGAGAAATATATCATTTTATTCTGAAAGTCAACACTAACATACAACTAAACATTTTGTATGTATTAAAATGTTTTATTTTAGAAGCATCTAGCTATAAACTGTCAGGAGAGTTTTTACCTTTCATAATGCAACAAAAACACTCTTCATAGAAGCTCTCTTTAAATTTTTAGTGATAATGCTATCAATAAGAAGCAAAGAAGACTAATACAGATTTATCTGGATACTCAAATAGGCTTCCAAAGAGCAGAAATAACAAGATCATTTCTGAGAAAAGACTTGCTTTCATTTTTCCTCAGTTACAACTCCACTCTCATCTAATACAAAAGCTTTTGGTATCATTTTGGCGGGTGATCTTTATGTAGACATTATTACCAGATCTTTTTTGTTAAAAATCCCGCCCTAGTTGGGTTTGAAGTATCCTGAATCACAGAATTTCTGTGCTTATGCCTTCCAGCCTTTCCTTATCCTTCACCCTCCATTTATTCCACAAAATATACCTGAAAGGTTATTGGCAAGAATGACAGTCTTAGCATTGACTTTATTATTTTGCTCTATCTATTCATAGAAAACAATCCTATTCTTGTTAAGTGGTCTTTTTTTTTTCATTATAAAGGGAAATCCTCAGGGCATTAAAAAGACTGAGTCAATAGCAGAACTCAAACTTTCAACAAAAAAAAGTTAGGAAATAAGGCATTTCAATGGTTATTAATGAGAGTTTTGTGTTACAAAAGGATATTTGCAATACTTGGAAACAAAAGGAAGGGTACTTGCAATGCTTGGGAACTATTCCATTAAGCATAACTATCTTCAAATATTTAAAATATAAGCCATCCAACCTTGCTTTGATGTGTAGATAGTCATCAGGTGTGAAATAAAACATATCATAAAATAAACAATAATGAATATTTACATAACAAAGGGGCCCCAAACACTTCATTCTAAATCATTGATCATTGCCCCAAATCTGAGACTCAGGGATTAAGAATTCTAGTCCCAATCTGCCAATTTCTAAGAAAGATCATGGGAAAGAGAGGTGGGAATGGATAATGCAAATTTCATCTATTTGCTTTATCTCTTCACAAAGAATAACAATAATGAAACTAGATTACAAGTAACTAAAAATAGTACACAAAAGTCATTTCAAAGATTCCTACTATTCCAGAGAGAAATTAAATCACAGGACATCATTCAAAAACTTACACACAAACTCTGTCACAAACACTCACTTTATCCAATATCTTTGTTATTTTCTCTTTAGTGGTGATACAAGATAATAATAGTCTGCATTGCAGACCGTAACCCTAACTCTGAATATCTTTTTATTGGGTTCTTTTCCTAAGTGTTCCCAAAGCATCCTCTAGTTGTCTCATGGTAGCATTTATCTCCTTTGTCCATCTCTGTGCCACTAGAAAGCAACGAAGGCAAAAATTGTGTTCTGTTTTTGGTTGCACCCTATGTACCCAGTAGAGTGTCTAACTCATTGTGACATGAATTACTTATAGAATACACAAGTGGGGGAAAACTGAGTTGGTCAAGTTAAACCTAAATTAGCATTTATAAATTTCATGTTTCTTATAGAACCATTTGCAATTGCCTCCAGATTATCTAAAAACTTAAGACACATCTGAGAATATATAAAAGTATGGAGATAGTTTCATATTAGTTTCCCCTAAGTTAAGTTGATGGGAAGAATATAAGCTCAGGTCAGACATATTACTTTACTGTTTTAATATCCTTGATGCCTTTTAATATTTACAATTTTAATAAGTAAACAACTGAAGAAAGCGTTCAGATATTTTTACTTCCATGTCATTGCATTATTCACAATAATCAAGGTATGCAAATAACCTAAGTATATATTGATGGATGAATGGATGGATAAAGAAAATATGACATATAAATTAAATGGAATATAATATTAAAATAAGGAGATCCTATCATCTGAAACAATATGGATGGACCTGAAGAATGTGCTAAGTGGAATAAGCCAGACAAAAGACAAAAAACTGCATGATCTCATTTATATGTGAAATCTAAAAAAAAAAAAAGTCAAATACACAGAAGCAGAGAGTAGAATAGGCAGGAAAGGAATAGGAGATATTGTTCAAAGAGTACAAACTTGTATTTATGTAGCATGAGATCTAATGTGCAGTAAGATGACTAGAATTAATAACACGGTATTAAATACTGAAAATATGCAATGAAAGTAGATTTCAGATGGTCTCATTAAAAAAACAAAGATGGTAACTATATGAGGAGAAAATATTAACTTAACTGTATTAAGCATTTATATTTACATTTACATGTATATTTACATTTACATTTATGTTCAGATTCATATTTCTAGGGACAGAAATACATAGTGTTGTGAGACACTGATGAGTTTGGATACACAACATAATGTGTAAATAGTCATCAGGTGTGAAATAAAAATATCATAAAATAAATAATAATGAATTGCCCCAAATCTGAGACTCAGAGAATAATAATTCTAGTCCCAACCTGCCAAATGGAAAACCTGGGTACACATTTCTCATTTCCAAAGCTAGATAAACATCAGAATCACCCAAGGAACTTCTTAGAAATGCCTACCCTGAGGCACCACAAATGACTAACTGAATCAAGAGCCTGTGGTGGTAAAACCTTGCAATAAGCATTTTAATCAAACTAGCCAAGGGATTCTTATGTGTTCAGCTTGCTAATAGTTGTTAGATCTAAAGAAATAAGGGCAAGAATCTATAATAATAAAAGTGTAATATGCAAATCAGCCAAATGCCTGAATAGCAGAACGATGGTCTGGACTACCACACTATGACACCCACTGGCTCCAGTCTAGCCATGGTGGGTGCAATGCAATTGGTCGGGGCCCCAGCCATCACCCTATGATGGACCCGCAGAGGGAAGCCCAGGCTACCAGCCAGCAGTGCAATCAATCAGAGTGGCAAGGGGGGAGGGGCTCCATGATTACCCCAAAGAGGGAGGTCAAGGCTACCCTGAGGTGGCACTGCAGGGGATAGCCTGGGCCACCCTCTGTGAGGGCAATCTATTATAAAGCCATGTCTGAGTGGGCAGGCCTACTTCTTTGGGATGATTTGCCACAGAGCCCCATGATCAATCACCCCATAATGGGAGGGCCAGGCTTCCTGGCTGTCTGCACTGCAGTGGGTGAGAAGGGCCTCCTTCTGCAGGGAAATTGATTGTGGGGCTCCTGGACTGTGAGAGGACCCACCTTTCTAGTGCATGAATTTCATGCACTGGACGTCTAGTCTATATATATAAAAGCCTAAGCAGCTGGTCAACCAAATGACCAGTTGATTGGGCACTATGATGATCACTGACCACCAGGGAGATGATGTTCAATGCAGGAGCTGCACTCTGGTGGTCAATGCACTCCCACAGTGGGAGCACAGCTCAGCTAACCCATGGACCAAATGCAAGGCTCACAGCTGACCGCTGCAGCCTGAGTTTTCAGTAGGGCAGCAGAGGCAGGAGCAACAGGGACAGGATAAGCAGGAGTGGCAGGTGGCATTGGACTGCCTGTTTTACCCAATTGCCACAGACCACACCAAGGGATCCCAGTGGTGCACAAATCCATGCACTAGGCCTCTAGCATATCATAAGCATATAAAACATCAAATGCATTTCATTGTGAAAGCAAATCCTTTCTATGTACAGAAGAAAGGCAATAGCCTTTGGACTTCAATGCATCTGCATTAGAATTCTAATTTCACCATAACTAAATTATGTGCCCATGAGTAAGTAACCTAACACCTCTGCACAACTGAGAAAATTAAGATAACAAAAATAGGTCCCTCGTGGGTTGCTGTGATCCGCCCAGTAGTGTATAGTGCAATATAGGTGACAAATACTTATTCTTTGTTTTTTGCCCTTCCTCTCCTATGTAATATGATCAGAGAAAAAAGAATAAAAGAAATAGGTAAAGTAGAAAGGCTGACATATAAAGAAAAAATAAACATAGGTTATCAAGAACATGTGATTCATTTCTTTTAAATCTAAATCATTTCCAATAATTAAAGGATAAGAATCTCAATACTAAATTTCTGTGGGATTCAAACTATATGTGGATTAAATGATTTTCTGTAATATTTAGCTTAAATCATGGCAGAACCATGTTTAGTTGATTTTGTAAAGGATTTAGAAACCATTCAGAAACTAACCATGAATCATAACAAATTCATGAAGGCAAAAGATATTCTGTTTGAAATTGCAGGTGTTGATTATGAAAAAAAAGAGTTATAGTTAAATCAGGTCTCTCTACCTTCTAGTTCTCTAAGTAGCTCACTCTTCTCAGGGGAAAGATCTTGCCTTATAATCCTTTATTTATCAATAATATCAAAAGTTAACAGCTCTGTGAAGTCTTTCCTAAAAATCCTC
The DNA here is from genome assembly GCA_004026805.1 of Lasiurus borealis. Classification (NCBI taxonomy): domain Eukaryota; kingdom Metazoa; phylum Chordata; class Mammalia; order Chiroptera; family Vespertilionidae; genus Lasiurus; species Lasiurus borealis. The sequence goes on from PVJN01000447.1 coordinate 62,198, forward strand.
TTCTAAGCAAGGTGAGTTCAATTCAACTGTTATTTAACAACTTCTGGGTTAACAGTGAACATCCAGAATTATTCACATGAAAGTCAAGAATAAAAATAAATAGTAATCTCTGTTATTAACTTCATTATTTAGTACTTATATTCATATATAATTAAACACTGTTTAAAACACTATTTTAAGAAGTCAAAGTTATACTGTTTTTAAAATAATATATTTATATTAGAGGCCTGGTGCATGAATTCATGCACTAGTGGGTCCCTCTGCCTGGCCTGCATGGATCGGGCCAACACTGGCTCTCTGACATCCCCCAAGGTGTCCAGGATTGCAAGGGGTGCATGCCAGGCCGAGGGACCCCATCAGTGCACAATCAGGGATGGGGAAGGACCGTGGGAAGGCTCCAGGGTGTGTCCAGCACATCTCGCCCAGTCCCGATAGGCCAGACCCCAGCAGGAAGCTAACCTACCAATCGAGCGTCTACCCTCTGGTGGTCAGTGCATATAGCGAGTGGTTGAACAGTTGAACGAATAGCTGGACACTTAGTATATTAGGCTTTTATTATATAAAATACCTGAAAGAAGCAAAAGATTTCACTGAAAAATAAATTGAAATTTAGAATTCAGTAAAATGATCAGTTAGAAGTTTAATATGTGGTCCTAATTCTCCCAAGAAGCTTAACTATAATTGCTGCTGGCTTTCCTGCCCTAAAATGAATCCTGAGTAAGTAGCAGAAAATAATGAAGACAACAGGAAGTGAAGAGGTGTGAGAGAGTAAGTAAAGAGAGGGGAGGGAAGAGATGGGAAGAATGGGGGGGGGGAGAGAAATGAAATTGTAGGTAGGAAGGAATGTAATTTTGAAATGGTGTTGCATTGGTTAGAATGGAGTGACAAAGGAACAAGAAGATTTGATGTAAAGCAGGAAGCTTCTAGGCCTGGCCATGGGGGATAGAATAAAAGAGAAATCCTGCTCTGGCCAGGGCTGCTCAGTGGTTGGAGCATCTGCCTGTGCACTGAACAGTCTTTGGTTTGATTCCTGGTCTAGGGCGAGTATCTAGGTTGTGGGTTAGATTCCAGGCCCATTAGGGGCATGTGTGGGAGACAACCAATCAACATGTCTCTCTCACATCAATGTTTCTCTCTTTTCTTCCCCCTTCCTCTCTCCCTTCCACTCTCTCTAATAAAAGCAATGGAAACAATATCATTGGATGATTTCCAAAAACAACCAAAAAAGGAAACCCTGGCATTCTGATTTTTATTCTCCTATACCATTAGTTCTCAAAGTGCTATCCCAGGACCAACAGCATCAGCAACTTGTTAGGAAACAAATATTTGTGTCCTTCCCCCACCCCCCCACCCCCACTGGCCTGCTAAATCAGAAATTCTGTAGTGAAGCTCAGTAATCTATGCTTTAAAAATTCCTCCCTGTAATTCTGATGAATCCTGAACTTTGAGAACTACTGTCCTCTCTGTCCTCCTAGCACTGTTTCTCCTCAGGCAGTGGTCAGCAAACTGTGGCTCGAGAGCCACATGCAGCTCTTTGGCTCTTGAATGTGGCTCTTCCACAAAATACCATGTGCAGGCACGCGAATACAGTGCAACTGAAACTTTGTGGCCCATGCGCAGCAGTCAGTTTTTGGTTCTCAAAAGAAATTTCAATCGTTATACCTTTGATATTTGGATTGTTGACTAATGAGTTTGCCGATCATTGTCCTAGGGGAACAGAAAGGAGGAGTGGCAGGGGCAAAAGGTAAAACACTAAGTGGAAGAGTTATTTTATACTCTGAAGAGTTATTGCTCTGGTTTCTAGGTGCCGAGGGTTCTCCATTTTGGGGCTCATCTGTATTCACCCTTTAGTTCATTGAGGATGGCCTTCCTCTATTTGCCTCATTTGACTGAGTAGCAAATACCATAAAAAAAGGGGGCTCACAAGCCAAAGTAACAAGGCATTTGAGGATCTTAAGTATTTTGTAAGAACCTAGTAACAAATTCCATCACAACCAATATCATAATAACAGATAAAGAATTTTAAATTATCCAATTAACTATACTAGATAAGAGAAAACTTTACAATATGAAGTAAAGAACAAGAAAATATAAAAAAATAAATGCATATAAATCTTAGTCACATATATGTAATGCTTAAAATTAAAAAAAAACACAATAATTAAGATAATTGGAAAAATGGAACAATTTAGGAATAAATTTGTGAATTCACACAAGCTCCAAAAATAAAAAAGAAATTAAGACAAAAATATAACAGAAAAAGTAAGACTTATGAAGGACAGAGAAAGAAATGATAATATTGAGGTCATCAGAGTAATAGAAATAGAGAGAGACAAAAATGGAGAAGGACTATATCAGCAGTAATAAGATAAATTTCCCAGAAAGAATTATCATGGAAAAAAACCATTGACTTCTGCTCCCAGCCATGATGGAGTAACAGGGACCACATTTACTGTCTCATCTTAAACAACTCAAAAAGCAGGCAGTATACTCTTTATTAAACAGTCTCCAGACATTGAAAAACAGGCAGTGAAGCACAATGATTCTGAAGAGAGGGAAAAGAAACACAGTTTGCCCTATGATTACCCCACTTACATCCTTGAGGGGTCCCAGATTGGAGAGGGACACAAACCCACATTCATGAATTTCATGCATCGAGCCTCTAGTATAATAGACAGTATATACAGTATTTTATAGTGATATATATCATATAATTTTGTGAGTGTGTGAGTGTGTGTAGTCTTTGCCCTGAATACCTGGCACAAATTTTCAAAAATTCTTGGAATTTCCTAAATGATAATGTTATGCTAATGAGGAAATTCATGGGGAAGTAGCCTAGATAGCTGTAAGACAAGTTTGGGCACAAGCTGGGCATCAGGAAAACCAACCATATGATTAGAGGATTGAAATTTTTGATTGCCTGACCTCTGGGACCTCTGGGAAGTGAAGGGTAACTAGCAAGTAAGTTCAATTACCTGGCCAATGATGTAATCAATTATGCCTAAGTAATGAAATCACTATAAAAATTATTGGATATTGAGGCTTCAAGAAGCTTCCTGTTTAACACATTGATGCACATGGAGGGTGCACACCCCAATTCCATGAGAAGAGGGCATGGAAGCTTTGAACTCCACTCCAAACATGCTCCCATCTTGTCTTATGAGTCTTTTCCATTTAGTTGTTTCTGAGTTGTAGCCTTTATAAAAGTAAGAATACCACTTTCCTGAGCTCTGAGTTGTTCTAGGAAATTATTCATTTGGAACTAACTTCAGCAAAAGTGCAGGTAAACTGTGGGGCTCAGTTACAGCATGCAAAGAAGCAGAAAAATATAACATATTATGATATGAAAGCCAAAATCAAGCCAGACCCAAAAATGGTACAGATAAAAGAATAAGTAGGAAAGATTAAACTTCAATTATAAATTATCCCATAAGATAGAGAAAAACATTAGTGCTTAAGGAGAAATATGGAAAATATAAAAATAAAACAAAACAAGTTTATAGAGATAAAAAAAATACAATAAGATGAAAAAATACATACTGGATAGGATGAACAGCAAATTGGGAACTGCACAAAAAACCCGTCAATGAACTTGAAGACATAGCAATAAGAACTACTTTTAAAATAAAACAAAAAGAGAAAAAGATGAAAAAACTATGAGGACATCAGGGAACTACAAGATAACCTCAATTTGTCCTATATACATTTAAGTGGAGACCCTGAAATATAAGAAAGAGGAAGGAAACAAAAATTTCTCAAAATATTCTCCAAAATTGATGAAAATTACAAACTCACAGTTTTAAGAATTGAAACTGATAGTCAACAGTTAACATATTTAGGTTTTAGATCATAGAATGTAGAGATATAAATATAGGCTTTAACTAAATGCTTCAGTTGCTTTGGTTAGCATGTAGATTTTATTCAAAGATTAAGAAACTATGTAGTCATGTCCAGGAAGCCTGCCTGTAAAGCAAGTCCCAGGAAAAATGTTTAAATGTACACTTTACTTGAAATAATAGAACAATGTAAGCACAAAACAATAACAGCATCTGATGAATAGCTTCTGCTTTTGCACACCGAGATAATGATATTGATACATTGTTAAGAGATTTTACTTGCTCACAAGTTGTCTATCAGACACTAACCAGAAAAGGAACATGAACTGCCTACCTAATCACTGACCAATCAACAAAGCCCAGGAACCTAAACCCATTACTGATGATTTCACTTTATAAAAACTCTTGCCTGTAGGCCAGCCATTGGGGAATGAGGACTTTGAGAACTAGTTTGCCATTCTCCTAGGTGGTTCCATTCCAAAAAAAGTAGCTTATCTTTCTTCACTGCATAGTCAGTTCTCCTGGACTCACTGCACACAGTTAGGCAGGAACTCCTACTTGTTTTGGTTACAGAACCTGAATAAATCCCAGTCTCAGGGAAAATGATGAAAATGGAATCTATGCACAATATAAACAAACTACTTCAAAACTGTGAAAAAGAGAAAAATCTTAAAAGTATCCAGAGAGGGAAAAAATGTAAATTATTATTGAGGAAGAAAATAAGAATGACTGCAGACTTAGAAACCATGCAAGGAAGAACACAATGGAGCAATATTTAAGGTACTGAAATTAAACAACTGTCAACTGGAAATTCTATACCCAGATAAAATATCCTTCAAAACCAAAGGCAAAATGATGTTCTCATACATACAAAATATAAAATAATACATGGCTAGCAGATTAGCACCATACAAAATGACAAAAGAAGTTCTTCAGGCAAAAGAAAAATAATACCAACAGGAAATCTGTATCTAAGCAAAGGAATAGAGAACACTAGAAATAGTAAATATATATATATACAGGGCCTCTAGATCGTGGCCTGGCCAGTTCTCCCGGTGATCACAGGGTGGCTCGGCCTGGCCTCTCCACTTGTGATTGTGGGCAGCCCAACCTGGCCTTTTCTCTCTGTAATTGTGGGACCCATCAGCCTGGCCTCTTGGCCCCGTCATCTGGAGCAGATTGGTCTGGACTCTTCACCCTATGATCGCAGGGAAACTTGAACCTGGGCACCCCATCACCTGGCCTATGCGGACTGTGGCTTGTGTCCCACAGGCGGCATAGGGCACTGCCTGCACTGCCTGCCTATGCAAATTTACCCACCAACTTTGCTGAGTTGATTTGCATATCACTTCTGATTGGCTGTGGGCATAGCAGAAGTACGGTCAATTAGCATTTTTCTCTTTTATTAGTGTAGATAAGATTTGTAAATTATATGAATTGGAATAATCTAATAGGCTTTTTGTTTAAAACTGACATGCTAATTCTAAAATTTACTATTCAGAAATGCAAAGGACTTGTAATAATCTTTAAAAGAAGAACAAAGAATATTTACACAACCTGATATCTAGACTTATAAAGCGACAGCAATCAAAACAGATAGACACATAGATCAACAGATGAGTATAGAGTCCAGAAACAGATCCATACATATATCTTAAACTGATTTTTAACAAAGTTCAAAGGCCACTTGATCAGAAAAAAAGTATCTTTTCAACAATTGGTGCTAAAACTATTAATTAGGTAGCTTTGTGCAAAAAAAGAAATGAAACTTTATTCTTAACTTATTACATATCTAAAATTCATTCATCTAAAAACTAGAACAAATGTAAGAGCTAATACTATAAAACTTATAAAATAAAATATAGATAATGTTAGAGAACTTGTGTTTTCTAAAGATTTTTTTTAAGTACAACACCAAAAAATCATGATCCATTTAAAAAATGATAAAATGGACTTAAAGTATTTTGTTCTTCAAAAACTGATGTAATGAAAATAAAAAGACAAGACACAAACAAGGAGAAAGTATTTGCAAAATGTATATCAAACAAAGAACTTGTAGCTAGAACAGTGATTTCAACCTTTTTCACCTGATGGCTAATAAAATAATTACTAAAATTCTACAACACACCAAAAAATATATTTTTTGCCAATCTGAAAGAAAAATAGGTATGATTTTGATTCATTTACACTAGATGGCTATTGTTGTGCTGACTATTGTCATTTTTTTTTTTTATTTCACACTCTAAGGAGAAAAAGGTAAGTGCCCCTGACTAGTCAGATATTGAATGTTTTAAAAATTAGTATGCCTGCCACAACACACCTCTTAGAAATTGATTATCTAAAATATTTTCTGATGTTGCAGAACTCATATACCCTTCACCAAAGAAGATACACAGATGCCAAATAGATTAAAAGATGCTTAACATCACTATTCATTAGAGACATGACATTAAAACCACATGAGCCAGTCTTGCTCAATGAGAGTGTTGGCCCACCCATTGAAGGGTCACAGGTTTGATTCCTGGTCAAGGGCATGTACCTGGATTACAAGTTGATCCCTAGCCTCCTGGTCTGGGCATGTGTAGGAGGCAAGCAATTGATGTGTCCTTCTCATCTCTCTCTCTCTCTCTCTCTCTCTCTCTCTCTCTCTCTCTCTCTCTCCCCCCCCCCATCTCACTCTCTCTAAAAATCAATGGGAAAAAATCCTCAGATTTAAAAAAAATTAAAGCCACATGAGATATCCCTACACACCCACTAGAATGACTGAAATTTAAAGAGCTAACCCCACCAGAATAAATTAATACATTTTTGTCATAAAACCAAGAAACATTTTATAAAAAGACTGATAAACTTACTACTCAAAATGAAACACTTCCTTATATTAGAAAAATAAAGCCACTACAAACATTTCTGTAAAATAAAATTAACCTCAGAAATAATAGTTTTTATAAAACATATAACAATGGGTTTCTAGCCTTATGAATTATTTTTTAACTCAAAGGACATAAACTGGCAAGTCCCCAAAGGAAAAAAAGTGATCAATAACAATATAAAAAGATGTCTTTCTTAATTTATTATCAAAAAATAAGTTTATAAATAAATACCATATTAGTAAATTGGCAAAATGATTAGAAAGCCTGCAACACTCTACTAAAAGATATAACAGAAGAAAAATGTTAATAAGTAAAAGAATAAATATTAATAAGTAAAAGAAAAAATGATTTCTTAAGTAGAATTACAGTATAAAAGCATAATTTTCTTTAAATTTTCATATGCTGAATTTAAAGAATTATAGAAATGTGCTCCAATGCCCATTCAAAATTTCAACTAAATAACTTTGAAAACTTGACAAAACAGAGTTCAAAAATATTTCCAATTATTGTTTAATAAAATCCAGGGCAACAAGCTGATTATTTGGTAGTAAAATATTGTCAATTGCTTAAGATAATAAACTATTCATTTGGAGACAATAATAATAATGCTTGATCAGTACCTCATTTTTTTTCTTTTTCATATGTTGTTATTGATTTCAGAAAGGGAGAGGGAAAAAGAGATAGAAACATCAATGATGAGAAAGAATCATTTGATCAGCTGCCTCCTGTATGCCCTACACTGGGGACCATGCCCACAACCCAGGCATGTGCCCTGACCAGGAATCAAACTGTGACCTCCTGGTTCATAGGTCAGTCTTTAACCACTGAGTCATGCCAGCCAGGGCGTCATTATATTTTAAGAGTAAAATTAAGCTATAAAATTGTTAGCTGAAATTTAAAAGTTTTTTTAAGTAATCATAAAGTGGGGATAATCTGTTAGCATACCATAAAAACTCAGACCCATAAACAAAAACTCTGATAAACTGACTATATAAAATTAAATACTTCAATGTAAAAGAAAAATAAAGCATATTAACATTTTAAAAATAAAAATACCAACTGAGAAGTAAGATTTTTAAAGTATCTGACAAAAGATTACTATCCTTATGTAAAGGGCTCAAAGTTTTCTTTAAGATAAAAATTGTAATATGACAAGAATAGTCAATTATTCAAAAAATTTTAAATGGTCAACAATCTTTACATGGTGTTCTTTCTTATAATGAAACATATGCAAATAAAAGCAACTATATATTATACTAATAAATTGGCAGAGATGAAAAGTATCAAGATTGGTATTAAAAGGAGAATAAAATATTAAGTGCTTATGATTTATTGATGAAAATTTCAACTCATATGCCCTTTCTAGAAATCATTTTAGCAGATGCCTAGCAATGAAGAAAAGAAAAAAAGCAAGAACTGGGTTAGGAGTGGATGAAGAGAGGAAAGAAAAGGAAAAACGAAAGAAAAATAATAAATGTTCTTTTAATCTTAAATGTTATTTAAGTAAATTATGGAATAAATAAGGCAATACCCAGCAGCTACTAAAAATAATATAGAATCTTTCTGGTCATTAATGAATGTTTAAAATCAGTATAAATATATATGTGTATTTGGTAAGCAAACATAGAAAGAACAATACATATACATATACTAGAGGCCCGGTGCACGAAATTCATGCATGGCAGGGGGAGTGTCCTTCAGCCCAGCCTGCTCCCTCTCCAATCTGGGACCCCCTAAAGGATGTCCTACTGCCCATTTAGGCCCAATCCTATCTGGCCTAAATGGGCAGTTGGACATTCCTCTAACAATCCAAGACTGCTGGTTCCCAACTGTTCACCTACCTACCTTCCTGATTGCCCCTAACCTCGTCTGCTTGCCAGCCTGATCACCCCCTAAGCATTCTCCTGCCAGCCTAATTGATACCTAACTGCTCCCCTGCCAGGCTATTTTCCCCTAACTGCCCTACTCTGTGGATCTGGTCACCCCCTTTTGCCCTTCCCTGCAGGGCCAGTCACCCCCAACTTCCTTCCTCTGCCAGCCTAGTCACCCTTAACTTCCCTCCCCTGCAGGCTTGATCACCCCCAACTGCCCTCCCTTTCAGGCATGTTCCCTACCAACTCCCCTCCCCTGCTGGCCATCTTGTGGTGGCCATCTTGTGTCCACATAGGGGTAGGATCTTTTGACCACATGGAGGCAGTTTTCTTGTGTGTTGGAGTGATGGTCAATCTGCATATTACTTTTTTATTAGATAGGATAGAAGCCTGGTGCATGGGTGAGGGCCAGCTGGTTTGCCCTAAAGGGTGTCCTGGATTAGGGTGGGTGTTCTCTTGGGGCATGGGACCACTTGGGTGAGGGGCCTGTGGTGGTTTGCAGGCTAGCCACTCTCCCAGTGATCCAAGAGGAGGCCCTGGTATCTGGGATTTATTTATCTTCTACAATTGAAACTTTGTGGCCTGGAGCAGAGCCAAGCCTTCAGCTCCCACAGCCATTGAAACTTTGTTGTCTTAACCTCCTCTGCCCAGGCTTTGCAGAAAGCTTGGCTTCTTCCATCATTGGGGGCAACCCAAGCCTCCCTCCTGCTCTCTCTGTGGCTGTAGCCATTTGATTGGGTTAATTTTCACTCTGATTGGCTGGTGGGCGTGGCTTTTGAGTGTAGCAGAGGTATGATCAATTTGCATATTACTCTTTTATTAGATAGGAGATATATATATATAGATATATATAGATATATATATATATGTGTGTGTGTGTTTATATATATATTTATATATATAGTGTGTGTGATCCTAATTACACAAAATGGGTGTGTAGGCACACTGTGTGTGTATATGAGTGTGTATGTGTGTGTATGCATTCATAGAGAGATATCTAAGAGTTTCCACCAATGTATTAATAGTAGTTGTACTTTGGTGGAAAAATTCCGTGTGATAATTTTTATGCTGATCATTATACTTTTACTAGAGACCTGATGCATGAATTCATGCATGGGTGGAGTCCTGAGGGAGGAGGATACAATCAGCACTCCCAGTGGGCAGTAAGACACCCTTGCTGGGATCCAGATCCTTCCCACTAATGTTTGATCTGGTTGTTGGGATTCATTTGGCAGCCACTTTTTTATCCTTTCTTTCTGGAAGAGCATCAAGAGAGGGGAAGCAGCTATGTTGCCCAACGCTGACTTCCAGGAGGCTGGCAGTGCTGTCAGGATTGTGCAGTGGCACTGGTCCATCAGTTCTGGCCTGTTCTCTGGAGATTGAACCTGGACTACTAAGGGAGTGGCTACTGCTGGGGTGGTAGGCCACTGGGACAGGTCTGTCAGCTGAGCGGTGCTCCTGCTGTGGAGTGCACTGACCACCAGGAGGCAGATCCTACATTGAGAATCTGCCCACTGGTGCTCAGTGTGCATCATAGCAACTGGTTGTTCCAGTCATTCAGTCATTACAGTCATTCTGGTTGTTCAGTCATTTGGTCACTTAGGCTTTTATATATATAGATAAGAGAGTTTTTTTAAATAATTATTGTTTTGGTTTTAAAATTATAAACCTCTTTTTTAGCTCTGATTCATCAATTCCAATGAGAGAAATTGTTTAATAGTAATGTGATAATTGTTTTAACTTAAGATCAGATATAAATTTGTTTAAAAATATGTCTTCTTTGAACAATCTTTAAATTCAGTTTCTTCAGTCCTCTTTCTCTTCCCTTCAGAGGAATCAAGAGAAACAGGAAGTAGGCAGCATTTTATAATAAGCTGAATATGAAACAATTATTTCATTTACTTTAGTGGTTTTAGTAAATGAATTTCATTTTAGGTCAAAATCCTTTTTGATATTAGAATGAGATAAAATAGACCATAATATTAGTATTCTAGTTCAAGTATCCACTACTATCCAAGCAAAGCAAAGCATTTGCAATGGCATGCAAAGGAAAGAGGCAGAAGAAAGAAAGACAACAAACATTTATCATGTGTAGGTGGAGTAGAAAACCATGAGATATTCTAAGGCTAGAGTTAAAAACAGGAAATGAATAAAAATTCAAAATCAGGAATTACAATGTAGACTTGGAAGAGTAGTCCAAAAGAATATTTTAAATAAAGTAAAATATTCATAAATGAGTGTTCAGACCCAGTGTTCATTAATTTACCCTTTTGGTCCAGATCCAATCAGATATTATCTCCAGGTGCAATATTTGGCACTAAGATGAACATTAAAATTAAATATTTATTGGTATTTTAATGTCATCAGAGCTTTATTCCATCTATGACCCAGGTTTGTATCCATCAGGAAGTACTATATGATGCTTAGTCCTGGTCTCCCTAAAATCAAGTATGTCATTGTATTCTTAATTTTTTCATTTTCTTTTCTAGTATCAATTCCAGAATGCTCACTGGCTACTATATTAGCTACTGACCATACCATGCCCTTTATATATTGAGGTGAACTTGGATTATTTTCACTCTAAGGTAAATTTAACAGTGGGGCAGATACTCTCCCACACACTAGATACTTCAAAAACATATTCTCCATGAACATTCATTTCAGATGCCTAAAACTTTCACCCAAACATTTTAATTTTAGAAATTTCCACTAAGGAAATTATTGTGTAGGTATACAAATACTTATTTACAAATTTCAGACAAGATTGTTTTTCATAAGAAAAACAAAAGATATGAAAACATGCTATAGGTCTGAACAATAAAAAAACAAATAAAGAAATTTAGATATAGACATTCTATGCAGTCATTAAAATCTATTCAAGTGATCTTTAAAATGTCAATGTTCAGAAACAACCAATGGAGTAATAGTTGTCATTAAGAGAGTAAAGAATTTTCACATCTCCTTTTACGTCTAGGCTTTTAAAATGTTTGATAATCACAATTCGTCTGTGTTGCAAATAGGGAAGTTTGAATTGTGTGGCTGGTATTTGTAAATTGTCACTAGACTGCTATCCTCACATTTACACAGGATGACTCCGTTATCTTCTCCTCACAAGTCCTATTGCTGTGTACTGCCTTCATTTTGAGTTTTGATCTCAGATTCTTTCCAGATTCATCAAGTTATATAATGAAAGATAAAGGTTATTAAATTTGTCCAATTTTTAAAAGGGTTTAGGAAATGTTTGGGTGTATATTAATATAGGAAAAACTAAGTGTGTAATTCAAGCTGCCATATTGAGATGCCTGCTCATAAAGGGAACATGTATGGAACAGTCTTGACATTGTTCCAAAGGGCTGTCATCACATTATGTAGGTCACACCACATGCAATGTACTTAGAAATTGTTCACTCCAAGGTTTTGGATATAAAATACATTTTTATCTAAAATTGAACATCATATTTATTTTTAAAAAAGTAGAATTTACATGCCACATTATTGGGCATGACCCAAAATACATATTTCTTCTCCATTATGGAAAATAACTAAGAAGTGATGATTTCATAATCACTTTGTAAGTTCAGAGGATGATCTTGTTGATTAGGACTACCTTATTTTAAAGATCTAATTCCATCATAAACCTCTGCTGCAAATATTGAGCCAATTATTTGGAACACAAATTTTCAAACAACCTAGAGTTGGGCAGTAGTTTTTCATCTACTTAGTTCAAGAATTCAATTTTATACTTGCCACTCTTCTCATTCAAGCAACTAGTCAGATTCCAACATTAGCACAGAATAGGGGATATGCTTTAGTGAAAGACATTTTCCTACTTCCTCTGTCACTTCATATTCAACTATTGTTAAATTACTAATGGGAAGCTATTTTAAGTCTTGCTTTGACTGATTCCAGACTTATTTGGGAAGGAACAATATAATGGCAAAATACTTGGATTTGAATACAACCTTTTTTATGTAGCCCTTGAGTTTACACATCTATGAAACTGAGATAAGGTCTACACTGAGGACTGTCATAGGATTAAATAACAATGTGATGAATAAACCATAAAACCTACATTAATATTCATTATTATTTCCACTTTATCACATCCTTTAGGTAGGTATAGTATTGAGGGTTAAAATTCAGCAAAACTATTAAAAGCATTTCTACTAGAACCATAAGACCAATTCTATTGTTGCACCTCTCATTAAGGGTTGATATCTACTTCTTGAATCTGAGCTGGTCCTTTAATTGGTTTTAATCAATAGACCATAGAGGAAGGGATACTGTGAAACATCTGAGCCGTAAGAGATTGGCAGCTCCCTCTTAGAATATTTCCTCTTGGGAGCCATGTAAGAAAGTCTGATTTCCCTGAGACCACAATGCTGTGAGTAAACTTAAGGAAGCTATTTGGAGAGAAAGAGAAGCATATAGAGGTAAAATAGAGCATAAAACATAAGAGTGAAAAATATTTGCACTTTTATCTTAACCTACTCACCAGCTGAATGCAATCAAGTGGATGTTCTCAGCTGACACTACATGAAGCAGAAGAACCAATCAGATGACCTTTGTTTAAAATATTGACCCAGAGAATTGTGAGCAAATAAAATGATGTCTGTTTAAGTCACTAAGTTTTAGGGTTAGTTTTTATGCAATAATAGAAGCTGAAATTATAATATGGAGGAGGGTCAGCCTGCAGGAATAGGGATGAGTCAGATTTATTAGCCACTGAACAGCAAGCTGATAGCCCTTCTCTTAAAGAAGATGATAAAAAGAAAGTCAAACATTCAAATATACATAAAGCCATATCATTTCTCCATTTACCAAAGTAGATCTGTGCATACCTTTCTTCAAAGCACACCGTGGAACTCTTGGAGCCTCACACAAGCATTTGTGAAGAGGAAAATCTGGAGAGGATTTTTTAAGCTCACATTGAGAGTGTGGACAGTAAAAAATGGTATTCTCTTTAAAATCATTTATCAGGCCTTTAAAACTATTGGTTGTGGAAATGAGGTAGGATATAAGTAATTAGAATCCTATATAATAAAAGAGAAACGTGTAAATTGACCATACCTCCGCTATGCTCACCAGCCAATCAAGAGTGGGAATACAAATTAACTTACCAAAGCAAAGATGGAGGGTTAATTTACATACACAGGTGCCAGGTGGAGAGCAGAGTTGGAGAGACAGTGGAGAGTGGAGCAGCTTGTAGAACTTGACTTCCCAAGCTGCCAGACAGAACAGAGAGGGAGAGATGGCAGTTTGGAGGACTTGACAGAGTGGGAGGCCATGGGATAGAGATAGAGCAGGAAAGGAAAACCCAGAACACAGGGAGTACCTGTAATGCTAGAAATTGTAGTTCTGGTGGCAGATGGATCTCTTAGACCTGTGGTCGGCAAACTCATTAGTCAACAGAGCCAAATATCAGCAGTACAATGATTGAAATTTCTTTTGAGAACCAAAAACCAACTTCTGCACATGGGCCACGAAGTTTCAATTTCATTGTATGTGCATGCCTGCACATGGTATTTTGTGGAAGAGTCACACTCAAGGGGCCAAAAAGCTGCATGTGACTTGTGAGTTTGCCAACCACTGTCCTAGACACTAGAGCAAAATGAGCCTGGAGCCAAGTTACTATTGTGGTGGGGGATGGAAGGAAAGCAAAGGTGAGAGACATAAGTAAAATCAGAGTGCCTAGGAAAAATTAAAGGGACGATATTCTAAAACTTCCAGGAAATTTCTACCAATGAAGCAAAGAAAAAAAAATGCCTCTATTATTCTGTGAGCAACAAACCAGATTGGTTTGGTTTCTCAAACAATTTGCTCATATGATTGCAAAGACACAGAAATTCCTGGATTGGAGAGAGCTCTCCTGAGGGATCCCAGAGATGGTGCAATTTGGACTGAGAGACCCACCCCCTGTGCACGAATCTTCTTGCACTGGACCCCTAGTATTTAATAAGAACACTCTTTGTTCATCAAAACCCAAGATGCTATTAGACTCCTACTTTTAAGACCAGTGGCAAAGTAAAACCAAACCCTGATGATTGTTTAATTGTGCCTCAACAAGAATGTCATGTTATTTTCTCCCAAATTCCTATTATTTTCCTTCTCTTAGAATCTGCTTCCTCATGGGAACCTTCTGTACTCCCAGCTGGGTGAATTATCTCTTCCATATACTTTCATATCCACTTATACACATACCCATGAAAGCCCCTATTGTATTCTACTAAAGGCCCGGGGCACAAAATTCATGCATGGGCAGGGGCGGGGGATGGGAGCGGGGTTCCCCCTCAGCCCAGCCTACACCGTCTTCCATCCAGGACCTGTTGGGAGATGTCTGAATGCTGGTTTAGGCCTGATCCCAAACCGGCAGTTGGACATCCCTTTCACAATCCTGGACCACTGGCATCTAATCACTCACCTGTCTGGTCATCCCTAACTGCACCTCCCCTGCCAGCCTGGTCACCCCTAACTGCCTCCCCTCCCCACTGCTAGCCAGGTTGCTCCCAACTGCCCTGTCCCTACTAGCCTAGTCACTCCTAACTGCCTCTCCCCCCACCATCCTAGTCACCCCTTGCTGCCCTCCCTGCAGGCCTGGTTACCCCCAACTGCCCCTCTCTGCCAGCCTGGTCACTCCCAATGGCCCCTCTCTGCTGACCTGGTCACCCCTAATTGCCCTGCCTGCTTACCCGGTTGCCCCACACTGTTCAGTAGTTTGGTTATTTCACATTAACCTCCCTGCTGGCCTGGTCATCTCATACAGCCTGCTTGTTCAGTCATTTGGTCATCCCTCACTAACCTTCCTGCCAACCTGGTGGTGGGCAGCCATCTTGTGAGGGCATGAAGGTTAATTTGCATTTTATCTCTTTATTATATAGGATTATAATTAGCCATTTACCTCTCTGTCTCCCCAGCTAGACATTTTATTCCAAAACAAAAACCACACTTAACCTACCATTGAATTCCCAGCACTTGGAACAGTGTCTAGCACAGGGCCAGTTGTACAATGTTTGTTGGATTAATTAACATCTTTCAATAGCATAATCCCATGAGACCTTGACTACAGCCTTGTGAAAGAGGTGATGAGGCTAACATGGATTGACTCAGATATGTTTCATATGTGAATCATGGCCAGATCTCCTGACTTTGTGACCCATTGATATTTTCTCTTCACTGTATCAATATCCATAGCACACATAGCAGACTACTGCCATGTATTCTTTCATGCATTTTACCACTTTGTCTTCTGTGCCATTAAAACACAAAGTTCAGAGCTTGCAGATTCACAGAATAGAAGGAGTCCTAGAGATTGATTGATTTTAGTTCAATTCCAGCCTTTTATAGAAAGGAAGCCAATTCAAAGAGATGTGACTTGGGCCAGTCCTGGTCTAGAACTCAGGCCTATCTGCACCTCTCCATTTTCCGCTCCTTGATAGGAAAACACAACAGTATGATACTGGATTAACAAATGCACCTTTTGCCATATTTGAGCCTTCATCTCAGGCTTCTAATGGTGTAAAAAGAACATAATTTTTCATTCATCTTTCCATTCCAGTTCCACATGCTGCGAATGAAAACCATTTGGTGTGGGCTGTAGAGGTGAGAAGAGAATCACAACGTGAGGTTCTGCATTGCCGCTCAGCAAGGCTGTCAGTAATATCTTACTTAACACACTATCACAGAATTTTCCTTCAGTGTCAACTCGGTTGCTACTGTAACACTCCACAAGAAATAATGCCATCTGTTAAAATACACAAGGCAGGGAATCGCAGCTGCTGTCATCACACAAAGATGGAATTAACCAACACAAAGCAATTACTTTCCTTTTACATTTCACAATTAGAATTTTAGTCTTGCTTTATTTGTATCACAAAAGTCACCACAACACTGTGCCTGTTGAAGTAATAACACCACTCTCTTGATGAAAACATGGAGGAAGAAGAGTTTAGTTGGGGATAATGGTAATTGTCACTCTGTTGCCTTTTTTATAAGTATTTTTTAAAATCCTATTGGGTAGTGTTAATTATAGGAGGCAGTACTAAGAATAATGGGTTTGTAGATAGCATTCACATTTAGGTTCAATTCACAATTAAAGAAAAAAATTTCACCAAGTGAAGTTCAGAGGTGATGGAATGATTGTTGTGCTATATATCCAAGATTTTTTTTCTCTCTCCTTGGTAGTAGAAGATTTTAAAGAAAGAAGTGACCCCACTCATAGGAGACAGGTTTCTAACTTAAACAAAGATGAAATTCTGCCTCTCAGCTTTTATTTCATTCATTGGAAAGGAGCAGATTGCTGGCTAAGTAACAGAAGGGTGGACCTATTCGGAGCTTAACTGCTAAGCTAACTCTTCAAAAAGCTGTAAGAGATCAACAATTACCTTGGCCATACTCCATTATGAGGGTATGAGGGTTTCAGCAAGCTGGCATTTCTCTCTTTGATGCATTTTTTTTGCATGGGAATTATATATTTTCTGAGGGCACAGCAACAAATAAAACCTGCCTTAACTGGTTTTCTGTTGGGCAGAATTCTTTTACAGGATGGATCAAAATTAATGAATGCACAAAGGGTTAAATTCTCAGCTTTTATCCAACATCTGATCTGTTTATGAATCACACAATGAGACCACAATATGAGTGAAGTCATGAGTATGGAATATCTAAACATTGATTGGTTCTCAAGGGGCAGCTTCAAATATTTACCCTTCTCAGAGTACCTTTGCTAACTCTTTAACTTTCAGTACATTTCCCATCCATTTTCTTTTAATGATCTTTCATAGCTGTCTGGTTCATAAATACAATTATCTATATATCAGTTCTTAGACAGAATAGCTCTCAAACCTCCTGGTAATAACACTTAATTTCACTTTAGTTTAACTTTATTCTAAACTCCGCGGTCAAGGCATATGTCTTTATTGCTAAACTACTTTTTAAATAGCATACCCATGGTACTTTATAAAAAATACCTTACAAAAATTGGTTAGTTTATAAATCCATATGGAGTCTGACTTCCCAAAGACTGCAATTCCTTTAGGACTGAGACCAAGCCTTACCCGATTGGATGTCCAGTCAGATATAACACAGTGCAGTCAATTAAAAAAAAATAAGACCAACTTTTATGGATTAACAGCTCCAGACTTTAAAAGCCAGTAAGTTTTACTTTGGAATCATATGTGTCCAGTTCAGGCAAGACAGGGGGAGGGTGCTAACACAAACAAAATATGGCTAAATTTATGCCTCACACACATGGATTTTGACTAGCCATATTGACTAAAATCTTGACAAATAATACAATGGTAGCTGATGTGTTATTAAATGGAGAAAATACAATTTTATCACAGACTGCAAGACCCTTCAGGTCCCTGATTACAAAAGGCCCTATTTAGAAAGAAATTGCAATCTGAAAATATAATTCACAATCAAAGCTCTCAAAGTCATAAAATAGCAATGACTACATCTGTGATTACTGATTGAATCAAGCACAACCAGCACTCCGGTGACCACCAACCAGGAAGCCTCTAGATCACACTTGTCCACACTTCGCACCACAGACATGTGCCTGGGCAGTCTTCAGTTCTAAAAGATACTGTTTCAGTTTGTAGCATCTATAAAAGAGGAAAAAAGGATGGTCTAGGGACTATGCTAACTTTGTTATGCAGTAATATGTGTATTTTACCACTAATAGCATTTATCAATCATGATTAATAATGTGTTTTTCCTGGCCAGTTTTCAGTCACCATATTGAGCTCCTGTATTAAATTACCCCTTTGTTTCTGAGTCAAACTTAAAAAAAATGCACAGCAATGATGAAAATGCATATTTAAGAAGTTCATAAGAAAGCAGAGATTATTGTTCTCCGTGCAATGTATAAGAGATCTTGAGGGTCTCACTGAGGGAAATATATACACAATCTACTCAAACCACCCAATTTCTCATTTAATCCCCTACTTGCCCATCTCATACTAGCTTCATTTTTTTAAAATCCCTCATTTTTCCTATCCTCCTAATGTTGTTCCCTTTTGGGTCCTATAGACTCACTATATAGCCACACCAAGACTTGAGTTCTCACAGATATTTAACATAATCTTTTCACATAACATATGTATTGCTCAAAGTAGCACATAGGGGAAAAATATATACAAACCTTTTTTTCTTGATCCAAACCAATAATTGGGGAAAAACCTCTAAGTTTGAATGAAATAAAATCTTTCCCACTTTAGAATTTAAATTTTTCTCAGCTATCACAGCTTTTTTTTTTCCCATTCCAACAATTTCCCTAAAAATGGACCGCTTTATGTAAGTCCAAAAAAAAAAGAAAAAAAGGGGGGGAGCTTAAAGATGAGTGGAATCAATTAGGACTTTGGTTTTAATTCTGTCTCTGAACCCAGGTGTTTATGAAGTGGTAAATAAGAAACAACATAGACTAGCTGAAGACTCCAGTGTCAGCTGAGGTCTCACCTTCTACTCACACACACATACCAGATGGCGCCTTGGCAGTCTGCAGCTAGAATACACAGGATTGCCCGGTTTTAAAAAAAAATGCTCATGTATTTGTATTGATAAAAGGATTGGATCTTCTGAAACCCAATTTTACTTTCTTCAAGCTTCTAAAAAAATTTCAAACCTAGTGAACAACAGTCCCACTCCATCCTAGCCAAACCACTTTCAAATGCAAATTGAGAGACATTCCATTTGAATATGTGTATGACAATTTCCTCCTCTAAAATATAATGTTTATATGGGTTTTTAAATGAGACCTGACCATCAACATGTCATCATGTTTTTGTGTTTGCCCCACACTATCATGTTTACACTAGAGCAGCCAATTTATCAGAATTTGTGTGAGGGTTTTTAAAAATCCTGACCCACAATCAATTATTCTAGTTGCTTCCCAATGTTTAAGCAACTTTATATCCATCAAACTCTAACTTTATACCAATTTAGCTTATTATAAGTATTTATTATGTTTTATCCTGTATACAATATAGTCATGATCATATTTACTTGATGATTTTAATTTTTTATTACATTATTCAGCCACTGAAAACTATTATCTGTGTAGGCCTCTTCATTCCTCCTAAGATGCCTGAAAAGACACAAAGCAAGGCAATAATTTAATCCCTATCTGATTCTTCCCAGTTAATTTTTATTTTAATGACACAAAGGAAACCTTGTAACTTAGGTAAGTAAACACAAATTTCATCCTAAAAATGTGGTATAAAAATGGAGTGCAGTAGAGAGTTTCCAAATCTTCTGGTCCCAGCAATATGTTAGTTATTTAGCAATATGCAAATGAATTAACAAGAATACATGCAGGGTTCCTGGGGTAAATAATTTCCATTTCTGTCACTGTCTAGAAACCATCATTAAATACCTCCTAAATATTCATGCTACGGAAACTAGGCAATAAAATGAATTAAGGAGACCACTCTCACCCAACAGTCTCTCTTTTTAAAAAAAGGAAGGATGAAAAATAGAAAAAGAGAATAGGTGAGAGGAAGAAAAAGAAAAAGAAAAAGAATTTTTACACAATTTATTTTTCATTATTTTGTGAAAACTTCTATGTGGGCATTGAGGAATTAAGTTAATCTCATGGTAAATTTAGGGACATCATAGCCTGATGCTTATTGAAAGTACAAAGCTTCTGGAAATGTTGAAAAGCAAACTCCTTTTAGGTACATGTTACCTTAGCCAAGTCATTATGTTAAAAGTCTAATCCCAATTTAAATTATCAGCATATTTGTGCTCCATTGTGCAAATCAACAAGAGAACTGCATGAACTGAAATATACTACCAGGCAAGCAATAATTGGCCCCATAGAAACTTTGACATATATCAACATCTCACATTTTTCCTGTGTGTAATTGAACAAATCCATTAAAGTTTAAGCAACTTTTCTACTCACCCTTTGTTATAGACTGAATTGTGTCTCCCCAAAATTAATTACAGTGCAGTCCTATTTTCCAATGTGACTGTATTTGGAGATAGGTTCTTTAGGGAGATAATTAAGGTTAAATGAGGCCATAAGGGTAGAATCCTAATCCAATAGGACTAGCAACCACATAAAAAGAGGAAGAGAGATCAGAGCTCTTTCTCCATGTACACATAGGCCATAGATAGCTGTCTATATGCCAGGAAGAGAGGCTTCACCAAAAATTGGTTTTGATGGCACCTTTTATTTTTAATTATTTTGACATAGAAATAGCTGCACATAATTAATGTATGCAATTTGTTGAGTTTGGAGATAAGTATGCACCCATGAAATCATCACACCAATCTACTCGTATTTCATAAACCTATCCATCACCTCCAAAAGTTTCCTCCCGCCCTCTAATTTCTTTTATCTGGTAAGAATACTTAACGTAAAGATCTACCTTCTTAGGAACTTTTTAAGTATGCAATAGAGTAATGTAGATATTATACTGTATTGTAGATCTCTAGGGTTTAATTATCTGACATAACTGAAACTTTGTGTCCTTTAACAAATATCCCCCAACTACCCTCCCCACCCCCAAAGGCCTAGGCAACCATCATTCTACTCTCCCCTTCAGCGAACTTGATTATTTTTTATTTATCATGTAAGATGTATCATATATTATTTGTCCTTCCGCCTCTACATACTTCATTTAGTATAATGTCCTCAAGGTTCATGCAGGTTGTCACAAACAGCAAGATTTGCTTCTTTCTCATGCCTGAATAATATTTTAAGATAGATAGATAGATGATAGATAGAAGTTAGAAATAGAGATGACAGAGAGAAGATTATAGATAGAGATGATTTTTAGAGAGTGGAAGGGAGAAAAAGAGAGAGAGAAATATCAACGTTAGAGAGATATATCGATTGGTTGCCTCTCATATGAGCACCAACCAGGACCAGGAATCAACCCACAACGCTTAGGTTCCCAGGCCAATGCTCTAACCACTTAATGAACTGGCCAGGGCTTAACACATCATTTTTATCTACTCACCATCAATGTACAGTTAGGTTCTTTACATACCTTGATTATTGGTGAATAATGCTTCATTGAACATGAGAGTACAGATATCTCTTTGAATTTCTGATTCAGTTTTTTTAGATATATACTCAGAAGTGGAATTGCTGAACCATATGATAGTTATATCCATACTATTTTTATATTATCTGCAAAAAATTACATTCCCACCCATTTTATACAAAGATTCCTTTTTCTCCATATTCTTACAAACATTTGTTATTCTTTGGCTTTATTTGATCAAAGCCATTCTAACAGGTATGAGGTGATATCTCATTGTAGTTCTGACTTACATTTTCCTGTGAATTAGTGATATTGGGACAACTTTCCATATAGATATGAAATATCTGTTGGTTTTTAGAAAAATGTCTATTCAGTTCCTATGCCTAT
This sequence comes from Lasiurus borealis, assembly GCA_004026805.1. Lineage (NCBI taxonomy): Eukaryota > Metazoa > Chordata > Mammalia > Chiroptera > Vespertilionidae > Lasiurus > Lasiurus borealis. The sequence goes on from PVJN01000447.1 coordinate 84,160, forward strand.
TTTTCAATGAGGTTATTTTAGGGTGTTTTGCCATTGAAAGTTCCTAATATATTTTGGATACCGCCCATATATATTTTGGAGATATTTTATCCCATTCTATTAGTTGTTTTTTTCATTTTGTTGATGGTTGTTTTTTTCCTGTGCCAAAGCATTTTATTTGATATAATCTTAACTTGTTCATTTTTTCCTTTGTCACCTGGACTTTGGTGTCATACATACCTAAAAACTCATTGCCAAGGAAATCCTGACAGCATCTTAATGTTGGCCTTCTAGCCTCCAGAACTGTGAGGAAAGAAAATTCTGTTGTTTAAGTCAACTAGTTTGTGGGTGTGTTTTTTTGTTTGTTTGTTTTGTTTTTATGGCAGTCTGAACAGACTGATACATCCTTGTTTTATTAGACATAAATTTTGTAAAATCACCTAAATAAGAGCCAGCAGTCTTTATCAAATTTACAAAATGTTGAAGTATTTGTGAAAGTGAAAGATCTTATTAATACAAAAAATAATAATTCTTGAGTGCTTTGAATATCTTTAATATGCATTAAAGATACAATAATGAACAGTGTGGAGAAAGTGCCTACTCTCATAGAGATTGCATTCTACTAGAAGAGACAAATAATAAATGTGTAAACACATAAATTAATGAAATAATCTTGATTAACAATAGAGAAAAATAAAACAATGAGAAAAATAAGACAATGTAATATGACATAGAGACTAATCAGGAAGGGTCCAGGAGATAGAAGGTCTCTCTGAGAAGAGGGCATCTGAGCTAAGACAGGAATGAAGTGATGAAGCCAAGCACAAAGAGAGGAGGACAGAGCATTCTAGTTGGAGGGAAATCATGAACAAGGACTCTGAGGCAGGCACAAATTTTATTTGCCTGGTGATCAAAAACAGCATGAGCCTGAACTGATTTGGCGCATTGGATAGAGCATCAGCCTGTGGACTGAAAAGTCCCAGGTTCGATTCTGGTCAAGGGCACGAACCTTAGTTCCGGGCACATCTCCAGTGTGGGCCATGCAGGAGGCAGCTGATCAATGTCTCTCTCTCATCGATGTTTCTTACTTTCTATCCCTCTTTGTTCCTCTCTGTAAAAAATTAATAAAATATATTAAAAAAAAACAAAACAGCAGAGTGTCCCTGAGGAATTGTATGCAAAAGGGTGTGTAAGGGCCAAATTATGGAAGGCCAAAAGGCAGAAATTAACAGTTCACAGTAAAATACAAAGTAATGGAAGCTACTAGAGGGTTAAAAAATGGGGTGAATTGGATGATCTGATTTATATTTTTAAAGATTATTTTAATTAATAGAAGATGAAGAGAAACCAAGATGGCAGCATAGGTGAACACCTAAACTGCTGCCTCGCACAACAATTTCAAAACTACAACTAAAAGACAGAATGGACATCATCCAGAACCACATAAAAGCTGGCTGAGTGGAAATTCTATAACTAGAAGGAAAGAGAGGGGCTCATGGAGACTCAGAGGAGCTGCAAAAAGCTGAGGTGCAGAGACACACACTTGGAGAGGATTGGTGAGTACCTGGCTGGCTTCCTCTAGCAGGAGGGAGACAGAAACTCCCAACTGGACTGAACCCCACTTCCAACTGCACTGAACCCCAGTTCTGGGCAAGACTCATATGGGGGAGTCTGGACTGTTGTGAAAAGGGAGGAGTGCAAGGAAACTTAGGGGAACAGTGAAAGACAGAGGTCTGGAGGTACATGAAAAGTGCACACACAGAGGGCTGACTGCTGATTGTGCTTCTGGCTTTCTCTAGCAGGAAGAAGACAGAACATCCCAATTGCACTGAAATCCAGATCAGACTGCCCTGAAGTCCAGTTTCAGGTGAGACCCTGGGGGACACAGACTCATACAGGTCCCCAGAGTGCATGAAAACTCAGGGGAGCCAGAAAGGCAGAGATCTGGAGCTGCGCACACCTGCACACAGAGAGGGCTGCATCTGTTTACCCAGGGACACTGAGATACAGGAGCTGACAGGAAGCCAAGGCTGTCTGCTCAGTCCTGAGACTCTGCCCTATCCAAGTCTAGCAGAGAGGCTTGTGCAATATTGCAAGTCTTAAGGAGGAGTCCAGCACAGAAGTTTTCCCAGCATTGACACAGCTGATCCTCACAACCAATTAGCTTGGAGGTCAATTTCCCTCAGCAATACCAACAACAATCAAGACTTAACACCAAAACCAGTTTGGCTTAGTGGAGAGAGTGTCAGCCTGCTGACTGAAAGGTCCCAGGTTCGATTCCGGTCAAGGGCACATACATTGGTTGCGGGCACATCCCCAGTAGGCAGCGTGCAGGAGGCGGCTGGTCGATGTCTCTCTCTCATCGATGTTTCCAACTTTCTATCCCTCTCCCTTCCTCTCTGTGAAAAATCAATAAAAATATATTTTAAAAAAAGACTTAATTACAACAAGGCTGTACACACAGTCCACAGAGGTGTACACCAAGAGAGTCCACCTCAGGTAACTGGGGAGGCGAAGCTACTGGACCATATAGGACATCTAGCACACAAAGCTACTCTACTAAATCAGGGAAGCGGCGAAAATGTGGAGACAAAGAAACAGATCACAAAAAAAGAAATGTAGTAAGCAAATGAATGGATATAGAGTTCAAAACCACGGTTATAAGGTTTTTTAAGAATTTCCTAGAAAAGATGGATAAATTTAAAGAAACCCAAGAGGAGATGAAAAAGGACCAACTAGAGATGTAAAGGACCAACTAGAAATTAAACATACACTGACTGAAATAAAAAATATTATATGGAGACCTAATAGCAGACTAGAAGAATGCAAAAATCAAGTCAAAGATTTGAAATACAAAGAAGCAGAAAACACTCCAATGGAAAAGCAAAGAGAAAAAAGAATACAAAAATGTGAAGATAATGTAAGGAGGCTCTGGGACAACTTCCAGCATGTCAACATCAGAATTATGGGGGTTCCAGAAGAAAAGAGAGAGCATGATACTGAAAATCCATTTGAAGAAATAATGACTGAAAACTTCCCCCACCTGGTGAAAGAAATAGACTTATAAGTCCATGAAGCACATAGAACCCTAAACAAAAGGATACATCATAATTAAAATACCAAAGAGCAAAAGACAAAGAGAAAATATTCAAAGTACCAAGAGAAAAACAGTTAATTACCTAAAAGAGAGCACTCATACGATTGTCAGCTGATTTCTCAATAGAAACTATGCAGGCCAGATGGGAGTGGCAAGAAATATTCAAAGTGATGAATAGCAAGAACCTACAACCAAGATTACTCTACCCAGCAAAACTATCATTTAGAATTGAAGGGCCAAATAAAGAGCTTCACAGATAAGAAAAAACTAAAGGAGTTCATCAACACCAAACCAGTATTACATGAAATGCTGAAAGGTATTCTTTAAGAAGAGAAAGAAGAAAAAGGTAAAGATAAAATTATGAACAACTAATACATATCTATCAAGTAAATCTAAAAATCAAGTGAATTAAAAATCAGATGAACAGAACAAACTGGTGAATATAATAGAATCAGAGGCATAGAAAGGGAGTAGAATGACAATTCTCAAGGGGAACGGGGTGAGAGGGTGCAGGGAGAGGATGGACAACAATCATACACCTATGAATGAGGACAATGGGGGGAGGTAAGGGCAGAAGGTGGGGTGGGAGCCAGATGGAGAGGAGCTATGGGGAGAAAAAAGAGGAACAACTGTAATAATCTGAACAATTAAGGTTTATTTTAAAAATTAATAGAAGATGAATTAATTAAGGAAGACAATCAGTAATACTGAGAGACTTCTTAAGGTGGTAATTGTAATAGATTAGGTGAAAGGTGATGGTAAATTGGATTAGAACAGGTAGAGATATGGCAGATTTGGTGTAACAGATCTAAGTTAAATATTTTGGAGGTAGAGTCAACAGCTTTCTGATAGCTATATGTTGGGGGAGGGGGATAAAAATGGCATTTTAGATCCAGGTTTAAGAGACTAAGCATAAAAAATAAATAAAAATAGTTGAATCATGGACAAAAGACAAAGAGACCAAGCATATAGTGATTGGCTTATATGTCTTATTCAGTTCTGTATCTCCAAAGCACCATGCCTGGCGCAGATAAGGCACTTGGTTAAGATTTGTGCAGGTTAGAGAGGAAAGGGAAAGGGGAAGGGTGGATTGTTCTTACTATAACCTAGTCCAAAAGAAGACATCACATTGTTTGCAAATACCCAATTATTTAAATAGAACAATATCTGAGTTATACTATGCCTCATATACATTCAATATAAATTTCACAAAAGTTGATTAGTAGTAAGTATTATTCCTAATAATAACTGTGAAGAATTGCAAAATTCTGAAAGCTTTCTAAGTCAAGGAAAGATTTTTCTTCAATAACAATTTAGAATTAAACATACATTATACTACCCATGCTACATGGCCCTTTCCAGAGCCAAGTTTGTTTAACCCAAATATCCATTCTCTGAACATGTCTTAGAATAGTTAGTTTGATGTATTACTGAATGTTGAGACAGATTATTTTGGAAACTCAGTCTTCAAATATGTCATGTTAGGATTCAAGAAATAGAAAGTTTACTTTAAAATGAACCTTTTCTTCAGCCTATTATTTTTATTGCCACATTCTTTGTTTCCTTACTGGAAATCACTAGAACAACCATTAATTAAAAGTCTTTCCTCTTTTTAAATGATGCATAAGCATATAATAGTAAAAACTTGTGGGAATTACCATGACCAAAAGATACTACCTATACAGATAACGTTAACATCAGGATTTAAATATGATATATTTTTCTGTCAGTGCTTTAACTGGCATAATCAATGGTTTCATATTGTAAGTAATAAAGAGGATTAAGCAATGCCTAGGGTGAATTTAGAAAGTCAAAAAAAAAGAAGTCAGTTTTGATCATCAGCTCAACAGGCAAACATTGTCTGGCAGGGAAAGGGCAGGAGAAGAGGGAGCTAAAGAAGCTGCAAGGCAGCAGCAGCTTTAATACCCTGGAGAGCAGCACAAGGCCCACAGCCTGGCCCACGTGAAGCGGAACGGAATAAGGCAAGTCAGATCTATAAAGACTTATCCAGTGCAGAAGCCATGCAATGTCACCATGTCTAGTTCAGGTATTTAATTTCTTAGTTCCTTGGTGGCAAAGATATTCTTTAATTTTGCCAGACGCTAAGAAGACATATAAATGTTAGTGCCCAGTTCAGTGTGGTTATTTCAAATGGTGAAATTTGGAAGAGTCACTACAAAGAAAAAATGATCAAGATGGCCTAGGTTACCAAAACCGGTTTTGCTCAGTGGATAGAGCATCAGCCTGCAGACAGAAAGGTCTCAAGTTCGATTCCGGTCAAGGGCATGTACCTCGGTGGCTGGCACCTCCCCAGTAGGAGGTGTGCAGAAGGCAGCTGATTGATGTTTCTCTCTCATCGATGTTTCTAACTCTCTATCGCTTTCCCTTCCTCTCTGCAAAAAAACAATAAAATATACTTAAAAAAAAAAAAAAGATGTTCTAGGTCTGCAAGCATATTGTATCTGGGCACACTGCATCTGGCAAACCGTCTCCTCCTATCTCCACCAACCAAAGAACAATTTAAGTATGTGCCCACAATGCAGGAGCCCAGTGGAAAGCATTTTCTTCATAAAATGGTCTTCAAAAATAAAAACTTAAACACTCAGGTGATCAAGGGAGTTAAGCTGTAACCTCAGACATATGGTTGAATTCTGATAGTTCATCGGAAACAGCTCTCATTCACACCTATTTCTTCAGACTCTAAAACCAGGATCTGGTGTGAGATGTTTCCATGGCAAGTTTCAATGTGTCAAAGGACAAATCTGGACTAATCCCCGAGACTCAAATTTCTCCAATCCCTTTCATTGCATTCGGAATTGACAGCTAGCCTCCTTTAAACAACTGAGGGAAGTTCTTTTTCCAAATGTTCCAATGAGAACATGTCAGATAAACCTGGCCCAGCAAAAACACTGACCAGGCTTTCGATAAACCCAGCCCCACAGAACAGCTTTAGAAGCCTTCTGAACAACAATAACAACAAAATTAATTCCTTGAGTACATTTGGGTATTTACTATCTTCTTTTGCCCCTACATACACCAGCATTCTCAAAGTACCGGTCTCACCTTATTGACAACTGACTTTATGACTGACTCCACAAGTTCATTTTCTAAACTTCTCAGAATAGAAGAAGGTGTTTTATTTTATGAAATACTATCTAAATAGTAAGTACCTAGAACTATATAAAAATACAACAAAAGCAATACAGTCTGGACAATTGTTTTCCTTCATGCCATGAAGACAGACTTTATTTTAAATTAACTGACACATATGCCGAAACCGGTTTGGCTCAGTGGATAGAGTGTCGGTCTGCGGACTGAAAGGTCCCAGGTTTGATTCTGGTCAAGGGCATGTATCCTGGTTGCGGGCATGTCCCCCTGTAGGGGGTGTGCAGGAGGCAGCTGATCCATGTCTCTCATAGATGTTTCTAACTCTCTATCCCTCTCCCTTCCTCTCTGTAAAAAATCAATAAAATATATTTTTTTAAAAATTAACTGACATATGCCCATTTTAAGCACATATTTTTTTTCAATTTACATAAGAAGAAATATTGGAAAATCAGTGACTTTGACAAGTGCATATTTTGTTCCCATTATTGATTACTGGGGGAAAGTGGTGTTGCGATTGGTAGGTATATTCAGTCCTCCAAAGTACAAGAGAGGATGGGGGAAATCACAGCAAAAATTCCCAGGAAATATGTCCCTGTTTTGCAGCATGGCAAGATTAACCTCTCACACAATACCACCGGCATGTGATTGCTGTTTGCCTTTAGAATAACACGGAAAAAATATGTGGCTTATAAAACAGAGCTGTCAGGAAATTTGGGGCTCATTATCATAAGAAATATTTCATATTTTAATTCAGCAACAAAAGCAACATGGATGGCAATTAGGTTTTTAGACTTCAAGAATGCAAAAAAGGAAAGAGAAACGGTAGAAGGAAGTGTAGGAAAAGCAGTTTTACTAAAGAGAGAACTGAGAGAGAGAGAGAGAGAGAGAGAGAGAGAGAGAGAGAGAGAGAGAGAGAATTGAGTAGGGCAGCTTCCTCTCCACCTCACCTTCTATCAATTTCCAGAGACACAGGAAGTCAATTATGTACTCAGGCATCACCTCATGCAATTCTATTCCCTGGCTGACCCTTTTTGAACACACTTCCCTGCAGGATGTCTTAACAACTTGCCCTGCACATCAGCAGAGAAAACTTGCACTACCTGTAGATCTAGAGAAACTCATTAAAAGCACACCGAGTGTGACATAAGTGTGACATAAATTATCTTAAAACTCTCAGACTTTTCTCTTTTCTCTCAGATCCTACATATCAACTATTAAGCTTTGTCACAGAAAAGTAGATCAAAATATCTGTTACTATATCACAGATTTATCAAGCTGTCAGTCATTATCTGTCTTCACATTTAGTAATACATTAAACAAAGAAAACAAGTTTTATGACAACACTAAATAAGTGTTACCTTGGTAGAAAGGGAGGGCAGGAAGGAGGAAAGGGAAAAAGAAAAGATAAAAACTATTTACTAAGTAAATAAAGAAATTTTTAACAATTAATAAACCAACATTGACTGCACTAATTAGTATCTCCTAGAGGGATATAAATGTGTTTATATCAGTTAAAGACTGTCTGCTATGACAAAAAATACATATCTAACATCAAAGGCATTTTTCTTCTTTCTCTTTCTTCCTTATTGTAGTGAGCACATGATGAGCACATGAAGGTAGAATAATTCATTATTTTGTCTCCCACTGCTTTGTATCTTCAACATTTTTTGAATAAATACAAAGTCATAAATTAGCTTGTAGCAAAACAGAATTAATTGAATGTCTTAAGTAGGATCATCAAACCAAGGTTTGAATCAATTTATCTGCCTAAGATTTAGCTAATGTAGTTTCAGCTCATTAGGGTGAGAGTTGATGCTAGGGATGGGACATTATTAGACAGAAAGGGAAAATATGACTTTCTCTGTTTTCCCAAAATAACTTCTTGAAGGTTATCTGATGTGTACTAAAGATTATAAAACAACTCCCCCCACCCTCACACATACTGGTACTGAGAAGATCTTATCCTTCATTCTCTCAAAGGTTCTTCCAGAAAATGTCTTAGAAACCCTGCACAGAACAGAAGTGTGTGTGTGTGTGTGTGTGTGTGTGTGTGTGTGTGTATACCTGCAATATACACATACATGTATAAAATATATATTTATGGAAAAATAAAATATATTCAATATATGTGTATTATATATAAGTAGAAATACATTACGTTGACTGGTGCCTTATAAAACACATTTTTAAGGCATCTAAGTAAGACAAGAACATTGTACACAGTGCGAAGAAACAACAGCAAAGGAATGGGCGGAGTGACTTTCCCTGTATTTCCAGTGAGGGAATCAATAATAATCTGTGATTCTCCCAGCACAAAGGCTTCCCCCCAGGAAAACTTACGAAGGTCACTGAGCATTCCACTTGACCCCAGCCAGACAACAGTTGCACAAATGCCCAGTTCGGCCCCAACCCCACATTTTGTTATTATGGGTTCTTCTTCATGGACAAGATAACAAGATCTTGGAACTCCTGGCACAACTGCTTATAATAAGTTACAGTTAATAAAAGCTAAATATTAGTCTAAAGCTTAAGTAATATTACTTGGACCCAAAGACTCCAGGTGGTTGAGTGGATATTTCATTTGGTTAATCCAAAAATTAAAGAATCCACACAAAGGGAGCAAAATGCTACCAAGGCTGTACAGTCAGTATGAAATAACTAGGAGTAATTCAAAGTCTGGCTTTATAAACAAATGAAGTCACTTCCTAGATTTGACCACAGTCAAGCTGGACAACCTCTCAGCCTCTGTGTCCCCAACTGTTAATGCAAAGAACAGCAACTTCCATAATACAAGTCTGCTGTAAGGATGTGTTCAAAGCATGTAGCCCATTGTGTGACATGCAACAAGCACCAGATACATGTCAAATATGCTACTTTTATTATTCACTAGGTAAATTCTTACCTCTCACTTTATTTACCTTTGCAATATACCCTACTGTAGTGTCATACATGTTAAATATCTCCAGGAACTTTGAATACACACAGAGTGAGAGAGAGAGAGGAAGAAAGAGAGAGAGAGAGGGAGATATCCTTTGTCATGGTTTAGAAACTTAACTGGTTTTATAAATCAGGTTTAAAAACTTAACTAGAAAGAATTTTCCTTTCTCTTCTGTGTATGTTGAAGCAACCTCATTCACCAGAAAGATCTGTGACACATCCCACTGCACATGCACAACCTCAGATAATCACAAGGTTAAGCATGCTGAATTTTGCAATGTCAAAAATAAAAGTGTGTATATGCATATCTACACTAATAAAAGAGAAAGATGAAAATTGACTTTACCTTTGCAATGTCCACCAGCCAATCAGGAGTGAGTATGCAAATTAACCTAACAAAGATGGTGGATTGATTTGCATACACAGGATACACAGGCACCGAGAGGCCAGGGGTGGGGCACTTGTGATAATGCAGATGTTCCGCACCACACCAGCCACTCTAGGTCTCTCTCTGGTCAGCATGGGTAGGCAGAAAGGCAGCATGAGAAGGCAGAAAGGCAGACGAGAGCAAAAGCCAAAAGGTAGCTCCAGCTAGAGCAAAGGTAGCCAGGGAAAGGAAGGCCCATTCTTGCATGAATCTTCACGCATCAGGCCTGTAGTACAAGTATATGTATAAATGTGTATATTTATGTAAATACCTGTCATTTGAAAGGCATTATATAATCTCTAAGTATGAAATATTATGTACAACTATCACTTTGTCTTTTACTGTGGCACCCTTTAAAAAAAAAAACCTGTGTTTTTATATTTCCAGTTGAGTTGAAATTGTAGTGTGAATTTCTAAACTTTATACTCTTGTAATAGAAGAAGTCTCACTATTTTCCAGAATTATAGATGACCTTGCCCAAATGGGGAAAGCAAAAGATTACTTATTTGAAGTGAATTTATATTTATGGCCAGTGAAATATTTCTCTGGTGCTCAGAAGCCTCCTCTCTGGTGCTATGAGAAGGCTACTTTGGTTAGTTGCTCCCATTCACATCTGAGCAGAGCTGCAATAACAGCAAATGGCCCTTGGAAATCACAATCACATTAGGCTTCTGTTCAAATAGCTTTTAGGGTTGTGATAATAGGAGCCATTCCTAATAACTGGTGACTCTGTGAGACCCTGCCCAGAAAGCCTCCAAACGGCAGCACACAATTTAAATTTTAATCTGGAAACAGTGGAAATGATGAGATTCCAGCTGGGGACCTTCTGGTCTGAGGGCCGTGTTCAGCCTCCCCATTACGTGCCCCAAAGCTTCGTTGAGTTGATGAGTAAATGCCCCTACTCTTTTTACAGTTTCCCATTCCATGCTCTTCTCCCACCTGATTCTCCAGACAGCAGGAGGTTGCATTTCTCTGCTTCCAGAGAGGCTGCTTTGGGGCTGATGAAGCATTCCCATATTGCCATGATGCAACCAAACACATCTGTGCTTGACATAAGTGGAATGATACTTTTATCATTCTGACAAGTGATAACTTTCTGAACTTCTTCTTTCCATGTGCAGGGTGGGCTTTGGGACATACATTTCCATTTTAAGCTTCAAATGAAAGCTGACAGATGCATGCCATGGGCAGGAGGAAAGCACTTAATTTTTTCCTACAATAAGCAATAACCCTTAGTATAATAACACAAGTTAAACAGCTAAAGGGAACATTAGTGGGGCCCTATCGGCATGAAAAGGAACAGCTGGCCATGTTAGTAATCACTGCATGTCATTACTTGGGAAGTCCACTCCCAATTCTACTACCAACTTGTATTTCCTGAGTATTAGGCATAGCACTTGACAGATGAGAACGCATCATAATGGGGCATTGGAGGCAGGGCCCCAGATTTCAATACGTGGCCGTGCCAGATTTGGTTTCCAATAAGCAGAGAGGAAAAATCTTACTAAGTGAAATAAAGTTAGAAAGAATATTTTGAAGACCCCTGAAATAGCTCTCTCATATTGCTGCCTAAATCCTTTTTTTAATAGAAAACTTTTTGCCCAGTGCAGATCAATGACTCCTAAGAATGGTGATTTGTCTCTCAGACTGGGAGTGTGGATCTAATGAAAGCACAGACATTAATATCTGGATGTGGGGAATACTCAGAGTGCAAATTCAGCTGCTTCCACTGAGCTCCATCAGGAGACTTATTCCAGAACCCCGATACCATTGGCAGCAGAATTAGAAAGTTTTTTTGATTTAAACACACACACACACACACACACACACACACACACACACACACACACGCTTGCGTGTGAGCAAGTTTCTGCAAGGTGGAAATAGGAATAAAAACTAGTGTTTCGAATTTTTTTCTTTGCAGGTAGTCATCAAATGAGGTACAATATTTGCTAACTGAGGGTAATTTGAATTATCCATGGATAGTTCAAAAACACAAAGAGTTCATTACCTAGATATCTCTATTTAAAATAGATTTGCTTTTGTTCATCAGTGCAGTGCACATGGCTGGGAAATGGCAAAGTGCCAGGATGAAACTGCTCCTAATTTTCAGAGGAGGCCACCAGCTAATTACACAGACTGCAGGTGTGAAGAGAGAAGCTCAAAGTAATCAATAGCAGTAATTAATCTGCTAGACTGGAGCTAAAGAGCTAACAGCTGGACATCAGAAATGGACACATGCAACAAGATCAGCAATAATTACCTCTTTAAATATTGAATTTCCATAGCAACAATTAAGCATATAAATAAAGGCTGGAAACCAAGGCCTCAAGGCATGACACTGCATGGCAAACACAACATTCCCCAAATCAACTCCTTTAATAAAACACCAACAATATGCTTGGGCTGGGGTGACCAGTTTCCAAGGTTGAAGGAAGATGACTGTAGCTCATACAGCCTCAGTTTTCTTGGCAGCCTGTCATTGGCTATCGGATCCTGAGTCACAAAGATAGCCCTAGAAGTTTGCTTTGGGCAAGACAACACTGCCTTTTCATGTCACCTATTTCAGCAGAGCTACCAGCTATGAGACACATTTCCCATCTGTGCAATATGTTGATTTTTTAAAGTCACAAACCCTATAGCCAAAATTCCTGGCTACAGTGCTGAAACCATTAGTTTTAAAGAAAGCAATTGGGCCTTACTTTTTTAATATAATTTTTTATTGAATTTTAGAGAGAGGAAGGGAGATGGAGAGAGAGAGAAACATTGATGCCAGAGAGAAACATTGACAGGTTGCCTCCCACAGGCCCCTCACTGGGAATCTAGCCTGCAACCCAAGCATGTGCTCTGACTGGAAATCTAACCAGGGGCCTCTTGGTGCATGGGATGATACTCAACCTACTGAGCCATGCCAGCAGGGCTTGGGGTTTTTTAAAGACCAATATGACAAACAAAAGATGCACACATGAGGCTTCCTCGACATTCATTTTTTATAAAAAGAATAAAGAAATATTTTTGTCAGTTGGTTTTGTATTATTTTTGAGCCAATCAGAAAGGAAGGTTAGTGGTGATTAAATCTAAGTTGAATACCTGGCGCTATGCTACACACTTTATGCTCTTCATCTAGTTAAGCCTAATACTATTTGTCTGATGAAGCAAAGAGGCATATGGAGGCTAAAGCTAGTAGATGGGAAAAGAAAGAGCTATAATTTGAACTCAGTCCTTGGAGTGTTTACAATGTTTCAGCAAAGCGTGCTGAAGTCTTTGGGAAGAGAATCTGTTCTTTAAAACACTGCAAATTACTGTTATGATTTGAAATGCAGTTTAAATTATGCTGTTTATGTTCTACTACTGTCACAAAATCAGTGTTGGTTTACAATATTCAAAATATTTTTTGTTTAATTTTCTTTCCTTTCATGTTAATTAATTTTGACTTTAGTTCCCAACTTCCATGGCCTTTATTCAAACAAATAAGCATGCCATAAACAAATATGATGAGTGATTACCAATCATTTACTCATCCAGTATCATATAGCAGGGTAAGTTTGAGATATGGAGTTAGCCAGCCACCTTTCAACTTCATCATCATCAAAAGAGAACAGTTTTTATTGAGATCCTATTCTCTAACATGTACTAAGCAAGGTACTTTTCATGTATTATCTCATTTAATTCTCATGACAATATTATAAACTATATAATTAATACCCATTCAAAATTGAGAAAAAAAACGAGGCTAAAATATAAGTTAAGCAATATTCCCAGGCACATGTCTATCAGTTCAAGATTCCTTCCAGTCAATTTACACTCTCTCTACTTCCATGCAACAGCCCCTTACGTTGCCCCATTTTTAAGGCATTAACTCCTAAAACATCAGTAGTGGCATTCTTCTGCCCACCCACGTATGATGATTACAGTGGCAGCTTTTGCTAATAAGCATTTTTTTAATATAGTTAACAGCTTAGACCCTAAAGTTAAATTCTGGGTTTGAATTCCAGCTCCAATAGCTGGTAGCTCTGTAAGTTATTCACCTCCCTGTAAAGCAGCATAATAGTAGAACCTGCACAGTGTTGCACATCATCTGAGCTAGCATTTGAGGACCCCTAAACTAAAAGACCTCCAGAAACTGGTACAAGTCTATACAATTTTCCTCAATGTCAATAACAACATTATTCTATTAATCTTAGTGTTTAACAAACTCCTAATGTGTACCCAACCCTCTAAAGCAAGTACACTGAAGATTCAACAGAAACTAAGCTTGATTATAAATTGTGTCTGAGACATGAACAATCTGGGAATTGAAGAAAGCCTTGTTTTGGACAGATGGATTATGACACTACACAGGAGGATGCATTTTAGTTCCTCCCTTTATTGATCCATGTAATCAGTGAGCAGAATTTCTCCATCCCAGTAGTCTGCCATATTTCTTTAACTCAGCATCTCCAAACCTCTGACCTATTGACAGCTTCCCTACTTTTCAGTGTGCACTGTTTTGTTCTGCTCTGCACTTTCTGAATCTTCTCATCGATTTCACTCTCCTTCTATCTTCTAGGGATCTCGTGTCTTTCAGTCCATCTTAACATTAGTGTGTGTTCAATCCTGAGAACATAAAGGTGAAGTCTATCCATTCCTTTGTCTCCTTTCAGGTGGTTGTTTTTTAACTCTCTGCATGAGCCTGTAGATAACATTTTCAACATTATGGCTTTGTGAGCCAAATTGCAGTGGACCTAAATATCATAGAAATATCATAGAAACACACCATATCCATTAAAACAAATGTCACTTAATTACAATCTCTTTGGAATATAAAAGAAAATATTCTAGCCCAATCAAAGGCCCCTTACCTCAGGCAATCTTCATCATGAATTAACAGTACAACTGAAGAATTTGGATATTCCTTAGATATCATTAATAAAAGAACTAGAGCTATAATTGATTAGGGCTAAGATCCTGGCAGCAATATACACTGAGTGGCCAGATTATTATGACCTCTGAATGCATAATAATCTGGCCACTCAGTGTGTGTGTGTGTGTGTGTGTGTGTGTGTGTGTGTGTGTGTGTATTTCTTTTTTAGAGGCCCGGTGCATGAATTTGTATATGGGTGAGGTCCCGCCAGCCTGGCCAGGTGGAGGGGACATGGGCGGTTGGCTGGCCTGCCTGCTGGTCAAACTCCTGGTCTAGGGAACAATTTGAATATTAGCCTTTTATTATATAGGATATACACTGAGTGGCCAGATTATTATGTGTGCAGAGATCATAATAATCTGGCCACTCAATGTATAATCAAAACCATTAACAATTATAAAAATTGCATTTTAATATCTATGTAGTCAAATCAACAACTATTCATTGCAGCTCCTAGTAGGCATTGAGGACACAGAAATGGGTGCAGCATAGTCCAGTGGTCCTCAGCCTTTTTGAGTTTGCTGAACAATGTGAATGTTAGAATTTTTGATGACAGTAAATGAGCTGCAGTTCATCACTATACACTTGATCATTGTTTATAATTATGCAGGTGTTTGAGTAGAACTATGAACTTCTCTGACAGTGATTCTTTTATCATCCAGTGAGAAAGTCCTTACATGTTTTCAGAAAGCAAGCCATCTTTCTTGATTTGGCTCGGTGTTGTTCTCAACCCAATTACATAATACACACTGTGCATTGATTTATATAACTCAATCTTCACTCATCACACCGTGCTAAACAGTATGGATTCCAAGGCAGCAAATATATTCACACCCTGATAAAAGCTATTGGTACAGTTGTGAAAGGTTTGGATATGTTATAGGAAACAAATGAAGTCAATATTTAACCTTCTTTTCCTTCATGATTGCAATTTATTTTCTCAGGCTTTAGTTATTATTCTAAAATCTTCAAAAGCTTCTCCAGTACTAAGGATAGTTTCCAAAGGCCTGATTTCTCGCACTTTCTGAAGGTTAGCTGCTATATCTGTATTTTTATTCCAGGCATCCTATATAATAAAAGCTTAATATGCTAAGTGTCCAAACGACCATTCATTTGACCATTTGACCAGTCACTCTGATGCACACTGACCACCAGTGAGCAGACGCTCTGACAGGTAGGTTACCTTACTGCTGGGGTCCAGTCAATCAGGAGTGGGCAAGATGGGCTGGAAATTCCCTGGAGCCAACTTCCTATTGTCCCTCCCCAGCCTCTAAAATATTTCTTCTAATTAATGTCCTTTCAATGTGCATAAATCCATGCCACAGGCCTCTAGTAGTATTATAATGAAAAGTCTGTGAGCTTTGAGGTCAACAACAGACATGGTTCCAAACCTAATTCATCACTTATTAGCTGTGTAATCTTGAACAACTTTATTAAGTTCTTTGAATTCTTCTGTCCTTACCTATAAAATGTGGATATTAACCTTCCTTTGATAATTTGTCTAGGAATTAAAGATTAGAATTTAGAGTATAAAATTCAGGGTTATAAATAAACAACCTCTCAATAAAAAGCAGTTATTACTATTTTTATATTATTAGTGTTAATTGAATTATTGTATTATTCTCTTCTGTAACTTCTATATCTATAACCTACTCCCTTCTGCAATTGATTCTCTTTAAAATCATTATTAATATTGCTACAACTACGGCTTTTCTACAATATGGTCCTGCTTCATTTCCTTCCCTGTCAAAAGTTATTCAATGGATGACTAAAACTTTATCCCAAATGTATCTGCACCTGCAGGTCCCTGTGAGGGACTGTATTAGCTCCCTATTGTAGCTATAACAAATTTCCTTGGACCAAGTAGCTTGAAAAAACACAAAATTATTATCCGATAGTTCTGGGGGTCAGAAGTCTAAAATCCAGGTACTGACAGGGCTGCATTTCCTTTGGTGGCTCTAGGGGAGAGTCAGTATCAAATTTTCATATCTCTCTCTGTCTATCCTCCATTATTTCTCCCTCTTACACTTCAAATGATCCTGGTGGTTATATTGGACTCTTCTGTACAACCTGTAATAATCTTATCTTAAAGTTATCTGATTAGTAAATTTAATCCCATCTGCAACTTTAATTTCCAATTTCCCCTTGCCATGTAAGATAATATATCCACAGGCTCGAGATTAGGGTATGGATATCTTTGCAGAGTTGGCAGGGGTCGGGGGGAGGAGGGGAGACATTACATAGCTTACAAAGACTATGGTTTTCCTTGCCCTTGTCTTCATACATGTGTTCCATCAGCCTACAATACTCTTCCCCTGCTTCTCTGTCTGAGTCAATCTCCTTTTATTTGAGACTCAAATCAAGTATAACACATTCAATAATATACCCTGCATTATCTGAATGATATCCCTCTACTCTATGCTTACCTAACATTCAATACATTAACCAATATTATTTCTACTATTGAAGTTGTAATTATTTATAGCAGACACCAGACTAAAAATTCTGTATGGTGATGGCTGGGTTATTGTTTCTGGATACCAACTAGTAGAGTGTACAAAAAAACTAAGTTCACATTAAGTGTCTAATGAAAGAGTAAATGCACCTATAAGAGAAAAAAGGTTTGTAATCATTGCTATTGTTTTTTTCTTTGATTTAGTTGGTTTGTTGTTTTTTTGCTTATTTCCTGCTTTTTACCTGAGTTACATTTTAGTTCAACTTGTCAAATCTGTGACCACAATAAATATGTTTATATAAAGCTAGAGGCCCAGTGCATGAAATTTGTGCATGGGGAGGGGAATTCCCTCAGCCCAGCCTGTGACCTCTCACAGTCCAGGACCCCTCAGGTAAAGTCCCTAGGCCTGGCTGGCAATCAGGGCCTATCAGGGCTTTTCTTACCCCAGCTGCTGGCAGCTTGCCCCACTCCACCACTGCCACTGTTTGCCATCTGTGCTGTGCTTTCACCCTCACCACCCCTGCCACCAGTTGCCTCCTTCTGCAGTATGTGATCACTTGGCTGGCCTGGGTCTTCCTCTGTGAGCAATCACTGGCTGTCCCCACCCACCCACCACAGCACTACCAGCCAGGTAGCCTGGGCCATCTAGCTGGGGCTCCACAATTGATCTCCCCAATTGATACCTCCATCCCCAATCAAGCACCCAGCTGGCCAGTGGCCTGGACCTCCCTCTGTGGGGCGATTATGGGGCAATGGCAGGGCTCCCAACCAATCACATCGCACCCACCTTAGCTGGCTTGGCGCTAATGCGTGTCATAGCATGGTCATCTGAAAGTTGTCAGATGGTTGTTCTGCTGTTCAGTCATTTGGTCAATTTGCATATCACACTTTTATTATTATCAATATAAATTAAAGTCCCTGTGGTTCTCAGCAGTAGCTTTACTTTGAAAATCACCTGGAGCCCAGCTGGTATGGCTCAGTGGTTGAGCATTGACCCATGTACTGGGAGGTCACATTCAATTCCCAGTCAGGGCACATGCCTGGGTTGCAGGCTCCATCTCAGGTTGGGAAGTGTGCAGGAGGCAGCTGCCAATCAATGATTCTCTCTCATCACTGATGTTTCTATCCTTCTCTCCCTCTCCCTTCCTCTCTCTGAAATCAATAAAAAAATAAAATAAAATAAAACATTTTTAAAAGAAAATTATCAGAGTAAATTTTTAAAATGCTGATGAATTTAACCATCCCAGATATTCTCATATTATGCTGTAGTATGACCTAGACATGAGGACTTTTTAAAGCTCCCAGGAGATTCCAATTTGCAGCCAAGGCTGAGAAACATTGATTTAGAACTAGAGATCAAAGGTTTCCTATGACAGTGCCAAGAGCAAAAGCTCATATTTTAGGGCTATCAGCATTTGAATAATAATACACCAGTATTAGTTATTGATCAGGTATATCATGGCTATTGACAAATGGTTATATTCCTAGATATGCTATTTGATAATAAGAAACACGATATGAGTTTGAGTCCACATTCCTTTTTCTGATAAATCCTATACAATTTTTTAAAGATACAAAAGCAAAGTTTTATGTGTTCTTAGTAACTGGCTCTGTGCTGTGAAGTAGAAATCATCTCAGCCTCTGAGGAGCCAATTCTCCTTGTTGTTGCATGACCAGCTCATTAAACTTCGGTGCTTGGGCACCAGTTTCCTGTCTCTAGGGCTTAGCCTGGGACAACATTGGGACTCATTGACAAGAAAGGCAAGTTCCTGCCTGTGGAAGCTCTTTGGGGCTGCACAAGGGGAATGCCTAATTCATGAGGTCTCCAGAGCCCAGACTTTTGCCAAATCATCTATTTTTGGCCAATCTGACTGTTACCAAACTAAAAGCATTAGTGATGATATCTGGAGGCGAAAATCCTATCTAATAAAAGAGTAATATGCAAATTGACGGTATCTCCACTGCACCCACAAGCCATGCCCATCTGAACAAGTATGCAAATTAACCCAATCAAGATGGCTATGGCCACAGAGAGCGAAGGAGAGAGGCTTGGGTTGCTCCTGGTGATGCAGGAAGCCAAGCTTTCCACACACCCTGGCAGGCCCAGGTTTCTGCTTAAGGCAACAAAGTTTCAATGGCTGTGTGAGCAGAAGGCTTGGCTCCACTCCAGGCTACAAAGTTTCAATTGTATAAGATAAATAAATCCCAGATGCCAGGACCTCAGCTTGGGTCGCTGGGGGGCATGGCCAGCCTGCAAACGACCAGAGGCCTCTCACCCAGGCTACCCCATGCCCCAAGGAAACACCCACCCTGATCTAGAACACCCTTCAGGGCAAACCAGCTGGCTCCCACCTGTGCACCAAGCCTCTATCCTATCTAATAAAAAAGTAATATAGATATTGACCATCACTCCAACACACAAGATGACTACCCCCATGTGGGCAAAGATCCTGCCCCCATGTGGACACAAGATGGCCAGCAGGGAAGGGCAGCTAGCAGGGCAGTTGTGGACAATCAAGCCAGCAGGGGAAGGCAGTTAGGGGTGACCAGGACCACAAGGGAGGGCAGTTAGAGGCAAACAGGCTGGCAGGGGAGCAGTTAGGCATCCATCAGGCTGGCATGGGAGTGGTGAGGGAGTGATCAGGCTAGCAGGCAGGAGCGGTTAGGAGCAATCAGGAAGGCAGGCAGGTGAGAAGTTGGGAGCCAGCAGTCCTGGATTGTGAGGGGGATGTCCTACCTGGATCGGGCCTAAACAGGCAGTCAAATATCCCTCAAAAGGTCCCATATTGGAGAGGGAGCAGGCTGGGCTGAAGGACACCTGCCCCTGCTTCCCTGTGCATTAATTTTGTGCACTGGACCTCTAGTATTAAATAAAGCTCAAAGTGGTTGAATGTACTGTTTTACTAAAAGGAAGATGTCAAATGCAATCAATGGAATACTCATCCATGAACATTTAATAATGACTCCTTTCCCTCCCAATCCCAAATGTTAGTGTATCAGGTTACAAACATGAGAAAGAAAACATTTTTCAAAGCTCACAACTTTTTTACACACTTAAAGGCTCAGAGCAAGTTTAAGAGCATAGAACTAAAGGTATGGTTATAATACTTGCTAAGGTACTATTTTTTTGCCTTCTTTACTTCTTATACCAAAGAAAAAAGTAAATTAAAATTATTGAAAAATATTTAGAATCCAAATCTAGTTTTCTAATTATAAACAGCTATATAGCAAATTGTATAAATTAGAATATTATCATCCTTGTATTAGTTATCTGTTGCTGGGTAACAAATTACTGCAAACTTAGAAGCTTAAAACAATACATATTTATTATCTCAGTGTCCTTGGATCATAAGTCCAGGCACAATTTAGCAAGCTATTGCTCTGGGCCTCCCAAAGTTGTAAGCAGCTGTCAGTTAGAACTGTGGTCTCATCTGAAGCCTCAACTAAAGAATAATATACTTCCAAGTTCACCTTTGAGCTGTTGGCAGAACCCATTTTTTCTAATAGTTGTTAACTAGAAGTTGCCCTCAGCTACTACAAGCTGCCCCCATCCTTTTGTTACATGAACCACCAAATATGGCTGACTTCATCTTCACATCCACATGGAGAGAGTCCCTATAAGAAGATTACTAGAAAAACATCCCTTTATAATATAACATAATCACAGGAGTGACATCCGTTGCCTTTGCCATATTCTATTGGTTAGAAGAAAGTCACAGCTTTCACCCACTTGCACATTTTGGCTCAACCTCCAATGCTGTGAGCCTGAGACAAAACCCAGTAACCACAAAATGCATGATGATTGCCAGTACCCATATCTGATCAAGTTCCTCTGAGTAATTTTCCATCCATGCCCCCTCATTCTTCTGGTTGGCTACAAATCTCCAGCTGTCTTTTCTGTGTTTGGAATTGAGCTCAGTTTCACACTGAAGTCTCTCTCCCTTACTTTAGTAGCTCAGACAAAATCTGCCTTGTCACCAAGTGCCTGGAGCAAAATTTATTTTATATACAAATGCTAAGAAAGTTCAGATAGAACCATCAGAAATCACTGCTTCCCACTCCTGGATTCATGGGAGATATAGTCTATCCCTGCTCCCTTGCAGGCAAGGCACAGGCCCATGGTTGAGATTTAGCATAGAATGCTACTTGTGAGCAAATCCTTGAAGAATTAACTCAGGGTCAGACAACAAAATCATACAAGAAATTCACAGAAGAAAAAGGAGCCAACCATAGAGTAGGGCATGTCTAGTCACCATGATGTATCAAAACTGGTCCATGGCTATTTCTAATATACCCTGGATTCCTGCTCAATTCTTCGGCATTCTTGTTTATTCCATTGGCTGTTTCTATCATTCTAACAAATTTTATTTTAGTATATAATTAAAATAGCCAATATCAGCTTCTATAATTTGCAACCCAGAAACCTGATCAATAGGCTTTACCATTACCTAGTTTCAATTTTATTTTTATTAAAACTAATTTTTAAATATGTAAAAGGAAAAAATATTAGTTTCCTTCAGCTGTGGTAATTTGTTACCACAAATTGTGCCACTTAAAACAACAGAAATTTATGTTCTCACAGTTCTGGATGCTCAAAGCAATATGTTGATTTTTGGAGCTTCCTTCTAGAAGCTCTAAGACAGAACCTGTTCTGTGCCTCTATCCTAGCTTCTGCTGATAGCTGGCAATTCTTGGCATGCCTTGACCTGTAGGTACATCACTCCAATCTCTGCCTCTGTCTTCACACTGTGTTCTCCCTGTGCATCTGTCTGTGTCCACATTTCCCTTTTCTTGTAGAAACATCAGTCATTGGACTAGGACCTACCTTAATACATTATGTCTTATTTTAACTTGCTGACATCAAATGAGGTCATATTCACTGGTACTAGGAATTAGGACTTGAACATATCTGTTGGTCGCGGGGAGAAAGGGGACACAATTTAACCACAACTCAGAGAAACTATTTATCATGTACTTCCAGAACTGAAAGCCAGAGTAAAGTGAGTCGGGTCAGAGGTGGAAGATTAACATAGGAAGATGGTATAGGTATAGGGTGGTGGAGAGGTCCTGGGAGACAATGCTGAGTCACAGAGCATGCTTTATAAGCCAATCATCTTCCATTTTAATTACATTTACCCTCCTAAATGTAGGCAAATTTTACTTTCCTAAGAAGAGAGTAGGGAACTACAACTAGTAAAGGGGAAAGAGGTAGAAAAAGACAATTATAGTAGGGTAACAAAGTTAAAATTAGACTGACAATTTAAAGGAAATAGAAACCACAGCTTCATAAGAATTCAAAATAAATATTCCAAAGCAAATATAACAAGGAAATGCTATACCAAATAGTTCACATAGAAAATCAAAACTGTGTAGCATAGTACAAATGTGAATATAGTTTTAATGAGTCATTGAATAAATACAGTCTCATGAATTACTCTTATATTTGATTATACTATTTGCTAGAAAACCAGTCTCAAGTTAATTGTACACAACAGAAGGAGCCAAGGAAAAACCTCAGACATTAACTTTCTAAAATTGTGGAAACTATAAATGAGCAAAACTTTGTTCTTGGGATTGAAATGACTGCTATTGTCACTCTTTGGTCTCCCTTCATTGCCTTTTGATGTCTCCACAAATCAGTGACAACTACAACACTTCTGCTGAGGCAGCACTTTTCTCCCAAGTGATCTCATAATGTCTGAGACAATGTTTGAAACTTCACACACTCCTTAATTTGCAAAAGAAGACCTTATTTTCAAGTGCCTTAAACCATAAATCAAGTGGCACAGAATAAAGATGAGAAGTATTCCAAAAGGTTAAAGTTTAAAAAAAAATAGCTCCAGAAAGTATTCCTACCTATCTTTAGAATCTGCGAACAAGATTTAATTGAATCTTCAATGCTATATTTTTCTACACTAAGCAATATTAAAGAAAAACGTAATCTAATGCAGGATAGAATGAAAGACAAAGGGGGAATGGGCATCTGCTCCATCCTTGATGAAAATGGAAAGTAAAGTTTGCTTAAAAAATAGTTGGAATGTTCAATTGTTCTATTTCACCAAATTATTTTCTTTATATTTCTTCCTCTTTCCATCCCACTCTTCAGATCAAAATAGTTCTCAAAATTTACACAACCTTCACAACTGGTTCTTGTGAGAGAATGGATCTGTGAGTTATAAAACAGATGGAGGCATGGAGCTCCAATGGATGGAGGGGGACTTATTCAAAGATTTCAGGAAGAGTCAGGGGAGGTTTGAAATCTGCTCCTTAGCTAACTGGCTCATTATCTCTATGTGGTGGCTAAAAGCATTCCTACTTCTCTACAGCCAAGAGATGCAGGAGTTGCTGTATTCTAGAATCATGACCTCCGACATTACCAATGGTAACAGCTACTTTTTATTTCAAGAAACATAACAGGGAGGCAATGTGCCAATGTGAAAATAAAGTTCTTATTTTCCGGGAAATGTTCCTGGACAGTATGAAAGTAAATATTCCCACTGAGAAATGACTTTCCTATTCCAGATAACTCTAGGAAATTACAGGGAAATGCTGATAGGATGAGGAACAGGAAGCTGTGGTGAAAATGTGCTGGAAAGTCTATCAGGGAAGGGTCAAAGACCTACATTCAATTTTTGCAAAAGATTCCATTTTGTGGATTGATCCCAACATTCTTTGTTCACTTGAAAGAATAGCACCCTGATCCCCCTGTTCATCTGATATTAAGCACTTATCTTCTGTTTTCTGTCTCCATCGCTGCACTGAAATAGCCTATGACCTTCTGAACACCAAATTCAATAGTCTTGCCTCTGTCTTCCTCCTACTGAGCCATCCTGCTGCATTTGACTCTGTTGGTTTTATCCTTCTTCAAACTCTCTCTTCCTTATACTTCACTGAATACATCATCCTCGTAATTCCCTGTGTCTCTGATTATTCCTCTCTATCCTTCAATTTATATTCCTTTTCCTAAGTGAAGAAATCTCCCTCCAAAGTCATTGTATTTTGCTTTCCCCTCACTCTACTGACTCATTTCCTTCACAAAGGCTGTCTTTACCCCACTTCCACCTAAATTTGAACTACTTCTCTTTGAATCTCCATTATTTTTAAACCATCTCCTGGCTTATGCTGGAGTTTGTTAGCTACCTGTACATGTCTTTTTTTATTTTCTTACAATCTATTAGATTCAAGCAATAGGAAGTATAGACCCTGTCATTTATCTTTGCATCTCTTGAATTTAGGCCAATGAAAATTTTTCAAATTGAATTGAATCTGCTTTTCTCTTACAGAAATGATTGTTTAAGTAAATAAGGGACAGAGGCTTTTATGGATGCTAGCAAATGGCATTTAAATTCAAAATCAGTCCCTTTTCTACACATAGAAATCATTCTTCTGTCTTGTAAAAGAAACTTTCATCCTATTGATCACAAATTTGAAACCAGTTATCCCTTTCAAACACCTCAAATGGGATGAAAAATGGAAGAAAGCAACAGAGTAGTATTTTCTAAAACACATACATACATGGCTGTACTACTAGAAAATCATGGTGACATTTCTTTTCTTCTCCATTAAAAATAAAGAAAAATCTTATTTCTTTGTCTACTTGAAATGATATACAATATGTACTTAACTTGTAAGATGTTCAAACTCCTAAAAATACCACCCATTATAGCATGGCATTTTTCTCATTCTGCCAGAAATTCAGTTTATATCAATAGAAAAATTGCTGTGCAGTTTTACCTAGATATTTGAAAAGTTCCAAGCAAAAGCATCTATCATTTCAGTGCATTATTCTCCCTCCACCCCTTACCATCAGCACCAAAAACAAACAAACAAACAAAAGGCTGTGAAGAACTCCTATCAAGACATTCCAAGATACAGTTTTCAAATGAATAATTTTTTATAATAACTCCTATCAAGACATTCCAAGATACAGTTTTCAAATGAACAATTTTTTATAATAACTTGAATAATATTTGCAGGTTAGAGAAACCAAGATGCCTGGCAAGATGAGTGAACCTCTTTCCTCAGATCTAATAGCCCAGCTGCAATCTAATTTTCCATCACACTTTATTTAACTTTTCTTTACTTATATTGCATAAATTAACTGAGCAGCCATGCAGAATAATTTTGCTTCATTTAGACCTTAATTAATGAATGTGAGCACAAAGCCATGTATACAATTTCAATGAAGATACACAATAATTATTCTATTGTATGGGTTAGCGTTTCAGCCACATATTAATATATTTTGAATGTGTAATATGTGATGCTTTTGTTTTCTTCTGCCATAGCACCCTACCAAAATATGTCTACCAGTTAAGAAATACTAAAATAAATTATTAAACATAAAGAAAGGGAAAAGGAAGGGGGGTAAATCAGGAGGAAAAAATAAATGACAAAGGAAGAAGCATGTTCCCAGTAACTCATTTCCTCATACAAATTTTATTTCCAAATCACTTCATTAAGTAATGCATTAAGTTGTGCTACAACTGATCATATTTCTTTACTAGCATTTAAGTAAGGAGTTTTGCAGATAGGGAACTCTGGGCATGTGAGCATATGTAAAACATGGGAAAGAGAAATCACAAAAGAACACAGGCACTTATGTCTGCAGTCAGTCATGAGTTATACCAGTAAGTACCAGCTTGAGACCATGAATTATTTCTGCCCAGGCCATACAGTTTATGGAGTCCTGCTCAGGGAACATTACACCCGTAGGGTGGGCAATTATGTCTTAGAATTAATCCCAAACAAGATAGTGATTTAGAAATAGACACATTCTCTTTTGAAGAGCTTTTAGTTATAAAAAATCATTTTTCCTTCCCTACCCTGAAGGCCTTCTACCACCCCCTCTCTACTCCCCTCCTCTATTAAAGGTATAAAACAGTGCTTCCACCTGCTAGCACTCACAGACCAATAACTTTAATTTTTGGCACTTATTTACAGGCTGAATAGACCCATCCACACCTGCTTTCCCCTTAATTAGCTGGCTATCTAAAGGCTGCAGATTGGAGGCTGCCAGCTTCCTGAACCAAGAGGAAGATCATTTAGTTGCTGATGTAAGAGAACTAGAGGTGGGGAAAGGAGAAAAAAAATAACATTTTTTTAGAGAAACCAGAGAGAAAAACATTAGTACAAAAGAAGGAATCAGCCATAACTGGTTTGGCTCAGTGGAGAGAGCGTCGACCTGTGGACTGAAAGTGCCTATGTTCGATTCCAGTCAAGGGCATGTACCTTGAATGCGGGCACCTTCCCAGTAGGAGGTGTGTAGGGGGAAACTGAATCGGTGTGTCTCTCATCAATGTTTCTAAATATCCCTCTCCCTTCCTCTCTGTGAGAAATCAATAAAATATATTTTTTTTAAAAAAGAAGGAATCACTGATGAAGAATAAGAGAACAAAATAGACATGTTATTACATATATTACACACACACACACACACACACACACACATACACTAGAGGCCCAGTGCACAAATTTGTGCACCAGTGGAGTCCCTCAGCCTGGCCTGCACCCTCTTGGAATCCCTTTTGGGAAATGTCGGAGAGCTGGTTTTGGCCTGATCCTACAGGCAGGCCAAGGGATCCCACTGGTGCACAATTGGCACTGGGGAGGGACACTGGAGGTTAGCCAGCCAAGGAAGGACTGTGGAGTGATCCCGGGCAGGCCTAGCCCATCTTGCTCAGTCCCAATCATTCAGATCCCAATAGCAAGCTAAGCTACCAGTCAGAACCTCTGCTCCCTAGTGGTCAGTGCACATCATAGTGACTGGTCAAGCAGTCAACAGTCTGCCCCCTGGTGGTCAGTACATGTCATTGAGTGATTGAGAAGCTTTAGCATATCATTAGCATATTATGCTTTGATTGGTTGAATAGACGACCAGACACTTTGCATATTAAGCTTTTATTAAATAGGATAATATATTGTGATGTACATCATATTTATATAACTTTACAAAAATATAATATGTATCTTTCATTTTTTTACCCAACTTCAAACCAGAAAAATAAACAGCAGCCCTGATAATTAACAATGACATACTCACTTCTACTTCAAAACATCTGAAATTTTTCATGGTATCCAACTTTCTTCCCAATTTATTACCTAAGACATCACCATATATAGCCCTTGCAGAAGTGAGGAAAGAGACCCCCAGAATAGAATAAAAAAAGAACTGGGTTGGGTTCAGAAGCCTCTGAAGCTCTGGACTTCAATCTGCTGCTGACCCACTAAAGAATTTGGACAAGTCTCATAATTAGTTCTTCTCACTGTCCTCATCTGTAACACATGGGGATGAATAAGGTGGTCTCCAAATTCTTCTTCTGCTTGACTGTCTTATCATTTCACCCCCTCTCTGCAACAAAATCTACTACTGAAATCACCCAGTGGTAAGGGAAAAACAACAAGGAGTGTTTAATGAAATTTATTCACTTTTCACATCACTGTAATGTTGAAAGAGTTCCAAACCACAGAGGGTGAATTTCAGAGCTTTACAGAAACTTTAATGATGATCTTCTCAACTTTCTCATGTAACAGATAAAAACAAGGCCTAAGATGGTTTACTGATTTGTTCCAGGTTCACAGAGCACAGTCAAGAATAGAAATCAAGTTAAACTGTCTCCCAGGTCAAATAACGGGTGATTTCATAATGAAACAATCTAAGTGTACATACACATGTGTCCTTAAGTTTGCACCAAAGTAAAACTGGACTCATTAAACAAGAAGGGCATGCTGCACGCTAAATTTTAGTTACAAGTTTCTCTTTCCTTCACACGGTTTCCAAACTCTTTATAAATGCAATGAACGCTCAATATAAATTTGGTATAAGTAAAAATGTACTCTCCAAAGGCCCTTCAAGATGAGTCCCAGACCAGCATGTCTGTATATTCCAGATAAATTGCAAGCATGTCCCCGGATGATTGCACTTCTCTACTTAAATCACATCAGTAGGGTCCACAGCCCTCAAGATAGTATCAAACTACTCACAGGAACCGAGGAAGCCTTTGCAGCTGCTCACTTCCCCAGCTTTATCTCCACCTGATGCTCACCCTGGCAAATTGTATCTCTCAGCCACATGGAGCTATTTGCAGCTTCACAAGCACAGCCTGTTCTCTCCCACTTCTCCCTCCCTCTCTCGTTTTCGCCTGCACTGATCTATTATTCATTCTTCAAGTTCCACGTTTTGCATCACTTCTTCCAAAAAGTTTTACATTTGACCTTCCTATGACCAGCTCAGCACTGCTCATGTGCTCCAGTGCTTCCCTTCACCTAGTACAGCTAACCCTTGAACAACAAGGATTTGAAGTTCAAGTGTCCACTTTTATGTGGATTTTTTTTCCAACACAGTTGCACCTTCTTATTCATAGCTTTTGCACTTGTCAATTCAAGCAACCAAGAATGGAAAAAAACAGTATTGTCACATTTTCATCCACAGATTTCCAATCCCAGATTGAAAATACTATCTTCCATCCTCAGTTGGTTGAATCTGCAGTTGTGAAGGACTGTTTATAGCTAAGTTTTGCAGAGTCAAAGCTTATATTCAGATTTTTAACTGCTGGAGGTTGGGGAGCAGCAGCCTAAACTCCAGTGTTGTTCAATGGTGAACTACTTCACTCTACTGTACTTCATTTAATTCTTCTCTCTCACTGCACTGTAAGTTTAAGAGAAGGAATTTTCTTCTTCTGGGTTAAATAGTGCTTATATATGGATTTGGCAAACATTTCTTGATTAATATATATATCTTTATATATATATATATATAAAAGCCTTAAGCAACCAGCCGACTGCTGACCACTCGACCATCTGACCAGTAGCTATGACACACCCTGACCACCAAGGGTCAGATACTCAATGCATGTGCTGCTGAGCTGCAGTGATTTGGCAGCTGTGGTTCTCAGGTGGAGCACCCAGAATCAGAGAGGAGGGAGCCTGATTCCAAGGTGTGTCACCCAAAAACCACCCTCTCCAATCCAGGACCCCTCAGGGGATGTTGGAGAGCCAGTTTTGGCCCGATCCCCACAGCTGAGGCCAAGGGACCCCACCGGTGCACAAATCCATGCACTGGGCCTCTAGTAAATTAATATTAAGAGAGCTGAAATTAGGAATAGATTACTATAAATTAATTTTGTCATGTATATTTTAAAGAACTGACCATGTGTACCTATAATTTACATAAAGAGTTAAAATATTTTCCTTTATGCTCATGGATTCATTGACTTGCCCAGGATTCTTTGAGCACCTTCAAATTCATGAGATTTACTAACTGAGGTATAGGTATGGATGCAGAGCTGTTGGCTGGGATCACTGAAAATGTACTACTGCACTCTAGTTTTATAGGATTATCAGTTTCAATCCTGCCCAGGAGTCTGTAGAAGAGAGTAATTAAGAGATGAATTCTGGAGTCTGATTACCTGGATTGAGTCTGGTCTCTGTTACTGAATGTAGTCTCAAGCAAGTTCAAGCTCTATTTTATAGACTTAAATTAATCAATTATGTAAAACCTTAGGAAAATATTGGCACATAGGAATTGTTCAACACTCGATACTTTTGTTGTGATGATGATAATCATAATCATTATCCCTCCTCATTTTATATATGTTGTTGCCTCATTTAATCTTCACAACTCAAGGAAGGTGTTGTCTCCATTATAAGTTAAAACAAGATGAAACACTGTAACATTATTTTGGAATATGGGATGTTACAAAAGTTGTATCTACAAATGTCAAGATTCCTTACCTCACTTCCACACTCTAAAGACAAATTGCTCCTCAAACATCCTTATCCTATTAATGTCATATGTATGATTATCTCAATTACCCACTAACACAAAGCACTGGAACTTTCTTCAATTTGCCTCTTAGCCACAATACACAACCAATTCTCTTCTACAACATCTCTTGTATTGTTCTCACCTTTTAATTCTTACTCCTGCCCTCTTTATTCAGGTCCTCAGTGTCTCAAAAAATAGATGACTCTACACTTAATAACTTTTGTTTTTTATGTTTTTAAATATCAATTGTACAGAGATAGAGATCTGCTTTCAGATTAAATTGTTTAATATAATCCAATAAAGGCAACCACAAACTTCTCCCATTTTCTGCATCTCTTCCCCAAAGCCAATTAAAAATTTTAAGTAAGTCAAAAACAAACAGAAAAAAACTCTGATCCAATGATTTCCACATCAACCGCATCATATAGAAAGCTTTTGAAACAATCCACATCTATTAGGAATGTAAATTCCATACCAATTGAACTTTGCCAGTTCCTAGTGTGGGGGCCTTATCTATAGTATACCCAGATAGTCAAGGCCAATCTGATTGTGGGAATCCTAATCAGAGTGTTCATGGCTAGTTTCTATACACAGGTGCAAAGGCCAGAATGCAGCAAACTATACACTATGTAGGCATGCCTTTCTATAGCCCAAATACTGATGTCACTATTTGGCATAAAATCTCTTTTGTTTGAGCTTGTATATAAGTTGCTACTGACCAGCCTGTTGCTGTCTACTTTGTAATAAAGCATGTCCCATTTTTCTGCTTATTTTTTCAGTTTCCTACACCCAGAAGGGTCAAGTCCCTGGCTGAGGAGCTGGCCCCCGACACTTAGTGACTTATTGGTGCTTGTTTTTTTTAGGATAGTTAAGCAAAAGAAGACACTTAGTGAAGTGAATTGACTTCCCTTCTACAATTTGGTTTTCATGGTACTGATAGCTTTTGTAAGACCAAGTATGCTTTGAGATATCAACAAATCTCTTTTATCTTCAGCTCTTAGAAATAAAAATTTTAAAAAAATGAAGAGAAATGTTTCCCTCAATTCTCCCTAAGAGTTTTCAGCTTTCCATTTGACTAAAACTAACCTCCAATTAGATTTTTCTGATTCTTGTGAGCTCTTGATCAGGACAAAATCAGAAAAGAAACAGTTCCATGACTAATAAATTGAAGTGTGACCTGGAGAGCAGTCCTAGGACTAACCTCTGAGAACTCACAACTCTTGGACAGACACAAAGTTTTCAATCACCATCAGCCTGGATAGATGTCCAATCCAGTAGATCAAATTCTATTTATCTTCTTAGAAAGTATCTCAGAGCCAGAGATGCATGTCTATACCATTCCTTGTTTCAAACAGTGCATCACACACAAAAAAGGAATGCTCCTAATGTTGCAGGCATCCTGTCTACTATTCAAACAGTACTCATTTACCTATTGATTGGAAAATAAACTGCAGGTTTTGACAAATGACCATCTACCTCACTACAAGGTTTTCCTTTGCCCAGATTATGGCTGTGCTTAGAGAATAATGGCTCCTTTGTTCAATAATGACTCAGAATACTTTTACAGGTATAATTTTATTTATTCTCAAAATATACCTGTAATCCAAGAATAAATTGTAAAAACTTTGAAACCAAGGAGTTAATTCAAACAATTTTCCCCAGATTTGAGTTTTAGGGTAAATGAGAGAAAAGCAATAGAAATTTGAGAAAAAATAAAAATGGACATATCTTTGTAATTAAAGGATACCTTTTAAAATATATAGAGAGATTTTATTTGAAAGTATGTTTTTCTATAAAATTATCATACTTTATATATTTTAAGATAGTATACATAAATAATAATTATAAAATTATTATTTAAATTACTTAGCCTTTCTAAGTAAAGCCAATGGGACAAAGGAGACCACATGTTAACCTGACAAACTCAGGGAAGACCTGCATGGTGGTCTTGCAAACTTAGAGACCAAAGTAACCACAAGGGATGGTGTGAAATTAAACTTTAACTAAAAGCAGTTATAGTGAATAGTCATGTCTTAGGCTGGTATCTTCTCTGACAAGGTCAACCTTTACCTTAACTGAGCCTATCTGTCTTTTTGCATCTATGATAACATATTCTTGAAATGTCTGGGTAACTTGTAACTTCCCTTTTTCCCAGACTCCTCAGGCCATAACCAAATGCCCTGAGCATTAGGGCAGGAGACCATAAATTCCTTCATTGTTATCATGTTAATTGTTGATTTATGGCTCTGCTGTACCCACCTAAGGGTGTATCTAACATTTTACTTTTTATCCAATTCCAGATGTTCCCCCTCTCCTCACCTCTCACCTTCCTACTTTGCCTTTTTCTGCCTCTTTAATCTATCACCAATAGATTTCATGTAACCTATCTTCATCCCCTCCTTTGATTGCAATGTATAAAAATGGATGGAAAAAAAAAATCGCCATTCTCTGGAGCATTATCACAATACCTTGAGATTTTGCTTCCCTAAAATTGTCGACAGTTTGGCTCAAATAAACTCACAAAAATTATTTACAGGTTTGAATGTTTCTACATTAACTCATTAAAAAGATAGAGAAAATCTGTCCTAACCAGTTTGGTTCAGTGGATAAAGCATTGGCCTGCAGATAAGGGTCCTAGATTCGATTCTGGTCAAAGTCATGTACTTTAGTTGCAGGCACATCCCCAGTAGGGGGCCTGCAAGAGGCAGCTGATGGATGTTTCTCTCTCATCAATGTTTCTAATTCTCTATCCCTCTCCCTTCCTCTCTGTAAAAAATCAATAAAATATGTTTTTTTAAAAATAAGAGAAAATCTTCCTAATAGAAGAAACTAATTGCCTAGTTTTAAAAAGAGAAAGAAAAAATGTAATGAGTAAGTTTAGTTTTCTGGACTTTATTATTAATCACTTTGAAATGTTTCATTGAATTTACTGAAGGGGGAAAAAGGACAAGGGGAAAATTCCCTAATACCCAATTTGCCATAAATATTCTTTAAAATAATCTCTTATTCTGAGTTTTCACCTTTAGAATCTCTGAGTCCTCTAATGCACCCATCTGATCACCCCCAGTCTTTTGAAAACTGTCTGATGGTTCTAAGAGAAGTGTCCTTCAAAGTTTCCCAACATGTGATATTTCTAAATCCAGACAACTTGTTTTCAGGATGAAAACATCTTGCAAAAGATGAGAGTAAAAGCAGATGCAAGCCAACAGGGAACTCAATGCTGGGTCATGCAGAGGGCTTGTTGCAGCAAGCCATGGCTTGGTAAGCTCTCAGGCTATGTCCTTTGACAAAGGCCCCAATGTGCATTTTATTTTGCAACAGGGCTATGAAACCTTCCTCTTCCACCTCTGAGGCTTTGTTTCAAACTAGTTGAATAAATAGGAGTCCGTTATCCCATTTTTGCCTTTGAAAATGGAAACTGTGCCAGACTGTGCTGGATCTCTTCTGTTATCCCATCCAAGTCCACTATGCACTCTTCTCCACCATGTCCTGGGAGGCTTATCATGTGGGCTACTCTATCAGCAAGCTTCTTGCACTCTGGCTGCTAATTGGATTTTCTAGGGAGAGCCCATTAGAGTATACAGGAACTCAGAGAGTAGACAGAAATCAGTGTAAACTCCATCAGCAAGCTTCTTGCACACTCCCAGAGGAGAACCCACTAAAGTAGACAGGAAATCAGAAAAAAGAAAAGATGGAGGTGAGGTAGTCCTTTTGTGAGCTTCTTCTCTCCAGTGTCATCATAGGATAGCACTGTCCCTCGACTAAAGGTCACATCCTGTCAAGCATCCTTCTTCACACAGTTTCTTTTAGGGCTCTGGAAACTCTTCCTCTCTTCAGTCATCCTAGGATTATAACTTGTGGTTTCTCTACAGTCTGAACACACTGTTGTGTATAGTGTCCTTATTACATTTTGTTCAGATTACCTAATTTCCTGCCAGAACCTGGACTGACACGGATTGTATTCAACTCCCACTCTGAGAACAAACGAGAAGATGGGACCATAGCTCTGAATACAAAGTCAACAAAAGGAAATCCACATGGAAGGCACAGCATCCTAAATTGAGAAAGCAGTGGTCTGCCCAAGCTAGAAAGTATCCAATTCACTTTTAAAATGTTCCCCGGGCCCAGCCAATGTGATTCAGTGGGGACCATTGTCTGATGAACCAGGAGATGATGGTTCAATTCCTGGTCAGGGTAGGGCATGCAAGAAGGAACTGGTCGATGATTCTCTCTCATTATTGATGTTTCTATCTCTCTCTCCCTCTCCCTTTCTCTCTGAAATCAATAAAAATATATTTAAATAAATAAAATAAAATGTTTTCTGCTATGCTTTCCTGTAAAATAGAAATAACAATACAGTATTTCCTGACAAATCATGCCCCAAAATAGTTTTAAATAAGTGTTTTTAGGAATAGTTTAGTAGGAATAAATTTTAGGTAGCAATATTTAAAATACTTATCCTAAAAATGATTTTATAATTCTGGAATATTTATAGTTCTTTAAAATATTTCAAGGGGCAAGTAAGAGAAATCTTTATGTTTCCCTCCATTTCTTGCCCATATGTATGTTTTTTAAGCCTTCATGTTTGTAATAGGCAGAGTTACTTTTAACCCTATTTGAGAACTAGGAAAGCTGAGGCATGAAGAATAATGGCTTGATAAATTAGTGTTGGGGATAAATTTCCATGAAAGATCATCCAACTCTTAGAATTCTTAACTCTCAACTTAATCTCTGAAAAGCAAGTATAATAATATCAACACTCAAAGATAATGCCAAGTAATTCCAGTTAGAAGCATTCCTCTAACCCATGATGTTGATAGATGTATTTCACACTCACATTTTAATAGTCCATTTGGTCCTAATCCAAGACACAGCCCTAGCTATAGCCTTAAATGAATTCCCCTACACTTTCATTTCTTCTAGGGAATTGGACTAATTATAGTGACTACTTTGGAGAGAGCAATGGTTTGAAAACCTTGCCTGAGGGATACAAAAGTTGTTTTACTTCGTAATTAGGCATTTCTGTCCCAGGGGCATTTTATAGTCATAGTTTGAAATAACAGCCATTATTTTATTACACTTTTCTATTTTTTGCATGTAAAAAATATTTAGAACATGTTTTCAGCTGAGTTTTATTAGTCATAATGCCAGAAAGCGCCTGGTGTTATAGATGATGGAATTATCTTTGAGGGCTTCCCTTTAGTGTTATTTCTTCCTTATAGTCTACATTTGCTCCGTGTTTTGTACTAGAAGTGAAACACAGAGTGGAAATTGAATACTTCTACCTGTTCATGGAAGTGACCTGTACACAAGGATAAAGTGAACCCCACCCATAAATCTTCCCATTCTCTTCTCCCTATTATGCATTATATCTTTTTTGCCACATAGGTAGCTACTTCTGTCTTGGGTAATGCCATTTAACAAGAATTAGGAATGTGGAATCAATTCAGCAAACATAGAAGTAACCATTCAAAAACAATTGACATTAAATAATGCCCCTATCAGGCAATGGGATTAAATGTTTCCCCTGGGAATGTAATAAACACGAAGTTATATACATGCCCTGGCACACATGCAAACAGAAAGAACAGAATAATGAAGTCATAGAAATGGAAGGGATTGTCTAATATATCTGGGCAATTGTTTAACATAATACAGAAATCGCCTCTATAATATCCATCAAGTTTCTGAAGAAATTCTTCTAGGGACAGGGTACAGGTTACATTACAGCACATATCACCCTGGTATTCTATCACACATCACCCTGGTATTCTATGAAAATATTATCCCTTATGTAGAGACAAATGCTGTTTCCCCTTCACTTCTGCCCAGTGACAACAATTCTTCCCTTTGGTGGGACCTAGAAAGGTCCTAGTTCTTTCTTTACATTACATCCTTAATAATGTTTGAAAAACAGTTACCAGGTCCTATATAAATAAGAGTGTCTTTTTTTGCTAGCTAGTACTATTCTCCCACCTTCTTGTGATAATAGCATATAATTTTCCTTTAGCCAGAGTTTGCTCACTCTTTTTTTTTAACTTTTGACACTATTATAGATGTCTCCCATTTCCCACCTTTGGCCCCTGACACCCAGCCTCCAAACCCACCCCCGTCCCTGGGCCTTCACCATATTCTTGTATGTATCCACAGGTTATGCATATATACATATATGTTCTTTGGCTAATCTCTTCCAGTCCCCCCACTTCTCTCTGAGATCTGTCTGTCTGTTTCCTGTATTCGTGTCTCTGAAGCTAATTTGTTCATCAGTTTATTTTGTTCATTGTATTCCATATATAAGGGAGATCATGTGGTATTTGTTTTTCTCTGATTGGCTTAATTCACTAAGCATAATAATCTCCAGGTCTTTCTATGTTGTCTCAAAGGGTAAAAATCCTTCATTTTTACATCAAGATAGTATTCTATTGTGTAAATATACCCATCCTTTTTTATCAACTTTTAAACTGATGGGCACTTGAGCTGTTTCTAGATCTTGGCTATTATAAATGATGCTGTTATGAACATAGGGGTGCATATATTCTCTCTTATTGGTATTTCAGAATTCTTGCTCTCTCTTAATTCATGTGGGGGGGGATGTACACACACAAGAATGGGTATGTGACCCAGACTTGCCAATAAACATAAGAATCTCCTACCTCAATTCTTAGTTTATAACTGGCACTTGACAAAACTAAATCAATGAGACACAATTCCAGTTGTTTTACAGAATCTTTGAGAAAGAGAAGTTCTCTTTCTGATATTGGTAGTTAGTTTTAGAATGATGTAGCTCAAAGTTTCAGGTACTACCTCATGGAGTGGTTTTTGCCTGAGAATGAAGCCAAGTAAATCAGAGCCAAGAAGCAGAGGGAAAAGATTCACTGACATGAATTGGATATAAGAATATCAGTTGAACTTTATACAAGGTCTATTCCTGGATTTTTTACTTTATGTTTCAGTCACATTCCATTTTACTCTTTGTATAAGTCAGTATGAGTCATTTCCAACCAAAAGAATTTGGTCTTATTTTTTCTAAAGAGCATTACAGCTCCTCCAAATATTCTTTAAATGGAATGTTTTCCTACCTTTTTACCATCTTAATCAACTCAACACTGATTTGTTCCAATAGAAGTGAGCTTCATAAACTGTTACCCATAACTAAACCCAAATTATGAGATGTACTCCTAGCAGTACAGAGAACAATAAGTGTCAATCATTACTAACCTGGATGTGTTAATTTTATCATTTCAGTTCAATATTCCATGAATAATATTGGATGGTTGATTTTCTATGTCAATTTGACTAAGTTATGGTATTCAATTTTCTAGTCAAACACCAATATAAATGTTGCTGTGAAGGATAGACTTTGAATAAAGCAGATTGCCCTCCATGATGAGATCTCCATGAGAAAAAGGGATTCTGTCCCCACCCTGCCTTCAGACCAAAGTGTGTGTGTGTGTGTGTGTGTGTGAGTGGGTGTGTGTGTTAGTGTGTCTTATTAGTTCTGTTTTTTTCCAGAGAATTCTGAAAAATTATACTATTACAAATAATATCATACTCTTTCCTTGTTTGGAATTCTCAGACAGTTAAAACACTCAATTATTTTACTTGCATAAGACTCTCCATCTTATACTTGCTAATTCATTGCTTTAAACTAAGCTTATTTTACTCTACATGCATACATACTATCATGATTTCCATCAATTAGATTTCTTCATTTAGCATATTCATTAAGGTTCCCAGTTTGGCACCTACGCATATTTGATAAGAAGGCTTTGATCTCTTCATCTTAGTAATTAGAAAAATGTTTATTAAACTATAGCATATATTGGAGCCTTGGTGAACACAACTTGAGGCTCCTATCAATTAGTATCCTATTATGTGAGCTCTTTAACCAGTTGTTAATCCATCTAACAGAATATTATCCAGTCTACACTTCTCTATTTTGCCTACACAAATGGTATAAAAGTTTCCAATAAATTCTCTGCAGAAATAAAATTGACTATGTTCACAGAATTCTTCCTATTTTTCAATATAATAACACATGCAAACCAGTTACTTTAACATAAGTTATTGTTTATGGACTCATTCTGGTTCTACCTGGTCACTGTTTTGTTTTGTTTTTAGGTGCGTGCGTGCGTGTGTGTGTGTGTGTGTGTGAAGACTCCTTATAAGCAATTCTTGTAAAATTTTGTAAGAGCACCATCAAAATAATAGCATAGTAAGCTTACATTCCATAGTTTGGCTCATTTTTTAAAAATACCATCTTCTTCAAAGATGAGCAATATTGCTCCCATGATTATATATCCAAGTTTTTTCATTACCTTTAAAGGTATTACATCAGGGAAGTGGCTTCACACATTAGAAGGTGCAAAGTGCTTAACACCTTCTTGAACTTTAGTTAACTTTACTCATGTTAGTTTTACTCTTTACAGTTTAAATGTTTTTCTCCTTGATAAAGAAGGAAAAGATAAAACTGGGTTAAGTAAAAGACAAATAACTAGGAAAAAAACAGTGTAACATAAAACAGCAAAATGACTTTTATATTTGTGCTATTAAAAAATACATAAAATATGATACTTGAACTATCAAAATTCCAAAACATAAGTGAGCAAAGGACATATAGATATTCATGGAACAGAAACTCTATCTGGATCATAAAACATGAGAAAGATTGTACCTTCATAGTGTTCCAATAATATAAATTAAGATAAATGCTTTATTGTTTGTTCATTTAATCTCTTCACCTTTTTCACCCAGTCCCACACTGATCTTCCCCTCTGACAACTATCAATCTGTTCTCTATATCTTACATGTGTTTCTATTTTGTTGTTAGTTTATTTTTTCATTACATTTCTATGAGTGAAATCATATGGTACTTGTCTTTCTCTGAGTGGCATGTTTCACTTAGCATAATGCTTAAGGAAGATGGGGGGAGTAGAAGAGGGTAAAGAATGGGTAAATGGTAATGGAAGGAGACCTAACTTGGGGTGGTGAACACACAATTCAATATACAAATGTTGGGTTATAACATTGTATACTTGAAATGTATATGATGCTATTAATCAATATCATCTCAATAAATTCAGTAAAAAAGAAAAAAAATTACCTTGGCCTCTGTGGCTTAGTTGATTGGAGCATCATCCTATACACCAAAAGGTGGTGGATTCTATTCCTGGTCAGAACATACTAGTACTAGTATACCCAGTTTTGGGGTTTGATCCCTGGTTGGACAAAAGAAGCAACCAATTGATTTCTCTCTCACATATATCTCTTTCCCTCCCTCTCTAAAAAATAAGTAAAATGAAATGAAAAAAAAAATAAAAACTATCATAAAAAAATAAACCTTTTAAAGCTCAGCCTAAAAAATTAACAAAATCTTCTTTTTAAATATTATACCAATGTTGATAGGAAGCCATTATCTATATTTTACATATATATTGTGTGATCACATGTATTGATAAAAGAAATATAACCTTCTATTACTTTCTTGTGAAGTTATTTATCAATATTTATAACATGCCCCATGGTGATATTTTGAAGTGCAGGAAAACCTTTAGTTACAAATTCATAATTAAAGATGGACAATATCCATATAAGCAAAAATAAGGAATATGAAATAAATGATGCCTCACAAATACATAATTAAAGATAGACAATATCCATATAAGCAAAAATAAGGAATATGAAATAAATGATGCCTCATCATTATAATAGTATTCTGTTTAGACATTAAAATATAATTACTATGAATTTTATATAAGAGAAATATTTATGTTATAATTTGGGGTTTAAAAAGATAAAATGTGTGTATTCTACGTAATAACAACTATGTAATAGAGGTTAGCAAAACTCTTTACTGACGAAAATGCATAAGAAAACATACCAAAATGAATGTGGCTGTGACTCACCAGATGCTAAATTTCTTACAAAGAGTGTGAATGATTTTTATAAGTGAAAGAATGGTAATAGATTTCATTTTTGAAATGGAGTTGAAAGGTTCTGTTTTCTTTAAAATCAACAAAATTTGGGCATATTTATTTAATTTAAATTCTTTATTGTTTAAAGTATTACATAAGTCTCCTTTTTCCTCCACTGACCTCACCCCATCCACTCCCACCCCCCAGCACATGTTCTCACCCTCCCCTTATTGTTTGTGTCCATTGGTTATGCTCATATGCATACATACAATTCCTTTGTATTGAACTCTTACCCATTTCCCACCCCCATTCCCTTACTTCCCTCTGAGGTTAGACAGTCTGTTTGATGCTTCTATGTCTCTGGCTCTATTTTTGATCATCAGTTTATGTTGTTAATTATATTCCACAAATGAGTGAGATCCTGTGATATTTATCTAGCTCTGGTTGGCTTATTTCACTTAGCATAATGCTCTCCAGTTCCATCCATCCATGCTGTTGCAAATGGTAAGAGTTCCTTCTTTTTTACAGAAATGTAGTATTTCATTGTATAGATGTACACTATTTTTTAATCCACTCATCTGCTAATGGGCACTTAGGCTTTTTCCAAATATTAACTATTATAAATTGTGCTGCTATGAATGAAGAGGTGCAGATATCCTTTCTAATGGATGTTTCTGGTTTCTTGGAATATCCTTTCTAATGGATGTTTCTGATTTCTTAGAAGTGGGATTACTGGGTCAAATGGGACTTTAATTTTTAATTTTTTGAGGAAACCATACCGGTCAAATGGGAGTTTCCTTTTTAATTTTTTCCACAATGGCTGCACCAATCTGTCCATGAAGTTTCCTTTTTCTCCACATCCTCACCAGTACATGTAGTTGTTGATTTTGTTGATGATAGCCATTCTGACAGGTGTGAGATGATAGCCATTCTGACAGATACCTCATTGTTGATTTGATTTGCATCTCTCAGATGATTAGTGACTTTGAGCATGTTTTCATATGTCTCTTGGCCTTCTTTCTGAATGACCTTTTTCAAAAAAAAATGTCTACTTAGGTCTTTTGCCCATTTTTGATTGTTTATCTTCCATTTGTTAAGTTGCATTAGTTCCCTGTAAGTTTTAGATGTTAAACCCTTATCAGAGATAACATTGGCAAATATGTTCTCCCATACAGTGGGCTATTTTGTTGTTTTGTTGATAATTTCTTGTACTGTGCAGGATCTCTTTATTTTGATGCAGTCCCATTTCTTTATTTTCTCTTTAGTCTCCATTGTCCTAAGAGATGTATCATTAAAGATATTGCTGTGACATATGTCTGATATTTTGCTGCCTATGGATTTTCCAAGATTTTTATGGTTTCCTGTCTTAAATTTAAGTCCTTTATTCATTTTAAGGTTATTTTTGTGTATGATGTAAGTTGGTGGTTTAATTTCATTTTTTAAATGTATCTGACCAATTTCCCAACACCATTTTTTGAAGAGATTGTCTTGACTCCATTTTATGCTCTTGCTTCCTTTGTCAAATATTAATAGAACATAATGGCTTGGGTTGATTTCTGGGTTCTCTGTTCTGTTCCATTGGTCTATATGTTTGTTCTTGTGCCAGTACTATGCACTTTTGAGATTATGGCTTTGTAATATAGCTTGATGTCTGGTATAGTGATCCCTCCAACTTTGACTTCTTTCTCAGGATTGCTGAGGCTATTTGGTGTCTTTTTTATTCCATGTGAATTTTTGGAGAGTTTATTCTAACTTTTTGAAATATGTGGTTGGTGTTTTAATGGTGTGTTTAATGAATCTATAGATTGCTTTGGAAAGTATGGACATTTTAATGATGTTGATTCTGCCAATCCATGAACACATTATATCTTTCCATTTGTTTATGTCTTTTTCTATCTTTCAGCCCAGTGGTCTCACAACTCTCTCCAGTCCAGATCCCAAATCCTACCATTTTCCAGGTGTCCTCTGCCCTTCCCAGCTGTGAATTGTCTCACCAGCTGTGTCTATTTTGCCAATTCCAGATGGATGTTATTCAATTTAGTTGCTCCTTATGTCTGTTCCAGGATAAGCTTCAGGATATGTCTGCCTATCCAGTCGGCATTTTTTCCTCTGGGCATATCCTATCTAATAAAGAGGGAATATGCAAATTGACCATAACTCTGTGATGCCGACAGCCAATCAGGAGAGAATATTCAAATTAACACAACAAAGATGGCAGTGGACTGAGCCAGGATGGTCTGGGCCTGTGGGAGATGGAGAAGTCGGGGGAGATGAAGAAGTTGGGCATCAGCTCCTGAGGCTGGCTGCAGCCGAGGAGATGAAGAAACTGCTTGCCCCTGATCTCAGGCCATAGCCAGCTGGAGAAGCTGCTCTCACTGCATCCTAGGGGAAACAGAGAAGCCAGAAGTCAGCACCTGAGGCTGGCTGCAGCCCAGGATATAAAGAAGTGATGCAGTCCAGGAGACAAAGAATCTGCCTGCCTTGTGATCCCAGGACGCAGCCAGAGAAGCTGCCCACCCCACATCTACCTGCCCCACATCCACCCACCCCACATCTGCCCACCCCACGTCCTGTGAGAGATGGAGAGGCAGGGTGCCAGTGCCTGAGGCTGGCTGCATCCCAGGAGACAAAGAATCTGTGTGCCCTGTGATCCCAGGCTGCAACCATCC
This sequence comes from Lasiurus borealis, assembly GCA_004026805.1. NCBI lineage: Eukaryota > Metazoa > Chordata > Mammalia > Chiroptera > Vespertilionidae > Lasiurus > Lasiurus borealis. The sequence continues at coordinate 126,415 of PVJN01000447.1, forward strand.
AGAGAAGCTGCCTGCTCCCTTTCCAGGGGGAGACAGAGAAGCCGGATGCCAGCAGCTAAAGTTGGCTGCGGCCTGGGAGATGTAGAAGCCACATGGCCTGGGAGATGAAGAAGCTGCCTACCCATGATCCCAGGCTGCAGCCAGCCAGAAAAGCTGGCTCTCCATCCTGGGGGAGATGGAGAAGCCAGGTATTAGAGGTTGAGGTTGGCTGCAGTTGGAGAAGCCATCCATACTGCACCCCAGGAGAGATGAAGAAGCCACCCACCTGGAAGTCCCAAGGTGCAGCTACCCAGAGAAGCTGCCAGCCCTAAGGGCTTCGGAGATAGGTTCCCACTTCTCCCACTGCAGTTATTACTCCAATATTCCCTTTCTGAATTTCTCTCTGCTGCCGCAACCCAACTCCACTTTTCATCTGAAGAATAGGGAACAGATAGAGCAGTGTTACATTTTTTAAAGCAGGTAAGGTTGGTTCTTAAACATACATGGAAAACTAGAGTCTTAAAGTAAAAAGGCTAGAAAGGGAGGGGACAGGGACAGGGCAAGACATATTATATCCAGCAATTTATGTGGGGACTGAAAACTTTGCAATGATGATAATTAGTGAAGATATGAATCAACTATAACAGTTGACAGGAACAATTCTTCAGACATCCCTCAAGGGCTCCTTGTCTGCGAGAGGGTGCAAGGCTCCTGGACTATAAGAAGGCGCAGGCCAGGCTGAGGAACACACCCTTTTCCTCCCAATGCATGAATCACGTGCACTGGGCCTCTAGTTTTTTATAAAAGCCACTTAATTAGTCAAGAAAAAGCATGAAAGCTATCACATTTTCAGAATAATATGAGAGGGAGAAAGAGAGTGAGTCAATCAAATCACAGCATGATCTGTGATATCTAAGAAAAGTCCCCTTCTATCCATCACCACCACCCATGAATATATATATCCAACACATGTGGTGTCCACTATGAACCATCTTCCCACATGTGTTCTGCCATAAGTATATATATATATAATTTTTTTTCAGAGAGGAAGGCCGAGGGAGAGATAGAAACATCAGTGATAAGAGAGAATCATTGATTGGCTGCCTCCTGCATGCACCCTACTGGGGATAGAGCCTGCAACCCAGGCATGTGCCCAGAATCAAACCCAAGACCCTTCATTCCATAGGCCGACACTCTTTCCATTGAGCCAAACCAGTCAGGGCATGCCATAGGTTCCTTCCAGCCATAATTAAGGCATTGTAACTATTCTTCAAAAGGTTAGCACTCAAGCTTTTCAGTCATGAATTAATGGTTAAACCAGTCAGTTGATGGCAAAGCCTTCTGCATGCAACAATGATTAATTTGGTTGAAGGAGAGAGATAGAAGAAGACCCATTGCCATATGTAAAGTAGTCAACCTCTTTATTTCTGAAATATGCCCGGGAGTCCTGAACACAGAATTCACATGAATGCAGTACATCTCATGCACACTTAATACTTTGAATTCCTAGTATGAAACCATGCTTTCATAATTAATACCATTCTACCTTTAGTAGAAATGAGCAAAGCCATCAGACTTAGGCCTTACAATACATTAGAGATATACTTGAGCATTCTTCCAATTACAAAATGACATGAGATGTTTAATATTTCAAAGATAGAAATATGTAGAATACAATGAGTTAAAAAACAATTCCTATCTAGAAGGAAGAGAGAAACTAAGATCCTACTGTGATCCAACATCTGATATTTATTATTAAATCTACATCACGGTGAGAAAACTAAAGACCAGATGCCACATTCTTTTTAATAAAGGCAGTTTTTTAAGGCCAAGAATGTATGACATACTGCTTTAAGTGATTCAAAATTGAATTCTAAGTTACCATATTTTTCCATGTATATGATGTCCCCATGTATAAGATGCCCCCCACTTTTCAACCCAAAATTAAGAAATAAAGATTTTAAACATCAAACAGAATATATTTTTTTAGTAATTACCACAGGTAATGTTTACATACCAGTACTAAGTAGCATATTACTTTATTCAGCCTCTGTTGCATCACTACTCTCTTCTTAATCACTATTAGTTCCAGACATATCAATTTCTTCAATTGCTATTGTATCACTGCTGTCTTCTGAGTCACTGTCTATATATGTGAGATCATACTCATAAACTGGTGGCATTTTCTGAGCTAACTTTGTTTGTGTTCTCAAGGCTAACCCTTCTCTCCTCATGAAGTTGAAGTAACATTTTGCCTTTCCTGTAAAATTAACCATGTTCATTTCGCTTCCAAACATTCTTGCCTAACACTGAATAAGCTTTGTTAACACACATAAACCATTCTGGTGCTGCTCCATAATCCAAGTCTTAAACCTCTGTTCCACGTTTGCCCATTTTGCTGGTTTTCCTCTTAAGGCCTTCTTCTTTTTTGGCATCTTAACCAGTTGTTCTTCCTGTTTTCTCCACTATCTGATTATATACACAGTGGGAGGAGTTCCAAATTGTCTCTCTACAGCTCTATTTCCATGCTCTTTTGCATAGCTGATTACATTGTTTAAATTTTGCAGAGTAAGACAATCACTTCCTGGTATTTAGTATCTTTTTTATTTTTTGACACCTTTATGGGCTCAAAATGCTTTGGTCCCTGTTGCATCAGCATATTCCCTACCTCCACTTCCAATTATGGCACCAGCTAATGTCAGTAACAATAAGGCTCATGATTGGAGGAAGCCTTTTGATAAGGTATGGGCAGCTATGTACCCTCATGACTCCCACCTTGCCCCTCAATTTTTAGTCTAACAATTTTGGGAAAAAAACAGCAGTCTATACATGGAAAAAATACAGTATATTGACTGTATAACTTTTTTATAACAAATATATAGGATTCTCTGGTGAAATGACTTTCTTCTCACAGTTTTTCATGGCCTTTAAGATGTGTTTTTTTAATGTAAATGGTACATAAAGATTTATTTTTTTTAATGTAAATGGTCCATTTGCATTTCTGCTTATGTAGAAGAAAGACTTTGTTCTTAGAAGACACATCCTATTTAATAGTGATGTTTCCAACTTCCTTTCAAATGTCATAGCAAACAGGAAAAATAAAGTGTAAAAAATGATATTCATTTCTATACTCATATATACATAGAGGCAGAGAGAAACAGGGAGAGAAACCAATACAGCAATATGTTAACAAATGATGAAGAAGATTATATTAGTTTATTGGTGGTCATAATATTTACCATAGTATTTCTTTTAATTTTCCTATAGAAGTTTTTTTTTTTTAAATAAGTTTGAGGGAAAAAGGATGCAAAGCAAATACATAACCCCATGACATAATGGGGGAGTTTAGAAATCCAAAGACTGTGTTTTACACCCCACTCTGACAAATATATAGTGATGACCCTAAGCAAGTGGCCTAACTTCTGTAAAATGAGATGGATGTACTAAATGATCTCCAAGGCCCTTTCCTGAAAATATGAGTAAGCATTTGGCAATAAAATAGTCATATGCCCATGCATGTGAATGTATGTTTACATATGCAGATAGCATAATAAAATTGCTTTCCCTTTTCACAAAATTATTCCTTCTCAGCACCTTATTATGTGTGCTTAATAATATTTGCCTACCTGGCACTAAAATTGTATTTCTTATCCTAAGAACAAGACTTTTTTTCTACCTTTTTAAAAAATTATACAAAATAGCAAGAAATAAAGGAAGAAAGCAAGAGAGAAAAGAGAAAGAGGATGAATAAAAGAGGAAGAGAGGAAGGAAAAGTGAGAGGGGTAAGAGAAAAAAGAAAAAAAGAGGAGGGAAAGAAAAAGGGTGGAAGGAAGGATTCTAAGCTGATGACTTCTTCAAATAACTATATATTTTAACACTGAAGCTGAGTTGTAACATGGGAATTGAGATTTCAATTTAGTAGTACATTAGTATTTCTTTTTTTTAAAATATATTTTATTGATTTTTTTTTTACAGAGAGGAAGGGAGAGGGATAGAGAGTCAGAAACATTGATGAGAGAGAGACATCGATCAGCCACCTCCTGCACGCCCCCTACCAGGAATGTGCCTGCAACCAAGATACATGTCCTTGACCGGAATCAAACCTGGGACCCTTCAGTCCCCAGGCCGATGCTCTACCCACTGAGCCAAACCAGTTTCGGCTACATTAGTATTTCTAATGGGAGTTGGAAAAGGGACAAGCAGCCACTCCACTGACCCATGAATATACATATGTAACACATGTGGTGTCCACAAGGACCCAAAGAAGGCTGTGAGTAGAAGCAATAATGGATAGTCCTGAGAAAGAGAGTAGATCAGTTTTTAAAATTGTATGTATAATGCTCCCCAAACTTCACCTGGTGGACCATTTTCGAAAACTAAAACAAGTTTCTAAGGCTATTAAGAAAAGACCAATTTGACCAATACTCTTAACCTTAAAAAAAGAACAGAACAAAAGAACACAACAAAAATTAAATGCATATATTTGAAATTCCTGATTATTTAAAAATGCAAGAAAGCTGCACAAAACCACTATGCTCAAAAAGTTAAAAATTTTAAGAAGTCACTTTAAGTCAACTTTTACTATATATTTTTTGTCTATTCTGTTTGTTTGTTTTTGTTTTGTTTTGTTTTTAGATAATATGCTTCTTATGGCTATAAGTGCTGATATTTTTATCATGACCATGGGTTAACTTCAAAAGCAATTTTAAATTTTTAAAAGGATGATAGAAAAAAACTCCATGTAAAATGACATCATTACTTCTGTTTGATATGAAGAAATTTCCAGGACTATCATAAACTGAGGAAATGAATACATTGATATTTATAAAGTCATTCTATAACTGGAAATTTTATGAAACATGAGAGATTATAATAAATAACATGAGAGTGTAGTCATTTTTCTTACCATTGTGTTGATTTGGTTTATTTTTCACTATTCTTGATGACTTGTGTTGGGAGTTGCAATGAAACCCTGAAGAACTGATTTATTTTTTTAATTCCAACATATGGATACTTGACCTTATAATAAGTAAAAAAGAAAAATGATTGTGGCAGAATAAAATCTTACTCTCTTGCTTCTGTAAGGGAACTCAAGCCTACTCTCTCCCAAACCCACTCTCTTTGTCCTATCACTTTTTCATCTATATGATAGCAGCAATAACAACAAAAAAGCCCATAAAAAGGATCTTTCCCTCCCACTATGACAGATCTCAAATGCAGAATAAATGAGAACTTACTCTATAATAGTGACAGTTGGCATGGAGCATACCCACTCAGAAGATCTAACTTTGTTGAGGCAGCTTTCTGTTTGAGCTATAATCCCTCATTTTGCCTAATGTGAAACCCAGAATCTTGCTTAGAATAGTCAAAAAGAGTCCATTAGATCAGGGACTCAACAACACTAACAGTTTTAATAAAATGAGAGGATATGTTAAAATTAATGCTATGAAATAACACCCACGTGCACACACTAATGTGAACCCACAAGAGGAATTATACAATGCCTCCTAACCTCATTATCCAGTGTCTTCTCTTCTCCAACCTGAATTCTCTAAAAGTGTGCACGTCCCTATCTTGCTCTGAAATCGTTTCCATACGCTTATCCCAAAGAGTTGTCCCCAGAGCTCAGGATTTCCATCCACAAAGACTAAACACGCATTTATTATTTGATTTCTTCAGGATGTTTTTCTCCCATCAATAGGCTGTGCAAAATATGCAAAGTGTGCACAAAGTTGCCTGCTGCCTTCACACATTGAGGGGAAGGACTGCTTCATGCTGCAGCTCTCTCACTCACTTTTCATCTACTATCCTAAAGCATCCCTCCTCCATTATGATCTGTATTGTGCATGGTATGACAATAAGAAAAGCATTTTAAAACCCTTTGGCTGGGGAGAGAAAAAATGGCGGTGGAGTAGACAGACGTGTCCGGAGCTTTGTCGCTGGGCAGAGGGAGAGAGAGCAGCTGAGAGTCGCACTGGGAGTGTTTGTTGGCAAGTTAAGAGTCAGCTATCCTCCAGGAGAAGGTGGGGGACTGCTGGATAGGGCTCTCCTGGCCAGGCAGCCCCACTGCCATGGGGTTTTGTCTGCTGGAGCCACCAGCGTGAATGCGGAGACCATGCCATCTTGCAGAGGGAGGTGGATGTCTGCAGCTGTATGAAAGCTGCGGCTGAAGCACTCACCAAACAGCCAGCTGGGAGAACCAGAACACCACTTCCAATCGGCATTAAAATGTCCATACTACCCAAAGCAATCTATAGATTCAATGCACTACCCATTAAAATACCAATGATATATTTCACAGATCTAGAAAAAATTCTTTATAGATTCATCTGAAACAAAAAAAGACCACAAATAGCCACAGCAATTCTGAGGAAGAAGAATAAAGTAGGTGGGATCTCAATACCGGATTTCAAGCTATATTACAAAGCAACTGTTCTCAAAACAGCCTGGTACTGGCACAAGAACAGACATATAGACCAATGGAATAGAATAGAGAATCCAGATATTCACCCAAACCACTATGTTCAATTAATATTTGAAAAAGGAGGCATGAACATTCAATGGAGTCAAGACAGCCTCTTCAATAAATGGTGTTGGGAAAAGTGGACAGATACGTGCAAAAAAATGAAACTCGACCACCAACATACACCATACACAAAAATAAACTCCAGATGGATACAGGAGTTAATAAGATGGGAAACCATAAAAATACTAGAGGAATCCATAGGCAGCACAATCTCAGACACATGCCGAAAGAACTTCTTCATTGATACTATTCCAAAGGCAATGAAAGCTAAAGAAAAAATAAACAAATGGGACTACATCAAAATAAAAAGCTTTTGCACAGCAAAGGAAACCATCAACAAAACAACATGAAAGTCCACTATATGAGAGAACATATTTGCAAATGTTATCACTGATAAAGGTTTAATCTCCAACATTTATAGCCAACTTATACAACTTAATAAAAGGAAGATAAATGATCCAATAAAAAAATTCGCAATAGACCTAAATAGAATCTTTTGGAAATTCAATGGAAAGAAGGCCAAGAGACACATGAAAACATGCTCAAAGTCATTAATTATTCGAGAGATGTGAATTAAAATGACAATGCAATACCATCTCACACCTGTCAGAATGGCAATCATCAACAAATCAACAAATGACAAGTGTGGGCATTGATGCGGAGAAAAAGGAACCCTTGTGCACTGCTTGTGGGAATGCAGACTGGTGCAGCCACTGTGTAGAACAGTATGGAGTTTCCTCAAAAAACTAAAAATGGAACTCCCATTTGACCCAGCAATCCCACTCTTAGGAATATATCCTAAAAAACTAGAAACACCAATCATAAAGGATTTATGCAGCCCTATGTTCATAGCAGCACAATTCACAATAGCTACAATTTGGAAACAGCCTAGCTGCCCGTCAGCAGATGAGTGGATCAGAAATCAGTGGTACATCTACCCAATGGAATTCTATGCTGCCATTAAAAAGAAGGAACTTTTACTATTTGCAGCAACCTGGATGGAACTGTAGAGCCTTATGCTTAGTGAAATAAGCCAGTCAATAAAGGAGAAGCACCACATAATCTCACTCATTTGTGGATAATAAAGAACATTGTAAACTGATGAACAAAAGGATAGATACAGAGGCAGTAAAGCATCAAACAGACTGTGAAATTATAGCAGGAAGATTAAGGAGAGGTGGGGTAAATAAGAGATCAATCAAAGGACTTGTATCTATACATATAAACATAACAAATGAACATAGACACTGGAGGGTTGAGGTATGCCTGGGAGTGAGGGGGGGGCAATGGGGGGATATGTATACATGTAACACAATAAAAAAATAAAAAAACCTTTGACTGGGAAACACGACTTCTTATTTGACCTTCATTGAGTAATATCATGACTATCCTTGGGTAATATGCCCTCCACATTAGCTGCAATCTGAGATTGTTACTTAAGAGCATCATCTAATATATGGAGGCTACACTGGCAAATGTCCAAGTCCAAGCTGCTTTATGAACCATTTTTTTTGTCTCATGCAGGCTGATTGATGTTCACGTGCATCCTTATCTTCTTCTTACTTTCATGAACACTTCTCCCATCTCCACTGGCCTTCTTCCTATCAGCTCAGGTACTATAAGTTTGACATTCTTATATAGATATAACTATATAACTGCTTTAGATATAATTAAAGCACCAATATGACTTTAAGGTCATCAGTACACCCAGCACAGTTCTTCTTCACTCTTTAAAATTCGCCATTGAATACATTGTCTCACTCTACACAGGAAAATATTATTCACATCTTGTTTAAGTTATCATTTTCATATCACTTCTATATCAAAGGTAAATTACAGAATGTCTCTCCACCACCCACCAGCATCCTCTGCAGATCTCAAACAAGTAAAATTTAATGTCAAAATACAGACATTGTTCAAGGAAGAACAAACCTAGTGGCCCTTCCAGGGTAAGCAGCCAATCATAACAATGGAACCAGCACAAAGGGTGTGGCCCCACGGACAGGGAAAGAGTTACAGCTCAATGGAGAAATATTTTCTACCCCAGCAGTGATAGTAGCAGTTGAGAATTATAAGAGTTCATATAAACAGCCCCAGCCGGCTTGGCTCAGTGGATAGAGCATCAGCCCAGGGACTGAAGGGTCCCACGTTGGATTCTGGCCAAGGGCACAGTCCTGGGTTGTAGCTCCATCCCCAGTGGGGGGTGTGCAGGAGGCAACTGATCAATGACTCTCTCATCATTTATGTTTCTCTCTCTCCTTCCCTCTTTCTCTGTGAAATCAATAAAGAAATATATATTTTTTTAAAAGTTTATACAAACAAAGTAGTTGGAACACTTTGGGGAAAGTAAGGAGTAACTACACCATTTGCCAAGCCAATAGACATATAGTTCTGAATAACTGCTTCATTTAGACAGCCAGAGTCAAAATCCTCATCAATGTCAAGGGGAACTTTAAGAAAAACCAGAGTAAAGGCCATTGGCTGATTGCAGCACATCATTATACCTTCAAGGTTTTCTCATGGTACAGTATGTACTAAATCTTTTATTTTAAATAAATATAGAAACTACATAGGGGGAAGGAATGCATCTATTTGTAATCAATATTTTAATAGGTTATACAAAGGCTATAGCTAAGTCTCATTCACTGCTGTGTTTTCCCTTCAACTTACACTTACTGGATTTTTTGGCCATTCTCACCTAAGTGAAATTAAGGGAAGACAAAGAGGCAGAACTTTTAGAATTAGATAAAGGCTTTTTACCTTTATTCCTGAAGGTCTTTCTTTAAAAAAAAGAAAAAGGTTTTAGTTATTTTTAGAGAGAGAGGAAGGGAGAAGGATAGAGAGATAGAAACATTAATGAGAAAGAAAGATAATCAGTCGGTTGGCTCCTGCATGCCCCCTACTAGGGAATGAGCCCATACTCAAGGCATGTGCCCCAACAGGGGAATCAAACCGGTGATCTCTTGGTTCCTGAGTCAATGCTCAGTTGCTGAGCCACATTGACCAGGCCCAAAGTCTTTCTTTTGGATAAATTGTATTTTCCTGCTTAAAATAAGGCTCCAATGAATATGCCTGTCATTCTCTTAAAAATAATAATAACTGATTGCTAAGGAATAAAAAACACAAAGCATGTGTATTTACTTCTCTGCCTTTCCCTTTAACTCAATGGCTATGAAAGAGCAATGATAGTCCTACAGAAAGAGGGATTCCTTTACCTGCACCAGAAAATGCATGTAAAAAACCTCAACAAGCCAGCTTCGGCCATATCTTTGTTTGGCAACCTGAGTATTCTCTTCGGTTGGTCCTGCTCATAGCAACTCACAAAGGATTCCTCTGCAGTCAGGGATAATAGCTGATCCCATACTCTGGCACTAACACTTAGAAAGATTAATTACCCTATTACAATCTTAGACATTACTAAGAAAATCTTTGTGTAAACCTTTTAACTCACAACAAATGCAGCCTCCTTGGTGCCTTCAGTTTGTTACACAATATAGGTCCTCACCCTCCCACCCGTGTTCACCATCTGCATCCTCAGGAAGGTCTAGATACACACACACAAAGGTGCACACACCTCAGCAAACCCACCCCCCACTATTGAGTCCAAGCTGCTTCCTGATACGAAGGCTTAAAGAGGGAGTGTGGTTGGAACAGATAAAGTTAAAACCCCTCCCGCCTGTAAACTGGCTGCTTCTGAGATTAAGCGGCAGGGAAAAAACACTCTGTGATTCAAAGGCTGCTGCTGTGTCAGAAACCAGAGGCACTTAAGAAGATTCAGGTTGTAATCCCCACACAAATTATATACCCAATAAGATGAGGAGGGTTGACTTCTCAATGCGTGGTATTAAAGTTTCCCTCAAGTGCAACACTAGCAGTTAGACTTTAGAGCTACCTCTCTGCTTTTCATCTCCACCCTTGCTGTCTACCTGCCACAGTTCCTTTCTTCCCCAGGGATGTTTCTTCCTCAGATTTCTTATCACATTTCCAAGGAGAACCCATTGGGTTCAGGACATAAATATAATCAAATGGAAGAGGCAGCAGAGGGCCCAGCAAATAGGTTATAAGTCGCTTAGAGGCTGAACAAAGGAAACATTTAGCCATCTCCATATCTCTTATCAATTATATTTCACTGTCATCAAAAAACCTTCAAATGTCATCCTCAGAAAAATGCTGGAATATTGTTGATAGTAAATTGGCTAAGAGCATGGCACAAAGTGTTAAATCCCAGCTCCAGCAGGTATTGGCTGCATCGGCCAGGCAACTTGTTATCTAATTAACGAAAACTTCCAATGCCCCGCCTGTACAATGGGAATGATAGTGATACCAAATGCACCAGGAAGTGCAAAGTGTACCTAGCACAGCACCTAATGTCCATTACAGGGACAGAAAATGATGGTGCTGGCTACTCAGCTCCTCACAGAGTGATTTCAGGCTGCTATCCCGGAGGCACCTTAAGATTACCCAGTCACTTGTCCTTAGAGCTAGTGAGTTGACCAGGCTCCTTTGCTTTTCTTAAGCAAAGTTTTGACAAATGTAATGACAGAGACATACAAAGATACTAACCCATGAGGGGTGGAGAATTATTTACAAAACCAGTAGAACTAGGAAACCCGAGGCACACTTCACTTTCCTAACTCTATCATCCCTATCCCCTAAGAGCTGGTCTAGTTTATCTATTTCTCCTGCTGCCATTTGTTACTCTAGTTATACCTACTATCTCTTAGACCACAAAGCATAAAGATTTCCCTTTTTTTAATCCTTATTTTATTGATTCTAGAGAGAAAGGAAGTGAGGAGGAGGGAGAGAGACATCAATGTGAAAGAGAAACATTAATCAATTGGTTGCCTCCCATACCTGGGATCAAAACAAACCCTGAACCAGGTTCAAAACTGGCAACCTTAAACAGAGAGAGATGTGGCCCAGCTCACATCAGGACCCAGGTAACAGACAGGTGAGAGCATGTACTGGGGGTAGGGAAGGCTGAGGGAAGGTCATTGGGGGGGGAGGGGGCGGGAAGGAGACATATGTACTACTATTTGTAATACTTTAAACAATAAAGAAAAAAAACTGGAAACCTTTAAAAAAATCTTTATTGTTGAAAGTATTACATATGTTCCCCCTTTGTCTCCCATTAATCCCTTATAGCCTGTCCCCAACCCAGGACTTCACTATCCTATTGTCTGTGTCCATGGATTAAGCAGGGATAATGGCTCCAACCAACTGCACCATAAGGCCAGGGCAAGACTTTTCTCTTTTTAATGGCAAATGAAAATTATTTTAAAAAATCTAACTTTCAGGAAAACTCAAAACTGCTCTAGCAGTACAAGTACTTCCCATTGGGAAAGTTGATTTTTACACAATTGCCACCCCCAGCACCAAATATGTCTAATCATAATTGGTATAAATACAAGCATGAGGACTTTCTTTGTAGTCAATGAAGCTACTGAAAAAAAAAGTCAAAAAGGTTTTTCACTCACTGGTCTCATAGGGAGGAGTTAAGAGTTTTCTACTAGCTCTTTTTATTTTATTTTAAATGTTTTTATTTACTTGAGAGAGAGAGAGGAAGAACAAGGGAGAAAGAGAAATATTGATGTGAGAGAGAAATATCAATCAGTTGCCTCTGGTTCACTCCTCAACCAGTGACCCAACCCCTAACCTGGGCATGTACCGTGGATGACTGGGAATCCAACCAGTGACCTTTTGTTGCATAGGTCAATACTCAGCCAATTGAACCACTGCTCAGCCAGGGTGTGGAATGGTTCTTGATGAATTTGGAACTGTAGACCTCAATCTCTCACAAAGCATGTCTCTCTGGATGGGTGGAGAGCTGAAATTGATATTTTATCCTATTAAGAGTAAGCAAAGTTAGTCTGTTTTTCATGTATATAGCAATCTTGCTATTAGACACTGGAAGAAAATTTCAAGTGATTAAAATAAGATGCAGTGTGAAAATAGTCTGGATGTTCAAATTTCGCCTCCCTGATGCTGTCGAAACAATGACTTGCTCTGATTCTGTAATGCTTAATTTCTCAGGTGTTGCTATCTACCAATTTCACATAAACAAAAACTGTTACATTAAACATACACAAACAGAAGTGAGTGCTCCAGGGCTGTCCAATTCCAGAGTAAAAATAAAATCCCAGTGACATGAGGGGTCGAGGGGAACTTGGAACCAAAGCCCTCAAAATGTATGACAATCTTTTAAAGACACCCACATCACCACTTTTCTGAAGTATATTTCTACAAATTCCAAACTTTAAATAAAGGACAGCAAAGCCAGCTTACCAAGATGACCAGTTTCTAGGAAAAAAAGAAAAAAGTCTGATTAAAACATCTACAGAGCCTGGCTGGTGTTTCCCAAGGGTTGAACATCAACTTATGAATCAGGAGATCACAGTCTGTCTCCCAGTCAGGGCACATGCCTGGGTTTTGGGCTCCATCCTCATCTGGGATGTGCAGGAGGCAGCTGATTAGTGATTCTCTTTTATCATTGATGTTCCTATCTCTCCCCCTCCCTTTCTCTCTAAAGTCAATAAAAATATTTTTTTAAAAAAATCTACAGGCATGTACTGAAGCCAGAAAATGTTACTGACCTCTGATTACTCCTCTGCATAGATTCTCTTTAAATTTATAGATCAGACATCAGACCTGTGGTTGGGAAACCCTTTTGTTCAAATGCCACAAAATCTACCATTAGTACAGGGCAATATCTTCAGGGTAACAAGGACAAAATGCCTACACTCCACATATTAGGTATATTAGAGCCTTCCAAAAAGCAATTTGGTGCAGGTGCTAGGCAAAGGAATTTCCAACACCCAGACTTCCTCCTTCCTTGGGTTTTCTTTTGCCTCTCAAAGTTCCTTTTCAAACATGAGAATTATGGTAAGCAGTAAGAGGATTGTTTTACCCTGACTGTGAAGAAAGTTCTCCTATTTTTCCGAACCCTTTGGCTTCCTGGAACGTTCCCAGTGCCAGCAACATTAAACCCATAAAGATCACCTTCTAACATATTTACACACTTCTGAGTAGAGAAGGAAGAGCCTTTTGGGAGCCTCGGATACAAGTAGGATATAGGTTTTATTTTAGTTACAAACACCAATCAACTGGTAATGACTTCCTGGCCAGCAGTGTTGGGACAAATTCCGGGAAAGTGTACTGATCTCTATTATCCATGTCTTCCTTAGTCACAGGATGGTGGATTGGCCCCTTGATTGTACTTATTTGCCATCCTTGATGTAATTCAATGCTTTCATTTTAAAAAATAAAATTGAGCCTGGCCAGCATGGCTCAGTGTTTTAGTATTAACCTATTAATCAGGAGGTCATGGTTTAATTTCCTGGTAGAACATATGTTCTGGTTGTGGGCTCAATCCCCAGTGTGGGACGTGCAGGAGAATATATTTCATTATCTCTCATCACTGATGTTTCTGTCTTTCTCTCCCTCTCCCTCTCTGAAATCAATAAAAATATATTTTTTAAAAAGAAAACTGAGACTGCAGGGGCTTTTCCAAGGTCATGCTGCTCGAGTGGCAGACTTTCAATTCTAAATCTGATCGAGTCCCACACAGCACGTTTTTTATTAGTCATTTTTTGTTTTTAGTTCTTTAGGACTAGAAACTGATGTGTATCATGGGCTTCAGTGTATCTAATTTAACAGGCAACTCCTCAAAGTTTTGAAATCTGCATTATAATGCTGCTGTGAAGTTTTGAAAAATCCCATTATAATAATAATAAAATAATAATAATAATAATAATAGCACTCAATAATGGTTCCTAAGTATTAGGCATGATTTTAAGTATATTGCATGTACTCAATCACTTAATCCTCCCAGCATTGACATTTTACAGATGGCAAAACTGAGGTACAGAGTTTATAAATTTACCAAGGTTGAGTAGAACCAGGAAATGGTGGAACCAGGTTTAAATGCGGACTGAATCCAGAGTCCATGCTACCCCTAAGCTTCAGGGAAAGAGCTTATACTATACACATAAAAACTGATAGCAGTCAATTCAAATATGGTGCTTAACTGAAGAGAATGTCATAAGGAGTAACCTCCATGTTAAGTCTGTTTCCTTCTCATGGACAACTGGCCTCTTACATACTAGTACATACCCTGCATTTCTCAAGCAACTTCTATGATGTCTTTGAATTCTGGCAAATCATCCATAATCTATGTTTAACCTCTTGGCCATTCCTAGAGCAGACTGACTGTGATCCAGAGCAGCACTGACTCCACCATGTCTATGTCCTTATTCCCACACCCTCTATCAAGAAAGAAGTGACCTTGTTTCTAGAATTTCTGTTGCCAATTCTATTCCTGTCTATAGGAAATAAAAGTACAGGGCAGGAAGAGAGACAGTCCTGGATCAAGGGGTATTAAAGCAGAGTCATCATAAGAGGAAATAAGGCAGGAGCTGCTGATACTCCAGCTATTACTCACCCAATTCCCTCACTCCACTCTTCAGCAGCCATGAACACCATGCAGTGTATTGAATATTAAGGATGAGATGATGACTAAGCTACTCTTCCTGCACTCAAGGAAATGACATACTAGAGTAAAAGGTAGATGCACACAAAGATAAGTAAAAAGCAATGTCTCCGGGACAGAGAAGGTACACTCACAAGTGGTCTGTGGGATGGTATAGGAGAAACTCCTAAATCAGCACAGTCTTGAGGAGTGAAGGGCCAGGATCAGGCAGGAAAGCTTTCTCTGATTCCCAAAAGTCTGCTTCTCTAGCAGACTATATTTTTACTTTAGGCTCTGTCCAGTTTAGATGCTGAGCTGGATGGAAACATGTAGTAGTCACTTGAGAAGGCAGTTGGCTCAGTGCTGCAGATCAGACTCCTGAAATGAAACACACAGTCTCTGTAGATGGGTCTGCATTCAAACTTCTGAAACATCCTTTACTTGCTGTGGACCCTGAGTGAGTTATTTTACCTTTTACATCCTCGGGTACTTAGCCATTAAATAAGCAAAATGCATAGTATTCAAAAGGTTATTATGAACAAGATACTTTTTAAAATTATTAACAGTGCCTGACAAATAGAGGTTGCTAAGTAAATGTTAGCTTCTTTACCTATTCCTCATCCCTTATCTCCTGGGTCTGAGCAGAGGCTCACCTCCATCCTGTGAAGTCCCACACAGGCTCAGAGCCATCTGATTTTGTCCTCTTCCCCAATTAGCCTGTAGCACCAGCAATACCACCACCTTCGTTTCTATCTGAATTGTGATCCATCTTGGTTCCTCGGAATCCATGGGCTCCAGCACAATTCAGCAACAACTCAGGCTGGATCACCACTGTCCTGTTACTTAACCATGCACTAGACAACAAGACGGTCACAAGAGGTCTTCTTGGGAAGGAATCTTCATTCAGCCTGCATTCCTCCTTCCTCAAAAGTGGGAATATCACTACAGTTCAAAACTGGGGCCACCAGAAGACCAAATTTGTTATGAGACAACAACAAACCTTGTCATAGTGGATCTTTATTATGGCATCATCTAACTTTTTCCTTCTGACTTGGAGAAGCTGAGTTCAGTCTTTATGAATCTAGGAACTCATAGCAACTATGACAATGAATTGAGTCCCTTGCTGATTATGTTACATGAATTATTTTATTTACTCTCATAACAACTCAGTCAGATACTATTATTAGGCCCATTTTACCCATGACAAAGGGAAAATTGAAGTGCTAAGCAGCTAATTAACTTACCCAAGGTCAAACAGCCCGAAAGTGCTGAGATTTGAGCCCTATCCCCCCACTCCCACCCCCCACAGACTGGATAATAAGAAGTTGAAAAGCTAAGTGACTTGCCCACCATCCCAGAGCTTGCAAGAAATAAAATACAAAGTAAAAGCTAAGTTTTATACTTTCTACTGCTTTTTTTGTATGTCAAATTTGGTTTGTCTATAATAATATTTCAACCTGAAATTACTCTTCTATAAATGTGTGCTTTTAAACACAGATAATCTCTGAGTACTCATTTTTCCTTGTTGGTCCCAGCAAAATGAAATCATATATAAAAAGAGAGTGGGAAGGGGAAAGGGCATCTAGAAAAAAAACCCTCTAAACTTATGAATAAGAAACTAAACTGTCCAAACTGAGACCCCTCAGCCTCACTTTTAAATGCCTTGATTAACAGATGATAGTCAGGATGAGCTCCATTATAATTCTCAGGGATTTGGCTCTTACAAGTAGAGCCAGCCTGAATCCAACACTTCAATTATTAAGGGAACTTAGGGAGCCCAAAAATCACTACTAACAGCATTGACATAATTTCCAATCCTGCTCTTTTATTTCTTTGGGTAATAAACAAATGAAATTTTAGTGATAAATTGATTGCTCTGTCCTATGCTATAAGGCTATGAACATACTAATGTGATGAATTGTGATTATGTGGTTTTGACATGAAAAATATTAATCAGCTTAAACTCTCTGAAGACTTTTGGAAAACATGACCCAATAGGGGGAAATAAATCCCATTCTTTTAACTGATTAAATGTCTTTATGGTTTTCTTCCCTTGCCTATATTTTTAAAATATTGGCAGAACAGATAATTGACAATTGCAAATCTCAGCTACAAACTGTATTACTTAGAACAAGCAGGGAAAGACTAAACCTGTGAACTGATAAAAATACAAACTTTGGATGGAGTTTTTCCAGAGCTGTGCATTTGGTTAGCCAAAAATCAATTAATCTGAAGTGTGGGCTATTACATATCTGCCTCTGTAAAAGTGCAACTGTAACACAGTCTAGGGTGATGCTACCTTTGAGATTCTGATTTCAAATCTCATTCTGACTGTAGTAGGAAACCCAGCAAGCTTCTCAGTGTTTCTGGAGATTTTTGGAAGTGTGTTTTACCTTGACATCTTTGCCTCCAATTTTCTTGTTGTGGTCATTTCCTTCTCTCCTCTTCATGTCAAACTATTCATGAAATGTAACACTTTCTTCCTGATTTTTCAGAAGGACTACTCACACATGGCAATGGCATATAGTAAATTCTTTACTGAAAATTCAAGGTAATGTCTGTTTAGGAGATGGGATGGTTATATACCATGTGGCCCAGATCAGCAGTAAAGAGAATTTCTGTGGCCACCACGATCAAGAATTTTTTTTGCCTTCTATTAAGAATCTCTCTCCATGACTTCACACACACACATACACACACACACACAATTTCCTGCTCCTTCTCCTCTCTACTTCACTTGCCCCTATATTCCAAATGTTCTCTTCAATTCTCATTCAGCATCATTCAACTAAGACTTCCCTCCCTTAGACCATGTGGGAATGAGAGCTCTCTTTTTCCAACCAAAATGTTCAACTGATACATCAAGCCAATAAATTGAGCCTTCTCATAAAAGAAATTGTGTGGGAAGCTCTTAAAGCAAAAGCAAAAGTTTTTTCAATTTACATATAAGATCCAGCTAATATTATCTACCACCTCAAAGGATGAAGGAAAGAGCATTATCTGCTGCCTTTACCTGCAGTCATAGCCCATGACAATTCTAGTTTCCCTTCCATCCTATCCCCCAACACACTTCCAAATGCTAATTCATGTTGTACTTCACTAGCTGTGGTATTTACCTCTCTGTAAGACAGGCAACCAATATGAACTAAAGACAGGTTTATAAACCTTATCTGCTAAGCTGTATTGCCCCAGTTGGCAGGCCTTCAATTCATGGCAGAGTATGTACCTCCAAAAGGTACTGGAAGTCAAAATATTGTTAAAACAGATCAGAGTTACCCTTAGAAACTATTTCATAATATTCGTATATTTCTGATTAGAAGCCTGATTCCCCAACTTTATTCAGTCACCCCTTTGATTGGGTGTAAAAGATGCATATATCATGTATTATCTAAATATAAAATCAATTTAATGGCTATTTTTCATTATATGAAAATTTTTCTAGGGGGTAGAGGAGACTAGAAGGGGTCAATGGAGAAAAAGGGGAACATATGTAATACTTTCAACAATAAAGTTTCTTTTTCCTAATTATAAAAATAGTATATGTTTGTTGTCAAGTGTTTTACAGAAATCAAAAGTTACCTGCAAATGTACACAGCGGTTACCAACAAATACTGGTAACAGCTGTGTACATTTTGTTATATGTCCTATAAGTTTACTTCTTCTGCATATTTTTATAAATATGAGGTCACCATAGTACACAGTTTTGTGTTTTAATCTTGGTACTTTTTTTAATATACTGAGCATTTTCCCATTTGTAATCATAATTAGTAATGTCTGCATGTTAATCCATTTATATAAAAACTAATTTACATCACTTCAGGTATCACCCAGTACTTAGGATTTTAAATGCTAAGTTAACACGATGTTAATAAACTATTTGATAAACTATGATAAAATGTGTGTATGCACATTAAAATGCATGTATAAAGCCCATTAGAGTACAGAGGACAACATAGCAAGCAGCCACATTTTTTCCAATTGTTTTAATGTGGTGAAATATGCATAACATAAAAATTATCATCTTATCACTTGTAAGTGTAAATTTCAGTGATATTAAATGTATGCATAATGTTGTGCAACCATCACCACCAGCCATCTCCATAACTCTTTCCATCTTATAAAACTGAAACTCTCTACCCATTAAATAATAACTTCCTATTTCTCCCTCCTCACTCCAACCCTGACAACAACATTTCTCCTTTCTGTCTCTATGATTTTAACTACTCTAAATACCTTATGTAAGTGAGATCATACAGTATTTGTCTTTTAGTGACTGGCTTATCTCATTTAGCATAATGTCCTCAAGATTCATCCACATTGTAGTATACGTCAAAATTTTCTTTTTAAGGCTGAATAACATTCCACTATATATACCATATTTTGTTTATCAACTCATCTTTTGATGGATACTGGGCTACTTCCACCTTTTAGCTATTTTGAATACTGCTACTATGAACATGGTAGAGATCCTACTTTCCATTTTGGAAACAGCTGGATCATATGGTAGCCCTGTTTTCCACAGAGGCTATCCTCATTCACAACCCCCACCAACATTGTACAAAGTTTTTAACTTCACCATATTCAATGAGCATTTGCTATTTTTTTATTGTTTGAAGTATTACGTATGTCTCATTTTTCCCCCATTGTTCTCCCTCCGGATCACCCATAACCTCCTTCACATGTCCCTCACACCCTAGTGTCTGAGTTCATTGGTTACATTTATATGCTTGCATACTAGTCCTCTTGTTGATCTCTTACTCCCCCACAAACCTCCAGTGCCTTCTCACTGAAGTTTGATAGTCTGTTCAATGCTTCTCTATCTCTATATCTACTTTTGTTCATCACTTTATGATGTTCATTATATTCCACAAATGAGTAAGATCATGTGATATTTATCTTTTTCTGATTGGCTTATTTCGCTTAGCGTAATGCTCTCCAGTTCCATCCATGCTGTTGTGAAAGGTAAGAGTTCTTTTTTTTTCAGCAGCAAAGTATTCCATTGTGTATATATACCACTGTTTTTTAATCCACTCATCTGCTGATGGGCACTTAAGTTGTTTCCAAATCTTAGCTTTTGTAAATTGTGCTGCTATGAACATAGGAATGCATATATCCTTTCTGATTGGTGTTTATGGTTTCTTGGGATATATCCCTAGAAGTGGGATCACTGGGTAAAATGGGAATTCCCTTTTTAATTTTTTGAGGAAACTCCATACTGTTTTTCACAGTGACTACACCAGTCTGCATTCCCAGCAGCAGTGCAGGAGGTTTCCTTTTTCTCCACATTCTCACCAGCATTTGTTTGTTGTTTGTTGATAGCCATTCTGACAGGTATGGTACCTCCTTGTTGTTTTGTGCTGCATCTCTTGGATGATTAGTGACTTTGAGCATGTTTTCATATGTCTCTTTGCCTTCTGTATGGCCTCTTTCAAAAAGTGTCTATTTAGGTCCTTTGCCCATCTTTTTATTGGATTGTTTATCTTCTTTTCATTAAGATCTATGAGTTCCCTATAAATTTTGGAGATTAGGCCCTTATGGTATATAACATTGGCAAATACTATGTTCTCCCATACAGTGTGCTTTCTTATTGTTATGTTGATGGATTTTTTTCGATGTGCTAAAGCTTTTTATTTTGAGGTAGTCCCATTTGTTTATTTTCTTCTTAGTTTCCATTGACCTAGGAGCTGTATTGGTAAAGATATTGCTATGACATATGTCTGATATTTTTCTGCCTATGGATTCTTCTAAGATTTTTATGGTTTCCTGTCTTACATTTAAGTCTTTCAGTCATTTTGAGTTTATTTTTCTGTATGGTGTAAGTTTGTGGTCTAGTTTCATTTTTTGCATATATCTGTCCAATTTTCCCAACACCATTTATTGAAGAGACTGTCTTGACTCCGTTGTATGCTCTTGCTTTCTTTATCAAATATTAATTGAGCATAATGGTTGAGTTGATTTCTGGGTTCTCTGTTCTGTTCTAGCACTTGCTTTTTGTTGTTGTTGTTGCTAGTGGTCATCATAATGGGTGTGAGGTAGCATCACCCTATAGTTTTGATTTTGTATTCCCCTGTGATTAGGAATGTCAAGCATTTTTTCATGTGCTACTGACCATTTGTATAACTTCTTGAAGAAATGTCTGTTCAAGTCTTTCATCAGTTACTGAATTAGGTTACCTAGTTGATCATTGTTGAGTTTTAGGAGTTCTCTATATGTTATAGATATTAAGCCCTTATCAAAAATGTAAATTATCTAAGCATAGCACCATTATAATTATTCTTTTATAATATATAGACTTTTCAAACTGTAATATATAGAAAATGTTATGGTGGTGACAATATCTAAAAATGATAATTTTACCCTTATCTAATCCCAATTTCATCTCCTTGTCAAAACCCCAAATCCTTTCTTACCACTATTGGCAACGTCTTAGACTGGGACCTATAATGCTCCCAAAACTGTGGAAACTCAAGTCATATTTCCCTTCAAATGTTCTCAGTAAAAGGTTCAACTAAGAGTTCATGATGAAATTGCAATTTTTCATGACAACATGTGAAAAGACACTTTTCAAGGGGAATAGTTATTAGAATCACATTCAGACTCATAAATCAAGTAAAAAGGATTTGGCGGGGGAAAAACAAAGCCTGAGACTCGGACAAAAAACAGGCAAATCAAAAGCCAGTTTGTGCCCCAAAAGCCAGGTTTATTTTCCACTGCTTTTTTATACAAACAAAAACAATAACTAGTATGTGAATATCCCAGCCTCCCAACTTCACTACTCTGAGTAGTGAAACAACTGAAAAGGAGCCATAATCCTGTGAAACAACTGAAAAGGAGCCATAATCCAGAGACAAATCCTAAAAAAATTGTATGAGAGCAATTGGCTTCACACATGGGAACCAATAGTACAGCATATTTGGGAGTGATATAATTGTGTGATGCATTACAGTCAGGGTCAATAAAACTAATGCTGTGCTGAATAAAGGGGAATAAAATAAATAAAGTGAAATAAAAGGCCATTGAAGTCTGGGACTCCACAGATTTCTCTCCCAGTGAGGCCACTCTAAGCATCCACATGGCAAGTGGGCTGCTCAGGGCTAAGCACTGCGTTGTAACCAATCACCTGTCTTCTGAGACGCACAGAATCAGCCAACAAAAATTGTATGCTTTCTAAAACTTTCCTTGGTATCAGAAGCTAGAAAACCCTACAAAAGATGACCAGCATCTTATCAGAAGTCCCTATAAATGACTAGTCTTGGTATTTTCCTGAGACTCAGGCAAAACAAAGCAAGGCACTCATCCTTCTCTACAGCTGCCCCCTCTTGACACGCCCATCTCACCTGCGTCTAGCAACCCTGGTTTATTTCTGGATTTTCCTGCACACCTACTAAAGCTCCCAGCTAATTCTCACACTTCACTGGAAATTTAGCCACAAGAGTACTATGAGTGCTGAGAGACTGCTCATTTCTAAACCTGGGAATCTATCCAAAGGACGAGAAGGGGAATCTCTCACATGCAGAAAGTATAAGGGCTGAGGAAGGGGAAATTTACTTTATTTTTATTGATTACTTTAAACAAACTAGACCAACTAACCAATATCTCAAAATGATAAATATCATAATCCTTTGCTTTGATTTGGAGATAATTCCATAGAAGTGTCTTGTTTCATTGTTTCTCAATTTAGGTTCATTTTCCAGCCCAGCTCCCTCTACGCCCCTCACCATATTTTTAAATTCTCCCTCAGGCTTCCTGGAGAAAGAACTGCCCTAAAGGCCTACCTGGAAGCCTGCCCACGCACTCTGGCCAGAGGGCCCAAACAGAGACCATCAGGCTGGAGATGGTGCACCCCTGGAGATGAAGCAAGAGGGGCTAGCCCTTTGGTTGGTGGCAGCTGGTTCAACCTTAGCAGGCAGCTGGTAACAGCCTCCTGTTTGCAGCAGGGGCAAAAAACAGTGATTCCAATATTCTCTTCAGCATCAACCAGCTCCATCTCACATCTTCCGCCCATAGCACTCCTGTCACAGTGATTATGGAGGCAGCAGTTGTGCAGTAATTAGGATCCTCCTGGGCCAGCCAATCTCAGTGAGAGCAGAATGCCAGCTGCTCCATCGCCAGAAACGTCTCCTTGGCATCCCTTCCTCCTCAGCATTCTTCCTCTCTTCCAGTTTCTATCCTGTCCCCAGCCACCGGAATCACTCAGTCAGTGGACAACTTCTCTTCTGCCCCAAATAACCCAAAGGTTATGTATTTGCTTGGCTCACTGGGAACAGCCTCAGCTCAAAACCAGGAGGGAAAGTGATAGGTCATTCTCAGTAACCCTTTTGCTGAGAGTTTCAGAAATCAGCAGAGCAGTTTTTGTTTAAATTCTCTATCTCTTGACTTTATTGCTCACATAAATCATAGGTTCTTTGGCCTACTGGACATTTTAAGTGTCCACATTTCTCCCAACAATCATGATCCAGGGGTTGTTTCAACTCCAGAACCTGTCATATTCAGGATCTGGAGAAGATGGCCTGGCTGATGACAGTGTCCACGGGACACCTTCCTGCAGGAGGGCATGCTCTAGAGATCCCAGAGTTGCTTCCCCTTCTTAGTTCTTATTGTTAATACCTCCTGTTTTTTTTTTCTTTTTAGGATCTCCAATATGCAGAAGATGGCCAAAATGCTCCTTTATCTGTCTTCTGATGAAAAACAGGAACTCACCTAGCAATGTGAGAAATTGTCCCTCTCTGTTTTCTTATTCCAAGAGCCAAAAAGGAAATGCAGAGATAAGATCTGATTATGCTGAGGGAAGACAGAAGAAACCACTGGAAGACAATGCTGATATAACTGTGCTGCTCAAGAACCAACAAGTCTATTTTCTTATTACCACCACTTCCGTTTTTCCATCTCATTGTTAGTCAGACTTACCAAAATGTAGTATTTCTATGTTACTAGTGATAATTAGTATTTTAAACCTCATTTCCTTTTCTATGATCCAAAATAAGAATTATATAAATATATGCCCTACTCTCTCTTCCTTCAAGCCAACCCATCCAGCTCTTTGACTCACTCCAGAAAGCAAGCCAGGCTTAAAGGAAGAGATATACAGCAACATCAGTGAGGGCTGTGAACCCATGAGTCCTGGGCAGAGTGCAGGGTGGAGCAACAGGATTTTCAAAGGCCCCCAGCCTTTCCTTCAGATGCTCTTTGAAGTGCCCAAGGCATCATTTTCATCCTGGATAGATGTGCAAAGGAGTCTTTGGGAAGCAGAGAAACAGGAAAAGACATAAAGAAAGGGCCTGATTGTATTTAAGAAATGGTCATTCTAATAGCTCTATGCCTGCAGGCTCTGCCATCTCATTCCTTACTAGGGGAAGAAATGACCAGCCCTTTCCAGTATGCTGTGTGAGCAGCCCACAGGCAACCACAAATAAAACAGACCAGTCAAGGGAAGCCAGCAGAGCAGACAAGAGGTCAACCAGAAAGAAAGATGTCATAGGCTTCACCTGGCTCTAAGCCTAGGCTAATTAGCATGTGGCAAACTGGCATATTGGTGGTGAAGCCTGGGAAGTTCACACTCCAGAAAAGAGAGACTTAGCCAGTTACTATGGCACTACCTGATCAATCAGCCAAGGTGAAGGCATATAGGAGACCTGTTGGCACCAGGTAGTTGAAGAAATAGCTCAGATCCATATAAGAGAGAACATATTACAACCTAGGATAATGTGACATATATATCCACAATGGTGCAAAGAAGAAATGTGACAATATGGGCTACAGATGGCATTTTTTATATCAAGGATCACACAACCCTTTTACCATATAATATAACATTAAGAAAACGTTGGTCCTATAGCTTCTTGTGAAATAGAAGAAGCAAATAATTCAACTTAGGTATAAAAACCTAGAATATTTTTTAGGTATAAAGACTCAGACTGGCCCAGCCAGTGTGACTGAGTGGTTGATCGTCAACCCATGAACCAGGAGGTTAGGGTTCAATTCCCAATAAAGGCACATGCTAGGTTGCAGGCTCAGTCCTCAGTAGGGGGCATGCAGGAAACAGCAAATCAATGATGCCCTCCCACCTAAATATATATATATATACATATATATGTATATATATATATATATATATATATATATATATATATATATATATAATGCTAAATGATTGGCTGACCAGCCGGTAGGTATGACACACACCACACACTTACCACCAAGGGTCGATGCTCAACACAGGAGCTGCCCAGTGACAGCAACTCCCACACTCCATGATGCCTCAGGAGATGTCAGAGAGCCAGGTTTTGGCCCAATCTCCACAGGCCAGACTGAGGGACCCCACCTGCCAGAGGAACCCTGCTCACTCCCCAAATGCTCTCTGAGCAATGTTGCTGCCCCAGATGCAGCTGGCCAGGGAGGGACTGTGGGAAGTTGGCTCCAGGGCATGTCCAGCCCATCTCACCCAATCCCACCTGTTCAACCACCTTTTAATTAATTTCCTTTCAATGTGCATGAATCTGTGCACCAGACCACTAGTCATTAATGTTTCTCTCTCTCCCTGTCTCTCCCTCTCTCAATACTAAATAAATAAATAAATAAATAAATAAATAAATAAATAACGAATTGGGCTGAGCATGAGACTTGCCTTTAGCCATCCATGGCTTGAAGTCTGTATTGATTTCTAAATGAGACTATTCTGTCCATCATACCTGTAATATTTATATCTAATGTAATCAATTAATAAACCAGTAGAGACTTTGCTACTACCTTTTTTTGGAAGACCTTGTCAAATAATTATTTTCACTATTTTCTCCAGTGCAGATTATGGAATACTGCCATCAGCACTACTACCAGCACCACGTATGCCACTTCATTACACTTGCCCAATGTTGGGACCTAGGTGTCAAGACTGATTGAGCCACTGTATCTGCAGTTGCACACAGGGAATAAAAAGAGGCCCTAGCCCTTTTCATTCTTGCCAAATATCCTGGTCTTACAAAAGGGATCCTAAATAGAACTTAGCCTTTTGGGATCAGCTTTGGGGAGGGGATGGTGTGAAGAAACAAAACTTGACATTGGCATTGACTTTCACTTGGCAATTAAATAAGAATGAAGCATGGCAGTCCACTCCCTACCTTTTATATCCTTTTGCTCCCTCTCTTCCCAACTTGCTCCTTCTACTGTGTTAATAATGATTATTTTAATAAAAGCAACCTGCTCAAAGCTTCAAAAATCTTTCAAGAAATTGTTATTGTGATTTAATCTTTCAAACTTTGCTTTGTTGACAATCCCTTTAGACTCATAAAGAGCTTACTGGAACCAGAATTATAATTAATTGAATTTTTAGTCTCACCAAACAACTCCATTATTAGTATTAAGATAATTATGGTAAGTTTTAATATCATTGCATTCCCTTTATTAAAGGGGCAGTATCAAATTAAACACAAAGCAGTCTCAACTCTATTCTTATATCCTCATTCATAGTTCTTCCTGTGACTCAATCAAAAGCAGGATATAAAACATGTATTTAGTAAATGTCCATATCTTTGTTATTAATGGCTCTAAACTAATAACAGCAAAGTCTTCTATTCCATAGTTTATTTTTAGGCATTTTTGTTTCTTATCAGAATTGTGCTGTTTATAGAAAGCTTACTTTTTAAGTCCTAGTTCATTTTTCTTTAGGAATATTTTCCAACAGAGCTTCTTTTCCAGATTCTCAGTCCTTACATACACTGAGTGGCCAGATTATTATGATCTCTGAATGCATAATAATCTAGCCACTCAGTGTATATCTTATATAATAAAAGACTAATATGCAAATTGTCCCCTCAACCAGGAGTTCAACCAGCAGGCAGGCCAGCCAACTGCCCATATCCCCTCCCCCTAGCCAGGCTGGCTGGACCCCACCATGCACAAATTCATGCACCGGACCTCTCTAATACACACACACACACACACACACGCACACACACACACACACATGAGTGGTCAGATTATTATGTGTTCAGAGATCATAATAATCTGGCCACTCAGTGTAGTTGGTCTTTAAAATCTGATAGAAAAAAAATACCTTCTAAAAGCCAGGGACAGCTTGCACTGATATTTCTACTATGAGAGGCAGCAGAATAGACTCAGAGCCAGGAGACCTGAGTTCTCATCCCAGCTCACCAATAACCACCTGTGTGATTCCTCAATTCTCCCTTTGTTTAAAGGAAAAAAAAAAGAACAAGCATAAGAAGGGGGATTTTTAATATCACTATCATCTCTAAACTTTCTAAGTCTCCCTTTTCATGATTATAATCACATGATATTATAAGAGACCTATAAATACCTCTCTCCCTAGTGAGTCACAAATAGTTCTTTTCTAAAAAATTGATTGTACTCCTCATTATTGCTATTTAAGAAATACATTTTTTTTTCTATGATTCATGTTGCCTGACATGATGTTGTTTGGTGAAATATTTGCCTTAGAATCTGAATTTTGTTGTATGGGATATATGTGCCTATGATAGGTAAAAATTTGTATGTATGTTGTGGAGGTGGTTATAGTGAGGAGAAAAGGATTACTATTTCCATTTTTTTAAACACTATTTTCCAGAGTTTCAACAGATTAAGAAAATATTGAGTAAATACAGTTATACCCCTTGAGAAACTATGTTCTATTCTTTCTAGTGTTCCCAGATGGTAAATAAACATCTAAACCAGCGATTTTCAACCTTTTTCATTTTATGGCACACATAAATTACTAAAATTCTGCGGCACACCAAAAATATATATTTTTTTGTGGATCTTATCAAAAAAGGGTATAATTTTATTCATTCACACCAGATGGCTATTGTTGGGTTGTCATTCTTCTATTTGACAATCTAAGGGGAGAAGGTCAGTGCCCTGACTAGTCAGGTAGTTCATGCTTTAAAAATTATTGTGCACACTTGTGTGCTTGCCACAGCACATGGAAATGAGCCAGTCTTAACAATCATGACTTTTAGTAAGCATCTCTTAAGAAATCAGCCTTGAAAGCAGATGTTATATCTAAGTCATAGTTTATTTACCCTCAAAAGGTTAATACTCCAGTTGAGGAGGGCGGAATCATAGAATTTTAGGGTTGAAAAAGTTATCCAAGTTCTTCTGGTTTAAAAGTTATCCCATGAAATTGTCATAAAGATTCAATTCTTTAACTCAATAGAAATAATCTTATAGTGGAAAATGCAGGCACTCTGCACAGGCATGGCAGATTAGAAAAAAAAAATGGCCATTTATTTCTTCATTTCTGTGCTTAGTGAGGTTTGTAAAAATAAAAAAATATCCACCTTATACCCCCGCTGAACATAAAAGATGGGACTGATATGCATTGGTAAAACACATTCCCCTACATTTATACTTCTTCAAAAATCCAAAGAAAATCAGTATTTGTGATAGATTGATTTCTTGTGAAGACCAGAGTGAGGAGGCCAGGGTGACTATATGGATTGGAAAAACTACTCCCTTAGCTGAGTTAATTCCACGTAGTTGCCCTCCCTCTAGTGGTCAGAGTAGAGATGGCAGCTTTCTGTTTCAATCTTAAGAATCTTGATGGAAAAAGGAATAGGGGTTACCCAACCCCCAAAGTTTTGCCTGTCTGTTTTAGAACTTCAGTGCTAAGTTATAGAACAAGTTGTCTTACAAAGACTTATTCTTAATTAGAACATCTTGCTTGTTTATAATGATTATGGCACTTACAAAAGACCATATGTCTTTGAAATGCTGCTTGGCAAGACTTTTCCAATGTTTACCAAATCTATTTTGTATCCCATGCTAATAATAGTGCAGTGGGTCCCCAGGCAGAGCGATGGGGACTGAGGACTTCTTGTTTCTTCTATTACTCAGTATTCTGCCTTCAGAATATGAAAGACCTCTTAGTTCCTGTGAAAGGACTGAAACAGAGCTCAAAGTTTCCCAAATGCTGTTATTTTGGGAAACGTTTATTTCAAGCACTAAATTGTAATCTTTTGACAAGTCAACATTGAGCAATGCTCTGCACTTTGTTACACACATACTTTAAACCATTTCTTTTAAAGGAAACTTTTAAATGTGTGGTCAACCATTTATTTCTATAATATTCATAATATAACTCTCTAGAGCCATGGCAATTTAGTTCAGGAAGGAAACTGCAGAGGTACACTCCGATTTTAGAAGTTGGAATTTATGCCCAGTGTTGGTAATAACTAGTTCAAGGTCACACAGCTAAACTCTCCACACTAGTACATCCTGTCTATGCCAGGCAATTAAAAATGAATTGAAAGTGAGTGGCTACACCTACATTACCTATCATCAACATAGCAATATGGCGAACAATTAAGCAATCAATTTATTTATTTTGTTGACAGAGCAATAAATAATGTGCTCAGTTTATGTTTTCACCACGTAGGTCTGATTTTGGCCCTCTGGAAGACTCAGCTCCTGTTATTCATTTTGGTCAGCTTCAGTCCTCTGTCTCATCCAAGACCTGCTTCACTTATGAGAGCCCATCAGATACCTCCTATGTGCAGAATTTGTATTTGATACTAAAGCAGTTTTCCTTCACTTGAGTTTTTGTGACCATATATTGAAGCCTTAAGAATTTTTTTCTTAATTGTGATAGCTCTATAGCTCTAGGTGGCTTAATCCTTCATTGTAGCATAGTTTCTGTAATTGCAATGTCTATTACCAGGTCCTTCTCTCTATCAGGGAAATGGTGGCAATGCAGCAACCATTTGGAAAGAGCTTAGAAATAACTTATAAAGATGAGAAATGAACATTGAAAATAACTGCCCTTGTGCCAGCCAGTATTCCAAATGTATTATCTCTATTAATTCATTTATTCCACAAAATAAATTGATGATAAAACTACCATCTGTGCCCCCATTCAGTAAAAACATTCATTTTATTCAAGATATCTTCAAGTTTTTTAAACACATTATCTCATTAATTATGCCAATATTCTTGTGACAGTACTAAATGCCTCATTTTATATCTTCTTCCCAATACCTGTTCTATATTCCTTTTGACACAATACTGTGTTTTAGTTTTTCAATGGCTGTTGATGTCTAAAGTTCCTTAATGGGAGGGTCTGGGATTTATTTCCCTGGATTTTCTTGTTACAAATAACTATTATGTGCAGTGGGCTGTTTTTCTGAATAGAATTTGTTTCTTTACATCTAAATTTACTACTAAAGTTTCATTAATCAATTAGAAGGGTTTGCACCATAAAGACCCTTTATTTCCCAGAGAGGAAAGCAGAATTTCATTGAAAGTTTATGAAACAGCAATTAAATTTAACTCTGAGGATGTAGAGCTGTTTTCTTTCAGCTATAAAAGAACTTTGAAATTAGCAGGCACTGAGGGGAAAGAAGTCGGACCAAGTTCTTCTCTGATGTGACTTTGTATTCTTTGGAGACACACACAAAAAGTCACAATACATGTGCTGGTGCCAGAAAATGTAATCAGAGTGAACAGTGGGAGTGAGTCAGCACCTAAGGGGCACAGCTGTTCCTCTGGGAAATATGAATCAAAGCCAAACTTAGAGGGGTGATATGGGTGTCAGGTTTCAGAGGACACCAAGACCACCTTCCCCAGGACACAACAGATTTTGCCTAAAATAATAGGTACATCCTATTAACTGCTTTAGTATCAAATACAAATTCTGCACACAGGAGGTATCTGATGGGCTCTCATAAATGAAGCAGGTCTTGGATGAGACAGAAGACTGAAGCTGACCAAAATGAATAATAGGAGTTGAGTCTTCCAGAGGGCCAACAGGACTACCAGGTTATTGTTATTTTTAATCACTTTGCCAAAACTTCAACTTATATTTCCCCTAAAGCACAGGCATGCACCTACAAACACTTATGTGCTCCTTTATACTTATGATTTTGATAATTTATGTATTATCTTGGAAGAGGGGGAAATTATTCTGCATTATATAGTTGGCTGTGTCTATGTAATTTCAAAACTCCATTGAAAAGTGGGGTAAACAGATCATTTTATTCCAAGTTATATTAGTGTCTTCAGTTAATAATTTGAACAACTTCACTATGAGGGCTCTTGTTTGGAAACCACTGAGGAAGCAAAATCTCACCTCTTAACACAGGAACAGCCTAGGAATTCCAGGAGGTAAACACGAAGGCTCAGAAGGAAGATACACTGCCAGCATGTATCTGTGTCCTTGAGTGGCTATGAGAATGCAGAGAAGGGAGAGTGTGCCTCCAGCCACAGAAGGATTTCATGGAAGGCATGATCATTAAATAATGGCTAAAATTTAAGTAGGCGGAGCTGAGGGAAGACCTTCTATGTAGAGTTAACCACGGGAGTGAAGGCAGAGAGGAGAATGCTCAAGGTATAGAGGGGGAAAATAGTCACTCTTCAAAGAAAGTAGTGAAACATGATCATGGAAAAGGAATTTTAGAGTCAGGCTAACTTTTTCAATCCATTTATAGTGTTCTGCAGTCACAGATTAAAACTCCGAAGAACAAATTCGTAATGAAAAGCCAGTTCAGAAAAGATCTGACAGATAGTGGAAGTTCACATTATTCAGGGTGAGGTGCAGAACAGAGAAAAAGGAACCTTTCCATATCAGTTAATACAAACAGGGCAATTAGGACAAATGCTGCTTAAGAGCCTGTCTCTGTCTCTTGAGACAGAGCAGGAAGACTCAGCTAATGATACCAAGATGAACTCTAAAGAATTGGGTGTGAACATTTTAAACGAGGAGCCTTTGACTCCAGAACTATCTCTAAATGAGTACAGTTTTATTGGTCCTTAGGGCACAAGGTCAAGACCTAAGTCCTCTGAATTATAATGATGATGCTTGTTATTTACTAACGTCATAGATTAATGTTGAGTGAACACACCCGATGGTTTGCAGGATAATGAGGGCATCTTCCATTAATCAAAGAACCACAACATTGGAATGAGGGATTCACTCCTTTTCAATAAAATAAATAAATAAAAGGTTTTTTTTTCCCTCTGTATTTAAAATGACTTAATTTTGGGAAGAAAAAAAAAGCTTAGATGTAATATGTGAGCACAATGAGACAATTGGAAAATTAAGGGGATCCTTAATTCTTTCACTCCAATGCTCTTTTACATTAAATATATTTTTTTTCTAAATCTCAAGGGTAGAAAACATATAAATCAAGAAAGAAATGTGTACCTTTAATACAAAACACAATGACAAGCTTTTGAAGCCATTTGATCAGCTACAAACATAACCACAACTTACTATGTCATATCTGTCCAATTAGCTCTGTTGTGTTCTGGAAAGTTCTCTGTATTTCAGAAGAACAAACTGAGACAGTTTGAGATTACTGCCTACACGTGGCCTTTTGCCACCTTTATTCCTTAGTGCCATAGAGACACTCAAACGTCGTCTGCATGTGTGCCTCTACATTAATGGTGGACAAACTCATTAGTAAACAGAGCAGCACACCGCGGCTCCAGAGCCACAGTGTGCTGACCACTGCGCTACACAGCTGCTTTGGTTTGTGTTTTTGTGTGTGTTTGTGTACTCAGTATCCACATTCACTTATAAGACTCACAGCTATTGAGCACTTACTATGTGCCAGGAACTCAATGTATTTGTTCATTCTTTTTCTGTTATTCTCAGAACCCAAAATTCTTCAGCTATTTCTATTGATATAATTTACAAGTTAACTTTCAAGTGATCCAAGAGTACATGTTTCACATTTTGCTCAAAGTAGTGTGTTATTGAGTAAAGGTTAGAGAGAAAGCAAGGAGAGACATATACTAAAAGATAAGGACTGCTATGCAAACACTTTATACATAAGAATGATACTTTTTTAACAGAATTGCTCAAAATCACTGAATTTTACCTCCTCTAGCTTTAAGCAAACAATTCTTGGAAGCATCAGTTAAAGTATTCATCTTGTTATGACTTTATCTTACCTAATAATAAAGGAACATGTAAATTGACCATTCCTCCCCTAAGCCTACAGCCAATCAGAGTGAGTATGCAAATTAACCCAACAAAGATGGAGGTTAATATGCATATACAGGCAGGGCTGGCAGCACCATGGCCTGCTCCTGGGGTCCAGGTCCCTCAGGGCCAGGGGGAGCCAGGCAGGTAGTGCCAGACACCACCCACAAGGTAACAGTCCATCCAACCAGGGAGGTGGGGTGGATAGCACCAGACGCCACCCGAGGGTTCCGGTCCATCACAGGCCCCAAAAGGGGCAATGGCCTGCTTAGCCACTCCCGTGGGACCTGGGAACATCATTGCCCCAGAAGTCACCCCAGGCCCTGGGAACATCCCAGGCATAGGGTTGCTGAGACCCAGACGGAGCCTCTGGCCACAGATTCACAGCTTCGCGGAGACCAAGGGCAGGGATCTGCCTCACCTGAAGAGAGAGAGAGGCTCTGCAGTGGCCCAGGCCAGGGATCAAGGGGCATGGAAGGATGCCCAGGCAGAAGGGCAAGGACACGCAGCCCTGAGGCAGGGGTTGAGGGGCGGTGCCACCTCAGTGGAGGGGTGCCACACTGCAGGGTACCGGACTGACCAAGGTGATTCAGACAAGCTCCCAGTGCTAACCGGCCTCGCCTAGGCTGACTTCGCACTTCGGAGGCTGCAACTTCTGCTCCTGCCTTGACCCAAAAGCAAGTCCATGCTGCCTTGCCCCTCAGCAGAGCATGCCTTGGCAGTGAGTGTGAAGCCTTCCACCTGCTCTGGAGAAGGGGGTCAGTAAAGAATGGAGGCAGAGGACCAGGGATAGGAAAGAATGTGGAGTGTCAGAAATGAAGAGGTGCTTGAGAAAGAGGCTCGGAAGCCCGACGAAAAGGTTTGTTCTGTTTGCCCTGCAGTTGCCCCTTAGGAATGGCAGAGAGCATAGTTCTGAGGGCTCCCTGTGTACTAAGTCCAGTTCCACAGTCAATTGGAAATGGCCTCAGTTTCCTGGTCTGTAAAATGGATTAAGTGCCTTCACTGAGCTTTGATGGCCAATTGAGATACTATATAAGGAAAGTGAGGAAAGAAGTGAGAAAGAAAAGGAAAGGTGAACAACGTGAAAGACTGGAAAGAAAAGAAGACTGTAAACCCATTGTCACTTAAATAGGGAATATAGTCAATAATGTTATAATGAAGTATGATGCCAGGTGGTACTGGAAATATTGGGGAACACTTTGGAAAGTATATGATTGATTAACCACTATTCTGTAACTAATATAAAACCTAAAACCAATACAAAATAATATTGAATATTCTGAAATGAAAATTGGAGTGAAATTTTTATAAATTTCAAAGTTTAAATAAAGGCAATAAAGAAAGGAAGGAAGGGGGAGATTTAAATAGTGTTTTTCATTTTACCACTTTATTGTCTATTCAGTACATGAAAAAGACAGTTGTCTTTATATGGTGCTTTTATACTTTTCTACGTCATTATCTTATTTTAATTTCAGGGCAACTTAAAGACAAGATAATTATTCCCTCGACTATTCAAAGAAAAGAAATATTGGTGTCTGGTCCCAATGATTCAATCATCAAGCCCTTATTGTAAAGTAGGGTTAGTAAAATTTTCTGTGAAGGGTCATGTCTATACTAATAAAAGCCTTGGGGGTGATCAGGCCACCAGGGGAAAGTATTTGGTGGCAATCAGGCTGCGAGAGGAGCAATTAGGTGTCAATCAGGCAGGTAAGTGAGAGGTTAAGAGCCAGTGGTCCCAGATTCTGAGAGGAATATCCAACTGCAGGTTTAGGCCTGGATCCCA
This sequence comes from Lasiurus borealis, assembly GCA_004026805.1. Lineage (NCBI taxonomy): Eukaryota > Metazoa > Chordata > Mammalia > Chiroptera > Vespertilionidae > Lasiurus > Lasiurus borealis. The sequence continues at coordinate 161,102 of PVJN01000447.1, forward strand.
CAGGAATCAGGCCTAAACCTGCAGTCGGACATCTCCTGAGGGTTCCCAGATTGAAGAGGGTACAGGCTGGGCTGAGGGACACCCTCCCCAATGCATGAATTTCATGCACCGGGCCTCTAGTATTTAAATAATCCTGAATTGTTGACAAAGATAATACTGGGTTAGTCTGAATTATTGACCATCAAGATAGGAGAGAAAGCACTACTTTTTTGTGTCTACTCAGAGTGAAGTTAAATAGAGATCTAGCAGGGAGCTGCTTTGTCTGCTAATCAATGTAGAGGACCACAAAAGAGAAGTTACAAGGGATGCCAATTCTCTGCACAGATAAAATAAACTGATGACACCCTATCTGTTTCCTTTACAATCCTTGGCTAATATTCACTCTAACCAAGTTTGTTAGAAAATATGTACTCAATGTGTTAACAACTCTTACAGTCCAGTTTCCTAATCTTTGCCTAGAAAAACAGAATCCCAGTTTTTCATATTTGCTTACAAAAGACTAAATCAAGAATTAGAGGTAATTGAGAAAAAGTGCATAGGGTTCAAATGAACAAAAAAAAATGTGAAGCCAGTGACTTTTAAAATATGGTATTAGTGACTCCTAATAAGTTACTGAATGCCTATATATAACATAGGGGGAAATATTTATCTATTGGTTCAGCAACACATAGAGAGAGCCAATTGTGTTTCAGACTCTGTGCTGTGCTAGATACTGGGAAGGTGGGAGACAATCTTTATGTTTGAAAACTTCAAGCTGATTGGAGACTCGAATACAGACCACATTTCGGTTAACAGAGGAGAGACATAAACAATAATGCTTCACATGGCCTTTTGCCACTTTTCTGAGAAAGTCTCCCAGGGCTCATGAAGTGAAGAGCAATTCCACAAAATGAGCCTGGAGCTCAGTGCCTGGGCAAAAGCGATCTCGCTCTGTCTGCTCTGCCTCCCCTCACCTGCTGCCACTTCACAACAAAAATGAAATAAACTTGTCAAGGTTCTTCTCTAATTGCCCCCAACCTCTCTGGCAAGGAGAGCTGAGGCAAAGAGAGCCATGCTGAAGGAAGAACAACGGAGAAACTACCAGTGAGTCAAAGTGGACAAAGAAGGTTTTAGGGGACTACCACCTACATACCCATTCGAACTCATCACTTCTCCCATGAAGATGAAGAAGAAATGAGTAAACAAGCAAATCTAAAAGGTTTACAAACCTATGTCCTGAGGACAGGAAGAGGCATTATGTAATTTGGGGTTGCAACTAAAGTAAAAAAATACAAATTACAAAACAATAAAAAATATATACATTGCAAAGCAATGATAAAAATTGAAATCCCAGTGCAAATTTTCTAACCATAGCTAAGCAAAAATAAATAAAAGAATTATGAAACAGATTTAAAAAAAAAAAAAGACATGGACAAAGTAAATGTTAGATGGTAGACAAAATATGAAATGAACATTTTAAGAGAAAGCACAGTAAAATCTGTGGGCAGATCTTAACACTGACTCATATTCCATCCAACCTCTCTGAGAAAACCACAAGGAAAAGAATCCACATTTATCAACTTAGAATCTAAAAATAGCAATGCTTGTAACCCACCACTAGGTAGAAAAGTAAGGACATTTCAGATCTCAAGGGCCCAGATCCATCAGAAAGATTTAGAATGAGGAACAGCAAAGCTGACTGTCATTGTTGATTCAGTGGTGCATTTTCAAAGTATTAAATGTGACAAAGGGAAAGATATAGTCTCAGAAACTTTTTTTTGCTTTATTTTTATTGTTGTCACTATTACAAATATCCCCATCACCCCACCTCTGTCCCCCCTTACCAGTTCCCCATTACCACATGGATTATGCATATATATATCCTTCACCTTCTGAGATGGGAGTAAATGTCAACTGAATATAAGGGGCGGAGATGATGGGATAGTGGGGGAAACATAATCCACTGATTCAAATGTAATTGCTTAGGAAAAATAAGGTTGACATGGAGTAGAGTGCTCTAAGAAATCCTTAGCAATGCAGAATACTCTACAAAGGGCAGGCCATTGGACAGCAATAATTTTCTAAGGTTGGTAAAGAGAATTGCAGGATTTGAAGGGATGGCACATACATAGAAGGGTCTTTAATATATCACCAGCCTTCTAACTTCAATTCTTATAGAGAGGTCATTTTTTTCATGTTGGTTAATCCTCTCTCTCAGATACACATACACCTGATACCCAGCTTCCCCATTCCTTTGGGTAAATTCACTTATCTTGCCAGTTCCCACTTCTATGCCAAAGATTTCTGTCTAATGATAGTATAATCTGGTTAATCACAATGATCTGGCAAAATTAAGGAATAATTCCTTAAAAAAACAGCTGGTGCCATAGGAGTATGGTACTTTGGAGAGCTATGTCATGAGAAGGTGAATGAAGTGAAAGAAAAGAAAGTATGACATGTTACCAGTCTCTATATAATATCAGTCCCTGCCTTCCTCAGCCTGTTCCTCTGAATGCCCTTGTTTGTGGCCTGAGCTTGTCCTGACAGCAGTGTAACCACTAGAATCAGTTAATCTACAGTTGAGTATGCTAAACAAGCTTCTGACCCAAGAGCAATAGCAGGATTTAGAAACGGTGACGCTTATTTCTCTGAAACACTGCATTCCCCACTTGTTCTGAACCTAACCAAGAATGGTCATATAAACACCTTCCCAGCCACACAGGATCCTTGCCACCATAAGGACTCAAAGCCTTTCCACTTTAGGTTTTAAATCCATGTCTCTTTACCTTTCTCCCATGGATTTTCATATATTTATTCATATTCTGTGTTCTACCCCTTTTTTCACATGCTTTGATGCTGCATACCCCTCTCAAATGCACACACTCAGGTAGGTATTTCCCTCTGCCTTGGGCATGAGCTCAGGTGCAGTATCTGCTTTACAGCAATGCTGCCCTGTTCTACAGGTCTATTGACCATAACTATGCGGTTATATTTTTACTGCTATGAATCCACCTGCTTCCTGGCATATCCAGCTTTTGAGCAATAGTTTGCTTGCACTGGTTTCCTTCTATGAGGTTTATCTCCTGACTCATCAGCCACCCCATAGTATTCACATGGAGAGAATATGCCTCTGTTTGTCTGCCATTAGCTGTACCAAGTATATCCTTACAGGTGTGGAAATCCCCCATTCCTTGCCCCAAGGAGACCTCTTCCTTTAATGGGTACTTCCTCTTTATCCTCCCCCAAAGCCCCTTCCTCACCTGCTTTATGAAGCCTCAATTCCCTTGCCCAACACTCCACATCCCTCCATGAAGAGTGAAGGTAAATGACTCAAACACAGGAACGGAAATACATTGGCTGAAATTCACACGCGGTCTCTGAAAACAGGTTGTGGGGAAAGGAAGGCGAGATGATGGACACCCTGTGTACTTAGAGGGGCAGGGCATGGATCATTTGCACCTTGCCTGGCACAGAACCACAGTGCCTCCTGCACATAACTGCAGACATCATCAGGATAACATGGTACAGAGGCACAAGCCCAGACTGGCATGGGTGCTAGTCTCTGCTCTGAACAACTATGGGACTACACCTCCATCAGCCTCCATTTCCCAAGCTTTGAAATGATGGCTTAGAAAAGATGATCTCTACAGTTTTTTCCATCATACAAACCTGCAATTCTGCTAATTTTTTAGAGGAAGAGACAAGACATTTTCATAGAGCCTTTGATGTCACTGTGCAGGAGGAATGCACCATTTAGTGCATGGAGAGAGCAATTATCTCATTTTATTTATTTATAAATTTATGTATTATTGTATTCATTTATTTTTTATAAAAGTATTAAAAAATGCCTTGTTAACATTTCCTGGAAGACATGAGAGTGGTCTTCAAATATATGGAAGACTGTCACATGGATACCCTCTTCCTCAAGTAGAATTGTTCTATATAAACCCGTAAGGCAGACAGGAAGCTGATTAGTAGAAGACAGATTTAAGTGTTTTTGTTTTGTTGTTGTTAATCCTCACCTGAGGATAATTTTTAATTGATTTTTCACAGAGAGGGGAAGGGAGGGGGAGAGACAGGTATAGAGAAACATCAGTGTGAGAGAAACTCATCAATTGGCAGCCTCCTGCATGCACCCGACCAGGGCCAGGCATGAAGCCTGCAACCAAGGTATGTGCCTTTTACCAGAATCAAACCCAGGATCCTACAATTTGCTCTAACCACTGAGCACCAGCGAGGGCCATATTGAAATTTAATGTAAAAGAAATATTTGAGGGATGATCCAAAAATAGAATCAACTAAAAGACTTCCACAACTCATTACTTCCTCCCAAAAAGGTCTCTAAAAATGGGAGTATTTGACTGCAAGTATTATTTGGTGACTTCAAGTGTTTGGTGATTGCTCTTGTACTTTCTGAGAGACAGGATCTTTCCCAATGTTTCTTACTGCTGCCCGCCTCAGCCAACATCCTGTACAACAGAAGGACTCTTGAGCTCTCAGATCAAAGCCTCCCTGTGTGCAAAGTGCCCATTGTTCATTAGTGAAATGTGACTTGCACCTGCTCCACTGCCGTGTACTGCTTTCACTGGGTCCCTCTCGGTTTCAGCAGGCTGTAGCGAGATCACAGGGACAGTCACTTTGGTGACGAAGGAAGCCACGCTCTGCCAGTCAAAAGCTGGACCAGCTGTGCTGGTCCTGTGTGAACCAGGTGCCTACTGCTTCCCCAGGAACCTGGTGCCAAGCCTTGGCAGCAAAGTGGCCCAGCAGCTGCTCCTACAGCTTCCGTCTTGTCTCTCTCTCCGCAGTCTGAGAATCCAAGAGCCGTCCCCTGGGAGGCCTGTTACAAAGAGGAGGAAAGAGAACTTTGAAAGAAGGAGATGGAAGGGTGATGATTACAGAAGGTTGGCCGAGGGCAATAAAAGCAGGAAACACAGTCAATGTGTTTCAACCAGTCTCAGCTTCTCATATTCTGAACAGCATCATCCTTAAGAGAGGAGAAATTCATATCAGAAAGGCAGAAATCACAGTGAAAAAATAATGTGTTTATAATAATATCATTGATATTATTGTTATGGATCATAGATTTCAAATTCATGGTAACATTGATCCAAATAAAACAGTGATCATGCCCTAGCTGGTTTGGCTCAATGAATAGAATATTGGCCTGGGGACTGAAGGGTCCCAGGTTCGATTTCCGATCAGGGGCATGTGCCTTGGTTGTGGGCACATCCTCGGTGGGGGTCGTGCGAGAGGTGGCTGATCGAGGTTTCTCTCTCATTGATGTTTCTAGCTCTCTATCCCACTCCCTTCCTCTCTGTGGAAAATTCAATAAAATATATTTTAAAAAAGAAAAAGAAAAACAGTAGCCCTAACCAATTTGGCTCAGTGGATAGAGGGTCAGTCTGAGGACTGAAGGGTCCCAGGTTCCATTCCAGTTGAGTGCATGTACCATGGTTGCAAGTACATCCCCAGTAGGAAGTGTGCAGGAAGCAGCTGATCAATATTTCTCTCTCATCGATATTTCTAACTCTCTATCCCTATCCCTTCCTCTCTGTAAAAATCAATAAAATATATATTTTTAAAACAGTGATCATGATAAAGACAAACAGCCTCAATTTAAATTATCACACAATGTCATGTGCCTGCAAGGATGTTCATTTGCATGGTGTTCTATAAATTAATATGGACAATATCAGCAGAGAACAATATTACCTTTGGTTCCTATGAGATTTCCCAGTTGTAGGTTCACTTGGTATTATGACTCAGGAAATACTATTAGTCAATACTAAATTATAGGAATTTGGGTCTTGAATTGTATGTTGTGTGTGCTTTTTCTAAAAGATTTAATCACCACTAAGCCACTCAGCCAATTATCTATAACCCTTAAATCCTACTATCTCCTCATTACTCAACTAGGTGAAGCAGGAATGAGCAATCCATTTGCCAAGTAAGTTACTTCCATCCCCAAAAGGCTCTTCCTTGCACACTGTCCTTGGAGATGTAGTAAAGGGCTCCTTCCCAAGCAGTAAATTCCCAAGCAGTCTGGAGGAGGTGGGGAGGGGATGGAGCGTAAATGACACAGTTGTGCAGTGACTCATCTCTTCACTGACTTCATTTGCTTCTGTGTCTGCAGCCAGTTGGACAGTTATGTTGGCCATGTGAAGTCAGAGAATTGTTTTGTTCCAAAGACAGGAAGATGGGGGAGAAAACAGATAAAACAGTGGATGCGTGTGTGTGGAGCTATAATTGCTACATGACTTCATCTTCTCTGACCAGCCACAGTCACTACATTAGTCACCAGTGCTCAGAGGATGAGACAGGCCTGGGTGGATTCCACATGCAGTGACCCAGGCCTGGCAATTAGGGCTCAGGTCCGGGAAAAGGCTCTCTCTGTACCGCAGTGAGGTGATGGGTAAATGCCTACAGTCAAATGATATGGACGTTAGCTGCAAACTGAGAAAAATCGGGCTACTACAAAAATCAGACAAGGACCTTTCCCTCAAAATGTCCACAGCCTAGGAGGAGAGACCCCTATGATGAGCCAGAAATGAAAGCAATGCTCTTGGATCACCGAGGAAGTAACTTGAAAAACAGTAGAGGCTTGAAAAACATTATAAATGGGGCTACCACCAGCACATTCTTTCTAATGTGAGCTGGACCCTCAGCTCCACCTGTATGCTTTTCCTTGGCATTGATCCATACTCTCTGCTGTTTCCCACAAAGACTATTCCAAACCTCCAGCACTCATGCTCGAGCCTAAGCCTCAGCCCTTTAATAATACAAACTATGGCTTGCAGACCAGATGCACCTGCTGCTTCACCTTGCACTTGACTAAACTTTATAAATAAAATTTTAGTGAAACACAATTATTTTTAATTCTCATTTATTTTTGGCTCTTGGGCAATGTCATTTTTTCAATGTGGAAAAAAAGTTCAATGGGAAATGGGAAGTGTAGGATAGGACAAAACCAAGGATAGGGGAGAGGGGGGTACAATAGTCAAAGAAGAAAAATGAGATGCTGCCAAAAGACAGAGGGTATTCTGTCCCCTTTCCTCCAGGAAATGACTGCAACATTTAGGTGCAGTACATAATTTTTCATACACATACAACAGGACTGATATTCCTTTTTGGGTAAGAAAAGTTGGGGATGGAGGCTTAGGGACCAGGACTGGTCTCTCTCTATCCCTTTTATCTCATTCTTCAATCAGACAAACCTCAAGAGATCCGATGTGGGAGGGAGAAGAAATGGAAGAAGAAAGCATCCCACCTGACAGAGAGGGGCAGACCCTGAAAAGAAAGCAGAGTTTGGGGCACAGCTGGGAGGGAGACTGAAACTGGGATAATACTATGAGCGCCTCCTCAAAAACTGAAAGAGGAGAAGGGGAAAATACCTGAATCCCACTCTCGAACATTGATCTAGAATGGAAGGCTCCACCCACTCCTTAAAGGGACTCTACCGCTACATTTGGTGTGGTTCCCTTTTTTCTTGGCTACCTCAGAGGCTTATGATGATGTTACAGCACACAGTTCTAAATGGGATCTGGATACACTGGCTGGTGTGGCTCACTTGGTTAGAGAACCATCCTGTGCACCAAAGGGTCACCTGTTGATTCCCTGTCACAGCACATGTACAGAGTGAGTAGGGAAAGCATCTGATCAGCGAGCTGCAGAATGCATGTTGTGTTAGCAGGCATGAAAACAATATTAATATCTTGTATATCTTCCATTAGAGCTCATGGGGTACCAGGTACATTGTCAATGAGCAGTAATATTTTGAAAGGAATCTTTTTTGCCAAGCAGAAGGTCTCAATAATGGGCTTGCAATATTCAGTAAAGTATGTTGTAAACAGATGTACTGTCATCCAGACTTTGTTGTTCCTTTTATAGAACATAGGCAGCATAGATATAGCATAATTCTTAAGGGCCCTAAGATTTCAGAATGGCAAATAAGTATTGACTTCTACTTAAAGTCACCAGCTCTATTAGCCCCTCGCAAGAGTCAACCTGTCCTTTGAAGCTCTGAAGCCAGGAACTGACTTTTCCTTTTTAGCTATGCAAGTCCTAGATGGCGTATCTCAGCTTTCAACATGACTTCCTTACTAAATTTAATCATTTTTAACTTTTGATTTACAGGGAGAAATGTGTGGCTCTTCATTTCACTTGAACACTTAGAGGCCACTGTGGGATTATTAATTGACCTAATTTTAATATTGTCATACTTCAGGTAATAGGAAGGCCCAGGTTGAGGAAGAGGGATGTGGGAAAGGCTAGTCCATGGAGCAGTCAGAACATACACTCATCCATTAAGTTAACTATCTTACACCATTAAGTTCATGGTGTCCCAAAATAATTACAATAGTAACTTCAAGGATCACTGATCACAGATCACCATAAATTAGATTATAATATTGTTAAAAAATATTGTGTGAATTACCAAAATGTGACACAGAGACACAAAATGAGCAAGTGCTGTTGAAAAAATGGCACCAAAAGACTTGCTTAACACAGGATTGCCACAAACCTTCAATTTGTAAATATTCAATATCTATGACATGCAATAAAGCAAAGCACAATAAAATGAGGTATGCTTGTAATGACAAAAAATCAAATGTAAATGAACACAATGGAACTAGAGGCAGCACGTTTTCTAATTAGCACTACTTTACAGGAAAAGCTGGGGGTAAAAAAAAAACCACCTGTGAGGTGTTTGGAACATAGACAAAGAACACAAAAACAAACAAAAAAAGACATACATAAAAGAGTTAATTTAAGATTGTATATTCAAGAAATCTTTCAGCTACACCAGCTACACGTAGCTTCTCTGGCTGACCTTGGTCTGAGCTGTGCTAATTAAAAAAATCATGAAGATGCATATCCTCAATGTATATTTGGTCTTCTCAGGCATCTTGGCTTAAAAGAAAACCCAAGGTATCAGGAAACGGACTGAGGAAAAAGGAGATGCTTAGTCTTGGAATTTACAATAGTAACTTTAAGAATCACTGATCACAGATCACCATGAAGACCATTAACACTTCCTCTGTAGTCTTTGGTTTCCTGTTAACAGTAACCTAGGCAAACTGCTGCTTGGAGTGTCCTCTCTCTTCTGGCATCTCCTTAAAGTTGGGCCCAGAGATGGAGTGAAAGGAGGGAAGAGATGAATTAGACCAGGAATTCACACCTCCCCTAAAGATTCCCCACTCAGAAGGAGTTCACTGCCTCTCCTCAATGTACCAAAGTATCCTCCATCCTAGCACTTTACACATTTTACTGGTACTATCTGTTTGTATCCATTTACCCATTTCATCTGAGCATATTATACTGTACTAGATTAGGATAGGGCTGGATAGGATAGAATAAGATGCAATAATAAACTCTGAGATTTCAGCAGCTTGGTACAGGTTTTTTGTCAATCATACAATGTCTGATGGAGGTCAGCAAGAATTTCTTCTATCTGGCAATCATGGGCCCAGACTATCTCCATTGTGTGAGGCTGTTAAGTCAACACATCACTCCTGGGTCTGGCAGCATGGGGAAAGAGAGAGGAGTACTGTACTGGCTCTTAAATGCTGTAGTCCATGATTTGTATTCACATCATTTACATTCACATCTCATAGCTAGATCCAGTTACAGAGCACCATTGCCTACAAGGGACTTCATGATACAGTATAACCTCCTGGAAGAAAAAAAGAATTCAATACAGTAAACACTGGGAGTTTCTACCACTTCAATCTCATTTGTACTTGTGAACTCAATACCTGAAGAGGGGTAAGTACATGCTTAGTACTGAGTAAAAGGTTGTTGAATTGTGTGACTTTTCCTGATAAACTTAAGGGAAGTCTTCACAGAAGATGAGTTCAGGAAGTCCCTTTCAAAGTCCTACTCCCAGGGAAGGGATGTGAAACAAGAGAGGAACCAGGAGAAAGCATGACTGAGGGATCCAAATGAATGAATTAAGACAAGAATAGTCAATAACATCACATGCCCACAGAGGAAATAAATAAGAACATGACTGAAAACAGGCCATTCGATTTGACAATTAGGTCATTAATGGCTTTTCTCTGGTGCGGGCCAAATCTCATTATAGTGAGTTTTAAGAGGGAATCCAAATCACTTCAGTGAGCTAGAGTTTCATAGTATGAATGTTGCTCAAACAGATGGCTTTTTGAGATCCGTGGATGTTTTGTTACTCTGAGATATTTAACCCTGATAAAATTTCCTGCCATGAAATAGCAATATTGAGAGTAGCTATCACTCACCACGTACTTGTTATGTATCAAGCACTCTGCTAAATACTTTTTTTCACATTACTAATCTATAATAATAAAAGTGTAATATGCTAATTAGACCAGATGTCCTTCCAGACAAAGCTGGGACTGTGAGGAAAGCCCAGGTCCCAGGTGCCTACCGGTGGCTAGAGGAAAGCCCAGGTCCTGGGTGACAGAGGGGAGCTGGTGACCACAGCTGGGAAAAGAAAGGCCTACTCTTGCATGAATTTTGTGCATCAGGCCTCTAGTCCTATATAATAAAAGCCTATTATGCTAAGTGTCCAGTCCCCTGATCAGCTGTTCAACCAATTAAAGCCTAATATGTTAATGATATGCTAAGGCCATTCAACAGCTCACTATGACATGCACTGACCACCAGGGGCAGATGCTCCAACTGGTAGGTTAGCTTGCTGCTGGGTTCTAGCCAATCAGGACTGAGTGAGACAAGCTGGACATACCTTGGAGCCTTCCAACAGCCCCTCCTTGGCTAGCCAACCTCCCACGTCTCTCCCTAGCCCTGATCGTGCACTAGGGGGGTCTCACAGCCTGGCATGAGCCCTCTCTCAGGATCCCTTAGGGGATGTCAGAGATATAACCTCCTGGAAGGAAAGAAGAATTCAATTCTATAAGCACAGGGGGAGCACCACTCAGCTAGAAGCCAGACTGATGGCTGGTGAGTGCAGCAGCAGTGGCAGGAGCTTCTCTTGCCTTCATAGTAATGTTAAGGATGTATGACTGCTGGCTTAGGCCTACTCACTTAGGCTGCGAGAGGGTGCAGGCTGGACTGAGTGCATGAATTTTGTGCACCAGGCTTCTAGTACTGAATAATACTAGAAAGAAAGTGTTGTTATATTCTGGTCTCACAGTTAGTACGTACTTCAGTGAGGATGAAGGCCCAGTTCTGCTTGGTTTCAACATTTGTACTCTTTCAACTGCATCACAGTCTTGTTCACCCACACATCCAGTGGTTAATGCTGTGGACCAAACATGTCAAACTCAAAGGCTAACATGACCAAATAAACAAAGTTTAAGTTTATGTGGGCTGCAAAAAAACAAAAGGTTCAATTTTTATAGAAACATAGGTTTATCTCAATAAAGACATGCTGAATATAAAGGGCTGAAATAAATAAATAATGATTAACATTTCAATAATAGAACATTTCAAATTTTTATTGAAATGTTCTATTATTTTGTTAATCATTATTCATTTATTTCAGCCCTTTATATTAAGTATGTCTTTATTGAGATAAACGTACGTTTCTATAAAAATTGAAATTTTTATTGAACATTAACTTACCAGACACTGAATAACTGCACAAATTAATAAGTGTAATGCAAATAAACCTATTTTTCTTGTTCTTTGAAAGCAAAATATTTTCTGTTGCACACACCAAACACCTCAGTCCAAGACTAATGATGTGACAATTGGCTGCTAACATATTTGCTGCTAGTATTAGTGGGAGAAATGGTGCGTCTGCGCATAAGGTGCATAAGGGAAATGAATGCAACACAATTATAGTAATCAGTCATTAGCGAACATTGTAGTTTGTTATTAATAATTATGTATAACAGGATATTGTAAAAATTATGTAACAAAGTTTTTATTAAAACATTTCTTACATAACGTTATATTGGCTGGGCCACAAAAATATTCATTGTGGGCCATTTGCAGCCCCCAGGCTGTGAATTTGACATGCTTGCTGTGGTCATTAGATCTGGAGCACTCTGTCAAAATGGCATGGTTCTCTCATGATGAATTAGACTATCCTCTTATCTTTAGCCTTAGATCATTCTATATTGATGCAGAGTGATTATTATGGATATTCTGAATTATCGTTCTGAAATTACTCTCAATTAAAGAGATAAATTATGTAATGTGTAAAGCATCTACTCTTTCTTCAGTTTTCTCTTGTTTTGTTTATTGTTTATCATCTCAATCTTCCTTTTAATTATCTAAATAACAATTTTATAACCATAAGTTGTTTTTTTTATATTGGTGAATCCTCAGATGTTTTCTCTTTGACACAAAATTGTAAACAGTGTGCCATATTTGGACAATGACATTTTAAAATGTATACTTCTCAAATTGTGTAGGGAAAACAGTATCAATTGTAAATTAGTTTAATTGCAGTTGAATTGAGATAATATCTTTGGAAAACTATCTTTGGGTCAGTAGGGAATGAGTAAGGAAGACTTGGAAATGCTGCCTTGGCCATACCAATGAGCATACAACTCAGAACCATAGTTCATCTAAAGCTCCCAGAGAAGCTAACAATTATTCTCACCCTCAGTTAATATAGTCCTACAGTTCTGTGGTGCCTGATAGTTTAACAATCCTAAAATGACTGGCCAAGTTGCCTCTTTAAATTCATACCTCAGTTGAATTTCTACCTGGTTGAGTCCATTTAGAGTATGGCTTATGACCACAATGTTCCATATACTCTGATATATGTCTTTTTGTTTTATTGGAAAAAAAAACTAGACTTTCTGGATGAGGGACATTGAAACACCTAAAACACCTTACCTATTAAGTAAAAAATGTATGCAATTTAATTTATAAAGTTCATTTTAATTTTTATTCTAGGCTTCACCAGGAATTTCAAGTGTGTATATTATTTTCTCAAAGCCTGAAAAGTAAATTAAAAGTACAGAATTATTTCATGTGGGACTTTAGGGACGAATGCTGGAAAGTAAACATTAAGCAGACTGGAATCTTATAGATGTGTTTTATTAATTCATCAAATCTTTATTGAATGAACACTTGAAGTGGGCTGAACACTTGAAGTGGGTCAAGTACTGGACTGGATGCAATAAGAAAGATACTCCTTACCTTCAATGTGTCATAATATAGCAGGAAAAGGAAACTAAGTGAATGGATTTGCATAAGAAACATGCAAAGCAATATATCCACAGGTGCACAATAATATAAAAGTCTGTCCTAAACTTCTGTAGACTATCAACATCCAATTTACAGAGTAAATAAAATTAGGTACCATTTTCACAGATTCATTCCAAGTTTTCCTTACACAGCAAACTCTTCTTATACATATTTCTACTCTGATTTTCTGAAAGCTTAATCTCCCACTCTATTCCATACACGGCTGGTCCTTACTCTTAATCTGCAATTAAATTTATACTTAATGCTTATTTCCAGTTTTTCACCAAAGTTTCCCCAGCCATTGTTTGTCTGACAGGAGTTCAAACTCTAAATTGTTTCCTCAAAACAGGCTTATATGAATACCAGCAATATTCCTTGGATTCTTGCACATTCAAAAATTCTTTTAAGTCAGTGGTTCTCAACCTTTTTAATGCCGCGACCCTTTAATACGATTCTTCATGTTGTGGTGACCCTCAACCATAAAATTATTTTCGTTGCTACTTCATAACTGTAATTTTGTTACTGTTATGAATCGTAATGTAAATACCTGTGTTTTCCAATGGTTTTAGGCAACCCTGCTAGTGGTCCTCAACCTGTGGGTCGTGAATGATGCCCTCCCCATCATTCTTCTCATTGCCTATCACCATTTACCATGCAGCTTCTTGCCAGCTTCCATTAGCCTTCATTGCTTTTGGCAGCATATACATATATATTTTGTAGTTTAAGACATTTCTAGGTCTCCTGGTTTTGCTGAAAATAGAATTTGTAGATTTTTTTTTTCACTCAACTTTTTGCTCTGTACAATTTCCAAGAGGAGAAGTGGAAAATTGCAGACAAAGCCTCTACATGCTTCCTTGGAGCTCAATAGATATTTTATTTTGTTTTCATGGAGCCCCAGGTTGAAAAGTCCCACTTTTGTTAAAACTAGGATGTTGATTGGTGTGTCTAAGTTTTAAATAAGCCCTCTTTACATAAGAAATTGCTGTTTCTTGATTATGGCCAAATACATAAATGTAAGTGGAAAATGGGCAGAATGGTTTACTTACTATGTGCAAATAGTTGTGGCAGATGCTTCAAGGTAAGTGTGATGGCACTGAGTGTCAGAAAAGTTAAAATATCCAAGATCATGCACTAGCAAAAGACACAGCTAGGATTCAAACCTGGGTGTCTCTGGGACCAATGCCCATGCTCTTCTTGCTACACCATCCCACCTCCTTTCAATCACAGAAAGAATTTAATGGAAGTTCAATGCATGGAAGAAAAGCCTTAAGGGAGGTAGTAACTTAAAACAGGGGGAGTGGAAAAGGCAGCCATAAGTTCTAACCAGATGTGGCAAAAACTCAAGTGTAAATAGCATAACTACTGCAGGAACACAGAGGGAACAATAAAGTCAGCAACCATATTTATAAAGATTTTTAATGCAATTGCTTCAACAAGTTGGAGAGACATTTAAGATGAACAACTCGGTGCATCTGGTTTCATCCCCTGACAGAAGCCCATTTTGACGAAGTGGGAATTAAATTCACAAATCAAAGAAACTGAATAGTTTATCAAATTTCTTCCTGCTGTTATGAAAAATAATGTTGTGATAGGGAATGAGATTAAATCTCTCAAAAATCAAATTTACCTTTAAAAGAGAGAAAGAGAGGCAGGCTAACTGGTCTTCCAGAGGGAACAAAAGTATGAGGTGTAATTCTCAGAAAATGGCTTGCAGAAAAAAGGTCTGATTTTTCATGTCACTGAAAAGGTACTAAAATTAGATAAGCTCAAAGCATTTGAAAATTCTTAGCCTATAGTCTCTGCCCAAATTACAGGCCTAATGCATCCAAAAACTCTGGTGGTCAGGTTGACATCATTGGAATCATCTTTGTCTTAGTCAACTATCTTTGAAATTACACTGGGAACAAAGCCCTGTATGTGTTTAATCATGGCTTCTGAATAGTGACACCATGAATAGGAAGAGCTTTAGCTAATAGGAAGAAAGTACATCATATAGGAAGCTAAGTGATTTAAAGAGACTTGACCAGAAACCTTCCAATAATGCCATAAATCTTATTCCATTAATTTGTAGCTATGCCAGTAAGTTATTCAATAAAGAAATAAAACATTAGTTCTTTATCTCCAAACACTGGTGCATGTGAATTCCATTAATCTTTCTCTAACTACTACAGCATATACTGACCTCTTCTTTCTCTGAAAATTATTCCTATGGCTGATATAATATAATTGACCCTTCATTCCTTTTTTGTGATTGTTTTTGTAGGTAACTTTGGACTAAAACTAGAGGATAAATTCTGTAATCATTAGTTATAAATATTGAAATAAGCCAAAGCAGACACTAACATTTATTAGTTCATTAAGCACAAGGGAAGGGAAATTTAATGGAAGGATTCAAAGGAAGGAAATAATGAAATACAAAGCATGGAGCATGTTGAGGAGAGGGAAGCCTTCTTGAAGCATTAGAGCATTGGATTTTGGGCAGCCAGAAATTTACAAGGAATACTGGATACCTGGAAGAAGTGAGTACCAATAAATAGAGGGAGACATGAGAAATGTTCATTTGTATGTCTAATTATTTGTATGCACTTAACTAAACACTGAATTGAAAGTCATCCTCTCTAATATCATCCTGCATAGCTCCAGGAGGAAGAAATATAGCTATTAAAGAAAGAAAAACACAGGGTCAACCACATAGGTTAATGTAATGACAGTTGTCAAAGGCAACTTACTCTTTTATCCTAGAAAGAAGTATAGGAATATAACGAAGACAAATATAATTTGTCCAATAAAATAGAAATAAAGCCTTGGTTATATCTTTAGGCCACAGAATTGAATGTGTTGTCTTTTCCTCATTTAATTTACTCCATCCTTCATTGTAGCCTCTAGTTTCCAGGTTTAAGTAAGAAAAGTAGCATTTACAAATGGTGTAATGTGAATATTAAAAATGATGGCAGAGTAGGTGGATGTTGCATGGAATGCTCCCAGGAACAAGCTGGAATTACAACTGAAACACAGAAAGGCTTCCTGAATAATCAACGGAAAACTCACAGTAAAGAACCATAATACATGAGGATCAAAGGTGGAGACTACACAGAGACTGGTAGAAGGGTTAGAGGCACCAAAGAGCTGGCTGGGCACCCACAGACTGCAACTGAAGTCCCAGAGAGATATCTCAAATGTGGAGCAGGGGGGAATGGGGCTGGGACCACTGAGAACTTTGAGATCTAATCCCCAAGCTGGGCTCCCTAGCAGAGAGCACCAGATCTGAGTAGGGTATCCATATAACATCTAGCTGTGAAAATCAGCAGGGTTCTGTCTGCCAGGGAGTGAAAGATGAAAGTTTGGTCACCCTCTTAAAGGACCAATGAACAAAAATTCCCTGTGGAGCCACCACCTTGTGTTCTGGCAGAGGGAGGATGAAATGGACTGGAGATGGAAGAGCAGAACCCAGGACTGGGGACTCGGGGGATAGAGCTCAAAATACAGACACCCTAAGTTTCCTGAGCTGAATCATTCCCTCATGCATCAGAAGGTATCTTTCCCACATAGACATTTGCCTTGCCTGGGATGAAGACTGTCGACACACCCTATTGGAAAACACCTTGCCCTGAGGTCACTCAAAAGATTAAAAGTAAAAAATAGCTTCCAGGCAGAAGCAATGACCCAATCCTGTTGAAAAAAACTCTCACTCCCTGAGGATGATGGTCTGAGAGCAATTCAAGTCAGATTCTGATTAGTCTGTAGACAGAGGCAGTCTCTAGAGGTTTTGAGTCTTTGCTTGATCCAATTAGTCAGAAACATCCTTAACACTATCCTGCACTAGGGATTAAAAAGTATAAAGGATCTATCTAAAACATATTCACAAACCTAAACAGACAACCAAAATGAGGAGAAAAAGAAACAACCCCAAATGGAAGAACTAGAAAATTATCCAAAAAAAAAAGATAAATAAAGCAGAGCTAAGAAATTTATCTGAAACAGAGTTCAGAGTAATGATGGTAAAAATGCTCAACAATATAAAAAATATATATTAACAATGAAAAAAGAACAGTCTGAGATAAAGGATGACATAATACAAAGAACACATTGAAAGGAATACCCAGATTAAAGGATCTGAGGATGGAATCAGTGAATTAGAAGACAGGATTGAAAATATCACTCAATCAGAAAACAAACAAAAAAAAATTAAAAACAGGAAGACAGCTTAAGGGAGCTATGGGACAATGTGAAATGTAACAATATGAGCAGAAGGGAGAAATAAATAGAGAAGGTGTTTGAAGAAATAATGATAGAAAATTTCCCTAACCTGGTAAAAGAAAAAGTCACACAAGTTCAAGAGGCACAGAGAATCCCAAACAAGAAGAAGCCAAACAGATCCATGCCAAGTTGCATTATAATTAAAATGCCAAAAATTAAAGACAAAGAGAGAATCTTAAAGACAGCAAGAGAAAAGGAAACTATTCCCTGCAAAGGAGTTCCCATAAGGCTAACACCTAATTTCTCATCAGAAACTCTACAGGCCAGAAGGAAATGGCATGAAGTACTCAAGGTAATGGAAATCAAGAATCTGATACCAAGATTGCCCTATCCAGCGAGGCTATCTTTCAAAATATATGGTCAAATTAAAGAGCTTCCCAGACAAAGGAAGAAAGAAAGAAAGAAAGAAAGAAAGAAAGAGAGAGAGAGAGAGAGAGAGAGAGAGAGAGAGAGAGAGAAAGAAAGAAAGAAAGAAAGAAAGAAAGAAAGAAAGAAAGAAAGAAAGAAAGAAGGAAGGAAGGAAAGGGAAGGAAGGAAGGGAAGGAAGGAAGGAAGGAAGGAAGGAAGGAAGGAAGGAAGGAAGGAAGGAAGGAAGAAGGAAGGAAGAAAGGAAGGAAGAAGAAGAAAGGAAAGAAAGGCTAAAGGAGCATATCACCACCAAGCCAACATTACAAGAATTGCTGTAAGGGATTATTGAAAATAAGAAACAGAGAGAGAAACCTAGCCATACAGAATTAAAATGGCTATAAATAACTACCTCTCAATAATAACCCTAAATGTAAATGGGTTCAATGTTCTAATCAAAAGGTATAGGGAAGCTGAATGGATACAAAAATATGACTCAACTACATGTTGTCTACAAGAGACCCAACTCAAAACAAAAGACACACACAGAATGAAAGTGAAGGGATGGAAAAAAGTTTTTTCATGCAATGGAAAAGAAAAAAAGCTGGAGTAGCAATATTCATATCCAACAAAATAAAC
Source organism: Lasiurus borealis (assembly GCA_004026805.1). Lineage (NCBI taxonomy): Eukaryota > Metazoa > Chordata > Mammalia > Chiroptera > Vespertilionidae > Lasiurus > Lasiurus borealis. The sequence goes on from PVJN01000447.1 coordinate 179,465, forward strand.
TTTAAAATAAAAGCCATCACAAGAGATAACAAAGGTCATTACATAATACTAAAGGGATCATCCAACAAGAGTATATAACCTTGGTAAACATATATGCATCCAATATAGGTGCACCTAAATATATTAAAAAATCTTCTAGTGGACATAAATAGAAAGATTGAAAACAATACAGTCACAGTAGGGGACTGTAACACCTTTCTGACTGACTTCACTCAACAGAACTTTGAGATAAAAACTTAACAAGGAAACAGGGACTCTAAAGGACCCATTGAATTAGATGAATTTAATAGACATTTATAGAACATTTCACCCCAATGCAGCAGAATATACATTCTTCTCAAGTGCACATGGAAAATTCACAAAGATAGACCACATGCTAGGACACAAAACAAGTCTTTACAAGTTCAAGAAAACTGCAATCATATCAAGCGTCTTGTCAGATCAGGCTGGAATGAAATTAGAAATGAATTACAGTAAAAACACCTACAAACATTCAAACACATGGAGCATATTATTAAACAATGAATGGGTTACCAAGGAGATCAAGAAAGATATAAAAAAAACTTCCTGGAATAAATGAAAATGAACACAAAGCCACCCAAAATCTCTGGAACACAATTCTGAGAGGGAAAGTTATAGCACTACAGGCATACCTCAAAAACAAGAAAAGCCCTGACTAGTTTGGTTCAATGGATAGAGCGTTGGTCTGTGGACTGAAGGGTCTAAGTTCAATTCCTGTCAAGGGCATATACTTTGGTTGTGGGCACATCCCCAGTGGAGTGTATCAAAAGGCAGTTGATCAATTGTCTCTCTCATTGATGTTTCTAACTCTCTATCCCTTTCCCTTCCTCTCTGTAAAAAAAATCAATAAAATATATTTTTAGAAAAAAGAAAAATAAGTAATAAACTATTTTACCCTACAACTTGAAGAATTAGAAAGAGAACAACAAGAAAATCCCAGAGTAAGTAGAAGGAAGAAAATAAGAAAGACTAGAGCAAGTTAGAAATAAATAACATAGAGATTAATAAAACAATACAAAAAAATCAATGAAACCAAGAGTTGGTTTTTTGAAAGGATAAACAAAATTGATAAACCATTAGCTAGACTCAGCAAGAAACAATTGTGAGCCACAGTTTGCCTACCACTCACTTAAACAATATTGCTCCTAGGGCAATGGAAACCAAAGAGAAAATAAACAAATGGAACTACATCAAAATAAAAATCTTCTGCACAGCAAAAGAAACGATCAACAAACAAGAAAGCCCACTGCATGGGAGAATATATTTGCCAATACTATCACTAATAAGGGTTTAATCTCCAAAATTTATAGATAACTCATACAACTTAACAAAAGGAAAATAAACAACTTAATTAAAAAATTGGGCAAAGGAATAATAGACACTTTTCAAAAGAGGACATAAAGAATACCAAGAGAAATCTGAAAACACGCTCAAAGTCACTAATGATCACAGAGATGCAAGTCAAAATAACAATGAGGTACCAACTCATATCTGTCAGAATGGCTATCATCAACAAATCAAAAAACAAGTGCTGGCGAGGATTCAGAGACAAAGGAACCATTTCACACTGCTGGTAGGAATGCAGACTGGTGCAGCCACTGTGGAGAACAGTATGGAGTTTCCTCAAAAAGTTAAAAATGGAACTTCTATTTGACCCAGTGATCTCACTTCTAGGAATATATCCCAGGAAATCAGAAACACCAATCATAAAGGATATGTGCACCCCTATGTTCATAGCAGCACAATTTAAAATAGCTAAGATTTGGAAACAGCCTAAGTGCCCATCACCAGATGAGTGAAATAGAAAACTGTGGTATATCTACACAATGGAATACTATGCTGCTGTAAAAAAGAAGGAACTCTTACCATTTGCAACAGGATGGAATGACCTGGAGAGTATCATGCTAAGCGAAATAAGCCAGTAAGAGAAAAATAAATATTACATGACCTCACTCACTTGTGGAATATAATAAACAATATAAACTGATGAACAAAAATAGAGACAGAGGAAATAAATTAAATATAATAGTAAGAATCCTGTTATTTGCAGATTTTTAATATTTCCCATAACTTTTGTGTTATCATACTATGTTAATACAGTTTTGGTAATACTATTATACTTAATAACCTTTTTTCTTGAAATATTGTTTATTGAATGTAACATTATTTTATTTAAAATCATTTTTCTTAAAATTTAAATAAGTAAATAAATGGTGTAATGTGAAATTTCATTACACACACATACACACACACACACACACACACACACACACAGCAGGTCTTCAAATAACATTGTTTGAGATGCTGTATGAATTTAAGTCTTTATATCAATTAGCCTATGGTAAAATTGGTTTTGTTATACATTGTTTCAATTAAAGTCACAGGATTTAACAAAGATATTAAGGACTTACTGTGTATGTATTTATAGCAAATCATTTTCCATTTTCAAGATTTTAAAATTACATAACATTAATATCACTTTTGTTAAGTGAGCAAAAATGCTAAGGAGCAGACAAGTTAGACCATATGGAAAACAATTTACATTCATAAAAAGCCTAATCATTACAAGGAAAACATTAGAAGATGGATGTATTATGAAAGCTCCAGATGACTTTAATTTGTCTTCTCTAAGCCTCCTATTGGCTTTCAAGGGGGAAAGGCAGTCCATAATAAAGCTTTTAAAACTGAATAATGCTAAATTCTGTTTGACAACTCTGTACTTAATATTTAGAAATTCTGAGTTGCATTGCTGAAAGGTGGTAGAAGACAAATATGAAGCAGGTAATCAAAGGTAAATAACAGTCAAGCCTTGTTTCTTTTATTCATTTTCACCAATGTCTCTAGATGTTTTCTAATTTTAAAAAATGTATCTAACTGGTTACACCAGAGCTGGGGAAAGGAGAAGAAAGAGACCTGTGATCTACTAAATCCACACTCAGAAAAATGAAAGTGTGTCTCTCTACTCTCCAAAATGGTGCCTACTCTCTGTTCACTTTTTCTTCTATTAATTTAATCAATATAAAATTTATTGCATATCTGACATAGGTAATGGAATCTGAGTTACACAATGAACCTAAAGGAACTTGAAATCAGATAAAGGAGAGATTCTGAAAATAAGTTATATATATATACATATATATAAAACCCTAATATGTAAATAGACCAGTAGTCGACAAACTGCGGCTCGGGAGCCATGATTTGCTGCTCTGTTGACTAATGAGTTTGCCGACCACTGAAATAGAACAAAGAGTAGAATAACCAAACAACAATTTGCTATAGCATTCACTGACCACCAGGAGCACGCATGAAACATAGCAGTGGGCAACAGTGGCAGAGCAGAAAATATGGCAGGCATTGGCTGTGGCGGGATAGTGAAGCAGATGAGCAGGGGTGCCAGTCGCTGTCATCAGGGTGAGCCTCTGGTGGTTACTGAAAATTCTTTGCTCCTACATGCTACAGTCTCATCAGGTGTGGGACTTCCAACAGAGAGGGGACCAGAGGCTGTGGGAGGCACAAGACTGGGCTGAGAACCACCCTTGTGCCCACCACAGACCCTGTGGCCCACAGTTTCTTTTAAGGTGCACGAATTTGTGCACTGGGTCCCTAGTTATAATACAGTTGAAGACAGTAAACACAGGAAGAGCAAGGCAAGAAGAGTACTGAGTGTAGTTTAAGGAAATATTATCCAAGTCTCCAGACTAAAGTATCAATCTTTGTTTCACTGTATGGGTTGCACTCAGTTGAATTATTTGGCAACTATCTTGCAGTTTTTTTCTTTACCCCAAATTCTGCCATCCTCTGAATGACTTTGTTATCTTCAGAGCCAATCCAACTTTAGAAACTTCCTCTTCAATTACATTTTGGCTACCCTCCTCTGTAACTGATAGCTCAAAACTGTCCCATCTCTGAAACTACTCATTAATATAATCCCTGTCCACAGATTACTATCATTCCAGCCAACACACTCAATTACTACTCCCAACACACATATTCAGCAGTCCTATTAAAACCTCCTGGGCACTCACTGTTTTACTTTGTCCTTTTCCACCTGTTCCAGGCATCTTTTCTTCCTTTTTCATCTAAGAGTCTGTGGTTTATAATCTCAACTCTCTTGCTAATCTTTTTCCATCTTTATTGAGATATAACTGATATATAATATTGTGTAAATTTGAGGAATGTAATGTGATGATTTGACACACGTATATTGCAAAATGATTAGCACAATAGGGTTACCGTGTGTGTGTGTGTGTGTGTGTGTGTGTGTGTGTGTGTGTGTGTATGTGTGTGTGTAGTGAGAACATTTAAGATATATTCTCTTAATAACTCTCAGTATATAATACAGTATTGTTCACTATAGTCACCTTGTGGTTCATTAGATCTCAGAACTTACTTATTTTATAAATCTAGTTTATATCCTTTAACCAACAGCTCCCCATCACCTCTCCCCCCAGGCCTTGTAACCATCATTCTACTCTCTGTTTATATGAGTTTGGGTTTTTCAGATTCCATATATAAATGCAATAGTACAATATTTGTCCCTCTTTCTAATCTTCAGGAACTTCCTTGCCTCACTATCTTTTAGTAGCAACTGCTAACAAAATTCCAACATCAGATAAATTCCAATATTTCCACATTTCAGTTGATGCCTCATAAGTTGTTAGGTATTATCCAGGCTGACTAGAATCAACCATATTAATAACTCCACTGGTACCTCGGGTTCGAATCCTTCGAAGGTCCTTTCAGCTATGGCCTCAGGCCACAGCTTCTTCCATGCAGAGGTCAAAGTCCTCGTTGTAACACCCAGCCAGGCCTGATCAATAATTCTGAGGCATATCACGATGTTAAAGAGGTACTTCCAGAACCACTGTATTTTTAAATGTTCTTTCCCCCCACCCCAATTTAAGTCATTAAAATATAGCTGATACAATGTTGGTTTTTATAGTCATGAAAAACTGAATTTGAACATCAGTCCTGCCATTTCATAACATATGATCTTGACAAACTTATTTATCTTCACAAGCTTCCATTTCTCACTTGTAAAATGTGAAGAATAATACCCACTATGTAGGATTGATATGAAGATTAAGATAAATAACATATGTCTAGTCATTTAAGTAAGGTTCCTTGGTTTTGAGCAACATAAGCTAATTTTGACTAATTTAAGCAAAACAAATAATGCATTGGGAAGATATTGAGATAGCTCACCAAATTATGGAAGAGGTGAACAACCAGGCCTTAAGAAAGGCAACAACCAAGGTTAGCCCTAGGGGTCAGCAACAGGAGTCCTTCCATGGACTGCCCAGCTAAGGTCCAGCCATCACATGATTCAGCTCTATCTGCTTTTTGTCTCTGGTGTTCACACTCAATATTCAAACTCCTAGTTGAAAGAATTTGACTGGCCTAATCCAGATCATGTGCCCTCCTTTTTAATAAGAAAGTGGGCTTAATTACAGAAAGAAGGGTGGTAGTATGTGAAACACACACTCACACACACTCATACATACACACACACAACAACAACAACAAACCAAGGAGGAAGAGAAGGAGAAAGGAAAGGAGAGAAGGAAGGAAGAAGAGGGAAAAGGAGAGGAATGGGGAGAGGGAGAAAGGAGGAAGAAAGGCAGGGAGACAGGGAGGCAGGGAGGCAGGAAGGCAAGAAGGCAGGAAGTCAGGAAGGCAGGAAGGCAGGAAGGCAGGAAGGCAGGATGGAAGGCAGGAAGGAAGGAAGGAAGGAAGGAAGGAAGGAAGGAAGGAAGGAAGGAAGGAAGGAAGGAAGGAAGGAAGGGAGAAAGGGAGGAGGAAGGGGGAAAGAAGGAAAGAAAGAAAGGAAGGAAGGAAGGAAGGAAGGAAGGAAGGAAGGAAGGAAGGAAGGAAGGAAGGAAGGAAGATAAAGGAGGGAGGAATGGAGGGAGGAGGAAGGAATGAATGGAGGGAGAGAGAGAGAGGAGCCAGCTACTCCTGTAAAATGAAAAGCACTATATCTGCTTCTTTAGTAAGCTCACAAAAATAGTGTTCATTCATAGTACTATGGGACATTTTTATCTGGAATTCATACATACTTTAAAAAAGGAGAGAATTCATTGACATTAGAATCTTAAATAAGTTTCTAAAGGTAAATTATATTTTGCTCTTCTTGAACTCATTTCATGAGAGCCAGCCCTATAATCAAGCTGAAAATCTCACCACTCTACAAGTCTCAGTGCTTCCTAGTAACCATAAAGAAGCAGGGGGCCTCTTCCTTGATACTGCCTCCCTAGGATACACCAGGCATGGTTAACTGTACTCTTGAATAGAACAGGATCCTGAATGGAACAAGTATTTGAAGATAACCTTTCAAAGATCCAAAATTTCAAAACCAAAATAGAAATGCCAGAAAATAGGTTTTTAAATTTATACAATACCAGAGGTCCAATGCACAAATTCATGCAGGAGTGGGGTCTGACCAGCCCAAACCTCCTCCCTCCCCCAAATCAGGGCAATCAGGGGTGGGGTTAGCCAGAAAGAGGGGCTATGGGCAGTTGGCAGGCTGGCCTTGCCCCCTGGTCAAACTCCCAAACTTTCAGTCAAGGGGATAATTTGAATATTATCCTTTTATTATATAGGATAACCATGATGGAAGAATCCTCCAAAGATAGTTGTACCCTTGGAAGAGACTTAACCCTTCTTGAGACTTAATTTTTAAATGAAATAAGCCAGTCAAAGAAAGACAAGTACCACATAATTTCATTTATATGTGGAATCTAATGAACAAAATAAACAAAACAAATAGACTCAGCTACAGAAAACAGACTGACATCTGTCAGAGGAGAGGTAGTTTGGGGGGCTGAGTGAAAAAGGTGAAGGGATTAAGCAAAGGAAAACAAGAAAGACTTATGGACACGGACAACAGTATGGTGATTGCCAAAGGGAAGGGGGTCTGGGAGAAATATAAGAAGGTGAAGAGCAATGAATAGTGATGGAAAGAGATTTGACTAGGGGTGGTAAACACACAATACAATATGCAGACAATGTACTGTAGAATTGTATACCTGAAACCTATATAACTTTATTAACCAATAGTACCACCAATACATTCAATTTAAATTTTTAAATAAAGATAATGATTGTATATATAAAGTAAAATAATAATAAAGAATAAAATTTGAATTATAGACATTAAATTATTCATATGATATAAATATGTTGGAAAACCCTCCAAAGAGATCCATTCTAAAGTATCTCTGATTTGGATAAAGTTATAACCCTAAAAGGTATTTCCTCAAATTCTCTGAATTAGATCTGAAGAAATATATTGCACTTATCTAACTTTCCTTTTCTTTTTTGGTATTTAGAGATAATTTTTTTTTCAACCAGGGTCAGTAAATAGAATCAATCAGATACTTAAGGGGAACATGTAGAGGACTTCAAAATGCACATAGCAACAATCCTCTTTCTAAAGCACACCAAGCTAACTTGTGAATGAGGGAGGGCTCCAGCAGGATTGGCATCAGCCCCACCCATCCCTGGAGGAGTCTTGTTATTAAATTATTTTTCAAAGATTCATCTTCCCCTAGTCTTCAGAGGCAGTACAGCTGGGAGTCATTAGCTGTAATCAGTGGGCAGCCAACAAAAAGAGGAAGCAGTGGGGGAATGCTCTGTCTTTCTGTAGCAGCCATCTGGGCAGAGGGAATTTGGTTTTAAACCCTAGGGGGTGGAGGAAGTTATTGGGATCTTGTTATATTTGGACTTGACTTCAGACCCTAAACAAAAGATCTTTTTTCCCCTCGAGCTTTGGTTTCTGGAAATGGGACTAAAAGATAGCAGTGGTAAGCCAGTGGCCATCTCACAGGACATCATGGTCAAAGCAGGCAGACAGTCTGAATACAAAAGCCAAACACTAGCTGGTGGGGAGCCTAATTCAAGAGTGTTTGAAAGAACAGAGGAGCTTGTCCTACTGTGAGCAATCTCCTTTTCCCGTTCCTTCCTCCCCGTGCTCACAGAGAAAGCACTCCTCTTCCACTCAGAAAAGAGGATTATGCTTGTCTTTTAACTTCTCCATATTGAGAGACCATTTTTGACCCGTTTCAAAATGAAAGTACCACATTTTTCATTTTATCATGTCTCTCTCTGCTCTGAGGATGTTGGTAATGTGGTGTAAAAAAGAATAACGACCCTGGCCAGTTGGGCTCAGTGGTTGGAGCATCAGCCCTCAGACCGCAGGGTCATGGGTTTGACTCCAAGTCAAGGGCATGTACCTCGGTTGTGGGTTTTATCCCCAGCCCCAAGTCGGGGTTCGTTCAGGAGGTACCAATGTTTCTCTTTCCCTCCAGCCCTCTTCCACTTTCTCTAAAAATCAATGGAAAAAGTATCCTCAGGTGAAGATTAACAAAACAAAACGAAAAGATTATGTGTACAGTCTGAGGTGGGAGCCTAAGTTTGATCCTGGTTCTATTACTAACTGAAGATGCAGCCTTAGCAAATTAGGGCAGCTCCAGGCCTCAGCTCTCTTATCTATAAACCAAAAATAATAACGGCTCTTTCGCATAAGTTTGCTAAAGGAATTAGTAATGATGTGTATCAAGCACCTAGTATCCTCTCTAGAACATAGCAGGCAACCAACAATTCCTTACCATTTTTATTTGTGATATTTACACCAAACTTTTAATAAAAGTGGCAAAATAACACCAAATCTTTTCAGAGGATTTTGAGGCAGTATCTTAACAAAATTAGTTAAACACAGTTAAAAACTCCAAGTCAGAGGTTGCTACCTTGGGAATTTATGGGACCAAACACCACTATAGATGTGTGTGTGTGTGTGTGTGTGTGTGTGTGTGTGTTGGCCTCACAGGGTTTTAAATTTTTTAACTTATTTTCAGCATCCTAAAATGCAGATTTCACATTAAAATATATATTTCCAGCTTCCCTTGAAAAGAAACTGAAAATTTAGCCGCTCTGGGCCAGCACTTCTGAGTGGCAACAAATGGCCAGGATTGAATAAGAGCTTTCCCTTTCAGATAGGAAATGTGCTCATCAGTGTCCCTCCCTCCGAATGCAGGCTCCTACCCTACTTCACTAACTTCACCTGCCTGGCCCTTGTAGGCATTTGAATCTGGTGATACCTTACTTAACCCTCTGCCCCTAAGTACATATGATTGAGAATAAGAGAAACAAAAAGGTGCTTCATAGAAGGGTGCTGAGTTAGTAGTTGCTGGGCATGAAGTAAAAGGAAGTCCATGTAGCATCTTGATTAGTAGGACAAGGGGCACTAGACCCAAAGACTCTTCCAGGAACTGGGAGACTTGTCATTTAACTTCCACAAGTCTCAAGTCCCTAACCTGTAAAGGGCAGCTAATATTTACTCTGACACTTCTCAAGGTGGGTACGATAATATAATGCATATGAGAAAACTGGAAAGTGTGATATTATAAGGTAGACTATCAAAGAGAATGAACACTATATTTTAAAGGACAATAATTATTTTACCAGCCCAACTCCAATATTATATCTTTCTTGGAAATCACACAACTAAAAGGGATCTTTAAAATAGTTTCATCTAGCCCTCAATTCTGCAGATGGGTGATGTGAAATGCAAGAAGCAGTTTTAAGAAGCTTACAATACAATCAAACAAGACAAAAACCTATGAAGAGGATGCTCACTGACTGGATACCTAAAACCATGTCAGCCTCTATGAAGGCCAGAGGTAGAAATAGCAAATCACCTGAAGGAGATTATTTTTTTACGAAGAAAATAACTTAAACCGATTCTGCCTTGGATTTCAAAATGTAAGGGTAATAGTACCTCCTTGCTCTGGGGAAAGGACGTAACGGGACATAGGTACTATAAGCAGACAGAGATGTCTCCCTTTGTTTGCCAAGTCAAATGAATGGAGTGAGACAATTTGCAGAAAGAAACTCTGAGTCTTCTGAAAAGGGAAAAACTCAACCCAAACTCCCTAAGATTCAGAATAAGGACATTTGTCATGAAGGACCTAAGGTTTGCTGGCAAGAAAAGGAAGTCCCAAAAGAAAGCTTACAAGGAGAGAAGAGGTGTGGGGTCAAAACAAGTCTAAGAGTCTGGAAAGTATGGGGTGAGCCTGGACATCCTACCATATCATTTTGGATCTCCCTAAAAACAGATACAGAGAGGATTAGATAGGTAAGAGGTTTACTGGGAGAAATTCTCCTCAAGAATAAAGGGGAAAGGAACAAGAGAAGGAGAGGAGAGTCTTCAGACCACTGACACTTGGGAAAGGTGAAGGAAGCAAGTGGGATTAAGGTCTGAGGAAGTCTCAGCCAGGCTGATAGGGAGCACCTGAGTTAAAATTGCCTATTAGAAGCATCTGTATTGGGCAGAAATGTTCCGGTTCTAATACTCCCTCCCCAGCCTCATCTCCATCAATCTAAAGGTGAGACTTTGGGGACTATCAGTCAGCTATACTCCCTACAGTGTGTTTTCTGGAGGGAGATGTGAGCAGGTCATCTCTATACCTGCCATAAACAACATGGCCAAATGGCATGCTGCCATGCTTAGGGACTCATAGCTTCCACCACTTTATAGACACCTGGCCCTGCAAAGGGATTAATCCTGAATGCAGAAGTGCCACCAAGCTGAAAAAAGCACTAACTGCGATTTTCTGTCCTCTCTCTCTGCCTCTCTTTTAGAAACAAGGCTTGCCTTTTTTTTTAACTAAATAAAACTTTTGTGAGGTTTTTTTAGTTTATTTTTATTAAAATGTAGTTGACATACAATATTATATTCAAGTGTACAATGTAATGATTCAACTTCATATACATTTTGATGTAATCATAGAAAATATATTCAATAATAAACTCATTTCTTTTCAAACATAGAGAAGGGAGATATTTGAAAACTCCTAGGGAGAGTTAACAGATTTCCTGCTAATAATAATTGGTGAGGTGTGGGTGAGGGGGTAGGTCAAGCAATGAATTTAAAAAATAACATGTGAAGTCAATATATTTGTACCTTGGCTAGTGAAGTTAGTTGTATTGATTAAATATGAATATAGGAAGTGTTAAATAACAGCAGAGACTTTATAGAGTCAATCATTAGCAGAGATAACTAACAGCAGTTATGATAACTTATACCTGTATAGAATTTATAGATTACTTTATAGACTTTTACATATATTACATTTTATTAATCCTATGACAACCAGGAAGAGGAAACAGAATTAAAAAATCAGAAGCCAGTGGAGATTAACACATTTTTCTGAATCCATTACCCCAGACCCCTGCCCTCTTCCTAGCCTTTCCATTATCTAGGTCAGTGGGCCAAGACCACACGCAGCCCTTTGGCCCCTTGAGTGTGACTCTTCCACAAAATAACACATACAGTGCGATTGAAGGAGTACCCTAATTAAGTTAATAACAAGGTACCTACCTATATAGTTTAAGTTTAAAAAATTTGACTCTCAAAAGAAATTTCAATCATTGTACTATTGATATTTGGCTCTGTTGTCTAATGACCACTGCCCTAGATTGACTCTTTAGACTGCCACGTCAATGCACTTGACAATAAGTCATAGGACGTTAAAGGAGGAGACCATCTCATTTGGCTGTAGTGCTCAGGGAAGGTATTCCAGAGCAGGAAATATGGAATCTGCCTCTTGAATAATAGGTGGGATCAGAAAGAGGGGTGCGGGGAAGAGAATGCTGTCCCCACTGGGAAATGCAGGATATTGTAAGAGAGCAAGTAAAACAGCTTAGCAGGTACAGTGGAACCTAGAAAATCAGAGCTGGTGAGTTGACACTGGGGAATGTTACCCTGAAGGAAGAAGTATCAAGTTTTAAAGAAGAAGCAATGCCATCAAAGCCATTGACCAGAACCCTGTGCCTGGTGTTTCAAAGGCAGAGATGGACCTCAGGATTATGACATTAGTTTACAAAAGGACTGGGACCTGATTATTGTAATGATGAATAGAGAAGTGCTGACTGTAAGGAAGTAGAAAATGAGACAATTCCTATCGCAGAAATCACAGAGATGGTTTCCAGAATGAATGACTCAAGAGACAGGATCAAAGAAATAGATAAGAAATCACTTTAAACAGCTTTTATCGTAAGAATTCTATATTCGGATCAATCCTGAGGCAAATGAGGTTAAGAAATGTTTATGTTAGAAGATTTGCATGTAGAACACTGTTTTCCTCTTCTTGGTTTCAGGGCAGCCAGACAGAAGAAATTAAGTGTAATTAAATATAAAAAGTATCAATTAGCACTGATTCTCCCATCTACAGAGAGAAATGACCAGTTGGGAATGAGTGATCTAATCTTTTCTCAGCCTCAGAAGGCACAGAAACCAGTCATCTAATCACATGGGAAGACATCATAGGAAAGTAAAGGGATCCCAATACACAAACAAAATATTTCCTCCAAAATTAGCCCTAGTTCAGCTATTCTCTAAAGGAATAATATTTGATGTCTTGGTAACTTATACTCACACAAATCTAACAGCCTTGGGGAAGAAGGAACCTCAGTCCTGAGTGACATTTCACCTGTATCATTTAAATATTTAAACTTTTGCATAGCTAACAAACACAGCATGACCATCTGTCAGAATAAACACATTTAACATCCATTCCCATTTAGATTGCTTTTATCAAGTGGGTTCAAACCAACCACTTCTCCATTCTCAAAATGACTTTATATTTCAATATTGAATATGATATTTCTAGATTATAACTTCCTGTTCCTTCTGCAATCATCTATAGTGGGTGCCACCAACAGCTTTACCATTCTGCCTGTCCCATTTCTCTCTGCTCCTTGTTCAATGAGAATTGCATCTATGCATCACCAGTCAATGGTTTTATGGCATTTTCTAATTGGCATGGTTTCCCTTCACTTTCCCCCATCCTTAATATCCATTCTCTCCCCAAAACATACACTTATACATACACAGCCTTATAGGAACAACCTGAATATAGGACAGGTGCTTTGCCAAAGGGTTATATTGAATTTCACAACATAAAATAAATTTGGTAATTATTATAATAAGCTGATAAGTCTTCTCCGTCAAGCCCTATCCACTCATCCCAATTGTGAGTGCATCTGATTTTACTCAAGTGCATAGACACCTCCAGTCTGAATAATCCTCTATTCTTCTGGAATAATTCTTTCCTTGGTGGGCAAAGCTACCATGTCAGAGGTCTAGAGTCACTCTCAGGATCTGCCCCTGCCTCCACTGAATCTGTCCACTCCACAAACTGCCATCCCCTGTTCCAATATCCCCAGCTTTGGGGATGGATATCCTCTTGCCAATCACTTCCCCACAACCAACTGGACACTGTGCTCTTCTGCTTTCCCTGAAGCAGCTCTAACATAAGACTGTATAGTCAAATTTTACTGACACGTGAAAGTAATAGAGGGCAGTGCAGAGCAGGAAACAACTTCCTTTCCATGTCAGGCAAGGGTAGACATGCATTAGCTATTTTTTACTACAAGAAATTTTTCAGGAACCATATTCTTCCATTGGTCACATGCAACCTCCTCCATGCTCTTGGGAGCTCTCACTCTTACCCTACCTTTCTCCCATCCCCCCTCCCTCTCCATTCACTGACTCTATCTCTTGCACTTGATGATGTAGACCACTAAAGCATTATCTTTGTCTCATTTTGATTCCTCTTCAATATTCCCAGGAAGTTTTGTCCTTCTTAATCTAATGGCCTATCAGGGCTTTTTCCAAAGCAACAGAATCACTCCCCTGGGAATAAGATATTATGCTATTGCCCTGGAATATAGAAACATAACAAATTTTCATTTGTTAGTAACATTTTCTTGCTCTAGTCATCATGGCTAAATACATGGAAAGTCTTTTAATTAGGGCACAACTCCTGGAAGCTCACACTGCAGTGTCCAGGGAATGCTCTCCTGCATCCCTGAAAGATCTGGAACCCAGAGGTAGTCAGGTGGACTAATTTCACCTGCTAGCTGTGGATTGACTTCACCCTGAAACCCATTCACAAGACCACCAACACCATTGATTGTACCAAGGCAAGTGAAATGTATGTTACTTCCTTGCAAAGACATCTTTTATTATTCTCCCAGAGGTACCCTGTTCTAATCCTTTGCCAGGCAGTAAGACATCCTTCCCACTACCTGTAGTGGCCTTGCTCTCCAACCAGTCTACACCCACCTCTCTTTATTCTCCCAAAACACATGGCCATGAGCTTGCCATTTACATCACTGTGACCATTATTTGCCCATGTCAAAGCTCTGAAAAATTTATGTACCTCCACTTTCCAAAGCACTCCCTAGGATGTCCTTGCCATCTGAATTTATCAGTCCTCATCTGATAACTTTGCCCACTTCCCTGTCAATCAAAAGCTGACTTTCCTTGTCAAAAGCTTTGTATTAGTTTGCCAGGATCCAAAATTTAGGTGTCTGCAGGACTTCACTCTGCTGAAGGCTCTCAGGGGAGAATCCTTCCTTGCCTCTTTCAGCTTCTGATGGCTCCAGAAGTTCCAGGTCAGTGGCCACATGATTCCAATCTCTGTATTCATTTTCACACAGTCTTCTATTTTGGTCTCAAATCTCCTTCTGCCTTTTCTCTTATAAGAATTCTTATCTTTGGATTTAATATCCAATCAGATAATCCAAGAGGAGATTATCTCATCCTGAGATCCTGAATTACATCTGCAATGGCCCAATTTCTAAATAAGGTCACATTCAGATCTGGGTAGGCATTTTCTTTGTAGGTGAGGAAGCCCACCATTCAACCTGCTTCAAGGCCTACAGTTCGAAGAGCATGAAGTTGACAGTGGAGGATGTCCTTCAGAACCCCTATGTTCAAGGAGACTCATTGTATGAACTTGAAGGAACTCTGTTCCCTTTGTCTTGGGCAGGTAAATACTATCTCTCCACTAAGAGAATTGCTGCCAGAGATCCAGTTTCACCTGCTAGAAATCTATAGTGGTGTAAAGTGGGGAACGCAATCAATCTCATTTGACTTTTCCATCTCCTGCAGCATAATGGAAAGTTTAACTTTCTCTTCTTTCGCCTTCCAAGGGATTTGTGAATAATATTGCATGACAGCATTTTCCAAACCATGATCTGAAGAACAGGAATGTCACTGAGTGTTTCACAGTTTAAATGCTCTGAGTGACCATGCACGCAAGCTTATCAGTGACTCTGAGAAGCTACAGTAAAGTAAGTAGACTTTAGTAAAAAAAAAACCTGGTTAACCTCTTTTAACCCAATATTTTCAAAACTCTCTTACTCTTAAAGACCTTTTTTTTTTAACAGAGTATCTTTTAAGATTTTATGGAATGCTAATGTCCTGCAGAACACAATTGGGAAATGTCTTTTGAAAGTATTACATAAGCAACAGTTATTGCCTTCTCAATCCCAACATTAGAATATGCAACTATATTTTGTTAATTGGTATTAAAGAGCTAAAATTAAAGTCTTCTCTGACCAATTTTGATTTTTCTACTTAGAGCTAAGTACCCTGAATTAGTTGGCATCTATAAAGGATGAAGGAACCAAACCAACACAGAATAACCCTCAAGATATTTTTGAAGGTTATTCTTCCTCTAGCCACCTCCTGATGCGGGTATGTTGCATGTAATGAGCACTAGCTGGCTGTTCTCTGAGAACAAAGCCATGCTTGTAATGCTCCTTCTTGCATGAATGTAATGTTTATATCAGAAGAATAAGCCCTAATTTTTATTTTCTTAAACATAGCAGGACAATATTTCTATGATTATTTCTGATTTTTTTATAAAGGAGAAACATTTCAAGTTATAAAACATAATTTGCAAGAAAGTTTTCCATGAGTCATTTCAAATTACAGAACTTGATAACTTTAAGCACGGATACCACATATTGTTCAAAGTAGGAACTAAATGTGTGCCAATGAGCCTGATTCTAGGTTGAGGGGAACTACTATCTGAGAAGGTGGCCTGGATGTTGGAATGGACAATGACTCCAAGTCAGAAGACCAGGTTTCAGTTCTACTTATAAAACCGCAGACAAGACTTTTTGGAGTTTCTTTCTTGAGTTTCCATATACAACAATGGACATACTAATGCAGTTAATCCTCACTATTCAAGGCTTCTTTACTTACCCACTCACCTGCTCAGTGATATTTATTTGTAACCCTGATATCAGTACCCCTGGTGCTTTCACAGTTAATCACACACATGCACAGGTGACAAGTCATTTGAATTGCCCAACATGTGTGTTCCCAGTGGAGGTGGACCAAGGCAACACTCTGCCTTCTGGTTTCAGGTCTCAGACTATAAACAAATGTCCTCTTTCAGGTCTGTTTAATACAGCATTTTCACAGTTTGTGTGCTTTGTTGGTGATTTGACTGTTTAAAATGGCCCTGAATGTAGTGCTGAAGTGCTTGTTGTCTAGTATTTCTGAGCACAGGCTGTGATGTGACTTCATACATGTGTTAGACACATTTTGCTCAGGCATGAGTTATAGTGGTATTGGCCATGAGTTCAACAATATGTACTAGATAAGGTATCTTTAAATAGAAACACATATAAGTATTGATTGGGCTAAGTATTGATTAGTTGAAAGTGTTGTGGGCAGAAGCTCTCGGGGACTTCACTGTGTATTTGCCTTAGGAGCAATAGCTCAATATTTACCAAATCAGGACAGAAATAGGAGAGTACACAGAAAATGTTAAAGCTTTAAACCATATAATATTATGTTAATTTTAGGTTAATCTTAATAAATGTTCCTAGTAGTAAGACTTTTTTAAAATCCTCTGCCTTGCTGAGACTGGTTTGGCTCAGTAGATAGAGCATTGGCTTGCAGACTGAAAGGTCCCAGGTTCGATTCCGGTTGGGGGCATGTACCTTGCTTGCGGGCACATCTCCACTGTGAGGCGTGGAGGAGGCAGCTGATCAATGTCTCTCTCTCATCGATGTTTCTGACTTTCTATCTCTCTCCCTTCATCTCTGTAAAAAATCAATAAAATATATTTAAATAAATAAAATCCTTTGCCTTGACTTCAAATGCAGACTTTGTTTTTATAGGACCAGAAATAGATTAATAAAAATAATGTTTTCACAAAATACTCCTAATGTAAGCCACAAAGGTTGAAAAAAAACCTAAAACATTTCAAAAAAACTTTAGTGTTAGATCTGAATTTATAAAAAAAAAAAACTTTACAACAGTTATTAAGCACAGAATCTGCATAGCATTTTATAAAGAGAAAAAGATCAAAATTTCCACTAGTCTCAGAAAATTGAATTTGCCTCAGAAAAACAATGGATATATAGCAAAGGAATACTGGGTTTCTGAAGGTCACTTGGTCTTAGGTGCTCAGAAGGCTAATCAAACATATTTTTTTTTAAAAAAAAAGGATAAGTCTGATCAGGACAGAAAGCTGTAAGTAAAATCAAGAAGGTACAAAAGTCAAATTAAGATGTTCATCTGAATATTGATGCCCATCTTCACTCTATTCCAATGATAGCCTCTAAGATATAAGACAAATAGTAGCAGCCAGGACAGTCCAAAAGGTGCCGAGGCAAAAGGTGCCAGTGAGGGTATTATACCAGTGGGCAATTGATTGGGCCAGTTTTACCAATGAACCATCAGCTCTATTTTGAAGAATGTGGCTAAAATGTTCCAGGTGTTAGAGTGCCATATTGAATGGTTATGTAGTGTCTCCCAATCTATTTTCCCCAACTCTACTATCAACTGATTGAAGGAACTTCGGATTTTGAAAATCTAATGTGCCTCACTCCCGAGGGTGGGTATGTTGCTGTGTAACAAAGAACATGCCAGTTCATCTTCCCCTAGCACTAGGAGCAGCTGGAAGGAAAGAAAAGGAAACCCATTTTAAAACATTTTAAAGCTCCTCTCTATTCCAAACTATGAGACTGCTCTGTTTAGGATCTAAAATATGCTTACTTTAACCCATCTTTGTTGACACAGCCACAAACTTCAGCAAATACTGGAACCAGACTCAACTAGATTTCTTAGAAACTTTCATATGTGAGCAAAATCCCCCTTTGATTTTGCCTAATGTTCATCTGCTATAATTTTTACCACGTTCTAAAAAGGAAATTTTCTAGCATTCTCTATTCTGTATTTTGCAGTAAAAGAAAATGCCATTTGGACAACGCTTATCCATTTCAAGCGATAGCAAATTGTGTCTCTTCATCCTCTCAAGAGCTCATTTCTAATAGTTCTCATGTGTTTTTATATTTTATAAGCAGTCCTTTTAACCTCTGGAACTCTGACTTCCAAAATACAGTACATATGTAATGAGGATAATGAGATTCACATTTGCATGTGGGGAGTGGGGGTCTGGGGGTAGGGGGGGGACAAACCACAAAACAAAGCCAATGCTTCAGGTTGGAAGAGCAAGGTTGGGTTCAGGAGACCATCTTTTTTTCTCAAAGAGCCATAAATGTGTTCACAGTTGCTGACACTCACTGGGAGAAATGTGCTGTTCTGTGTGCAAAGCTGAGGGTTCATGAGCCCTGGCCTTTGTCCTTAGACCAGCTCTCTGACCTAGCACCATGCAGAGACAGGAGCTTCTTTCTCATGCAGCGACCAGCAATGTAACTTTAACCCAATCTCTGGTAACTTCTCTGAGATTTAGAATCTTTGTCAGTGAAGTCTGAGTAATACATTCTCTGCCTAAAAGCTTGGAAGTAGACCTTCCCATTTTAGATCTAAGATCCCTAACCATGTTTTCAAGGTTCTAAATGTGAACATTACTAACACCTCTTCCCTCTTCCTACTCCTCACCCCCATCTCCCTTGAATGCCATCCTGACTCTAGTGTGCTGAAGGACTTCTTGACTCCCAGGTATGCCCTTGTACTTACTCATCTCCATGTCCTGTTCCAGCCTCCTTCTCTGTCTAGATTAACATCCTTCTACCTATACTAGTCAGACAAATTTCCCTATTTCCTGCAGTAATATGTTCTTTCTCTCATCCACTCCTTCCTTAAAAAACTTTCTACATTTGTTGTGGTATTAGTTGTTTACCTACAGCCACATATTCTCTCAAATGTAGGCAGAGACTTCAGTTTACTTATATTTCTATTTCTTCTCCTTTCCACCTAAGGCCCAGACAGTCTTGATTTTTAATAAAGGTTCATCAAATACCTATTAGAATAATAAATGAAGTTTATCAATTTATATCACTATTATAATTTATCTTCATATGTAAGTGGGCATAGAAAGAATTGATCATGGAGAAACCAAGATGGCAGCATAGGTAAATACCTGAACTTGCTGCCTTGCACAACCACTTCAAAACTACAACTAAAAGACAAAACAGACATCATAGAGAACCACAGGAAGGCTGGCTGAGTGGAAATTCTACAACTAGAAGGAAAGAGAAAAACACACTGAGACTCGGAGGAGTTGTGGAAGCAAAGTGCAGAATTACAGAGGTGCACACATGTGCGGAAAGGGCTGGCAAGTGAGTACGCAGCTGTCTTTTTCAATAGGGAGGGAGACACAAGCTCCAGACTGCTCTGAACCTCAGTTCTGGGCGAGATTCTGGGGACCCAGACTCATATGGGGAGAAACTGGACTGTCTGGCACAGCAGGAACTCAAGAACAGCTTTCTCTTAGTGATGCTTGCAGTGATTATTGAGGGACACTGAGACCCGGGGGTCTCTTAGGGCAGGGCTGATGGGAAGCCATTGCTGTTTGTTCTGCCCTGAGACACTGCCCCACCCAACCTGTGCACAGAGGCTTTTTGCACATGAATAGCCTGGTCCTTTGAAATCTAAAATTACCTAACAAACTGCAGCTTAGTCAGAGAGACCCAGAACATCCCAAAGAAGGCCAAAGACCCCATAAGCAGCTTGCATTGCTTCACAATTGGGCCTCATCTGGGCACTTCCAAACCCCATACAAAGAATAGGAATCTGCAGATTTTTCTGTACCTTCTGCTGAGTGGCCTCAGGCAGAGGCTAAATTAGCACCTCCTTGGAGATCCAAGAGCCAGTGTATCCAGGGTCAGAGTGAGGCCATCCAGATTACAATTCTTCATATCCATAAGGGACACACTCAGGGTGCAGACTCAGTGAGCACCAAAGCCTCACTGAAACAAGTCTTACCTCATAAGGATGTCTCTGGCACAGAAGTTCTCCCATTGTAGACACAGCTGATCCTCATAGACAATTGATTGAAGGTCAATTCTTCTCAGTGATACCAACAACAATCAAGACTTTACTACAACAATACTGTGCACACAGCCCACGAAGGGTTGCACTAAGAGTGCCCACCTCAAGTAACTGGGGAGGCTGAGCCACTGCGCCCCATAGGACACCTAGCACACAAAGCCACTCTATCAACACAGGGAAGCAGCCAAAATGCAAAGATAAAGAAACAGGCCATAAATGAAATAAATGGAGGATATAGAGTTCAAAACCATGATTATAAGGTTTCTCAAGATTTTTAAAGAAACCACTAATAAATTTAGTGAGACCCTCGAGGATATAAAAAAGGACCAACTAGAAATTAAACATACACTGACTGAAATAAAAAATATTATACAGAGACCTAAGAGCAGACTAGAGGAACGCAATAATCAAGTCAAAGATTTGAAATACAAAGAAGCAGAAAACACTCAACTAGAAAAGAAAAAAGAAAGAATCCAAAAATGTGAAGATAGTGTAAGGAGCCTCTGGACAACTTCAAGCATACCAACATCAGAATTATAGGGGTATAGAAGAAGAGAGAGAGCAAGATTTTAAAAAGCTATTTGAAAAAATAATGACAGAAAACTTCTCCCACCTGGTGAAAGAAATGGACTTATAAGTCTAGGAAGTGCACAGAACCCCATACCAAAGGAATCCAAAGAATACCACACCAAGACACATCATAATTAAAATGCCATGAGCAAAAGACAAAGAGAGAATATTAAAAGCAGCAAGAGAAAAACAGTTCATTACCTACAAGCATTCATATGATTGTCAGCTAATTTCTCAACAGAAACTTTGCAGGCCAGATGGGAGTGGCAAGAAATACTCAAAGTGATGAATAGCCAGAACCTACAACCAAGATTACTCTACTCAGCAAAGCTATCATTCAGAATTGAAGGTCAGATAAAGAGCTTCACAGACAAGAAAAAGCTATCGGAGCTCATCACCATCAAACCAGTATTATATAAAATGCAGAAAGGTACTCTTTAAGAAGAGGAAGAAGAAAAAGGTAAAGATAAAAGGTAATGAACAACAAATACATGTCTATCAATAAATGAATCTAAAACTCAAGTGAATAAAAAATCTGATGAACAGAAAAACTGGTGAATACAATAGAATCAGGGCCATAGAAAGGGAGTAGACTGACAATCCTTGAGGGGAAAGGAGCTTTGGGGGTGCAGGAAGAGACTGAACACAAATCGTACATTTGTGGATGAGGATAGTCAGGAGGGTGTAAGGGCATGAGGTGGGGTGGAAACCAGGTGGAGGGGAGCTATGGGGCGAAACAAGATGAACAACTGAAATAATCTGAACAATAAAGATTTGTTTTTAAAAAGAAAATGGAACTGGAAAATATAAACTGGAGTCACTCAGAAGGTATTACCTTCAACAATAAAAATAAATTTTAAAAAAAGTTAGTATTATATATTTTTTTAAAAAAAGAAAGGATTGATTGTATTTGCTAACTAGCTTGAGATCATTTAAAGTAAAAGAAAACAAATATTCACTATGAAATAAGGATAAGGTCAAGCCCAGGGACATCCAAATTGTGTGGTCTCTTCTAGTCCCTTGATTCTTATGATGAAGACTTTGGGGGAAAGTAATGAGTGTGTCTTACAGTAGCTTCTCATACTCATCCCCTGGTTGACCCTATTCTTTGGCATATCCCCTAGGCTAAGCTTAATCAACATGGTGCAAGGTGCTCTTCACCTAGAATGGCTGAGACAACCTTGGCCACTTTTGGTACCTGAAACTTCTCACCCTGGCATTATGAGAAAGCATATTCACTACTACAAGTATTGGGAGAAAAGGAAGGATCTTAAATATGTAGTGATATATTAACCTTAAAGTCAGATCAGGAAAGTCATACATTTTAGTGGACCTATATATGAATTCTCAAGTTTTAAAAATTGGTCTTCTTGCACAGATGTAATGAAACATTCAAGAGAAAAGGGCTTCAAAAAGGAGTAGACTCGGGCAACCTAAATCTGAAGTCTCAAGTACACAGCACACATTCACAATTCTATTCTAATTCTTTGTACAAGAGGCATAGATCAAGAACCCTCTTTGATCTAGCCCCAGTCACCCCATATTCCTGGACACCTGCCAGATGGAGCCACTCACCATTGTCTGCACATAGTGAGCATTTTCTCAACTTTATGCCTTATTGAGGCTGGCACCCTTTTTTCTCTTCTCTGCTAGATGAAGCCCTTTATGGCTCTGCTTCAATACCTCACTTCTGAGTCCACCCCGGAGTGAGTTATTTGTCCCTGCATCTGTGCTCACATACAACTTTAATTAATACTTAGAAATCATGCTTGGTTAGTTGGGTACCCATCCTGAAGGACATCTTTTGTCTCTAGAAATTAGCATTGTGCTTGACACATAATTGTCTATTCATACCTGTCCTCCCACTTCCCTGGGATAACACTGACAAATTGAAGTTTCTATTCAGCTAAGACTGAAAATTTGGAAAGCCCCTTTCATCTACATAGGACCATCTAGGTTTTCTCGGTCTATCAGCTAGAAGCCAAGGATTCCAAGGTCTGGCAGGGTCACAGGATGAAAGGAACCTGAGTTGCTGAGTCACTGCATGGAGGAAAGCCTCCTGACAACTAGGAATACCCTCATTAAACTATTGTGGTAAGCCACTGCAAACTGGGGCTTTATTTGCTTTACCCTAATACAGACTCTCAAAAATATCTATATTTTATTTGCCAAAACCGATTTGCCTCAGTGGATAGAGTATCAGTCTACAGACTGAAAGGTTCCAGGTTTGATTCCGGTCAAGGGCATGTACCTTGGTTGTGGGCACATTCCCAGTGGGGGACATGCAAGAGGCACCTGATAGATGTCTCTCTCTCATTGATGTTTCTAACTCTCTATCCTTTTCCCTTCCTCTCTGTAAAAAAATCTAGCATATTTCTTTTTATTAAAGAGCTGATATTTAATAGTTGGCTCTGAACTTGATAAAAGGCAGAATTTTTCTCGCTTTCTTATTCTAATCTCCAAACCAAATTACTTATTATTATAAGAATTTTTAAGAGGAGAAACCAAGATGGCAGCATAGGTAGACACCTAAACTGCTACGTGGCACAACAATATCGAAACTACAACTATAAGACAAAACAGACACCATCCAGAACCACAGGAAAGCTGGCTGAGTGAAAATTCTACAACTAGAAGGAAAGAGGAAAGCACATTGAGACTCAGAGGAGCTGCAAAGGCCTGAGGTATGGAGAGGACTGGCAGCTGAGGGCTTGGCTGGCTTCCTCAAATGAGCGGGAGATGGAAGCTCCCAAGTGTGCTGAATTTCAGTCCCAAGCGAGACTCTGAGAACCCAGACCCATTCGGGAAGTATCTGGACTGTCAGAAAAAGATAAAGCACTCTGAGACTTAGAGGAGCTATGGAAGGCAGAGGTCCGGAGGCACGAGCGTGCAGAGAGGAATGACTGCTAAGTGCACGGGTGGCTGAGTGCATGGCTAGCTTTCTAAAGTGAGAGGGAGACAGAAGCTCCCGACTGCACTGAGCTCCATTTGCGGGCAAATTTGTGGGACCCCAGACTCATTCGGGGAGAAACTGGACTGTCTGGCAGCGAGCAAAACTCAAGGGCAGCTTTCTCTCAGAGGTGTTTGCAGCGATTACGAAGGGACACTGAGACCCAGAGGCCTCACAGGACAGGGCTGACAGGAAGCCAAAGTTGTCTGCTCTGCCCTGAGACTTCACCCCATCCAAGCTGAGCACAGAGACTTTTTCAATTTTGCAAGTCTTGTCTCATAAGGATGTCTCTAGCACAGAAGTTCTCCCAATGTAGACACAGCTAATACAACCAATTGGCCTGGAGGTCAATTCCTCCCAGTGATACCAACAACAATTAAGGCTTAACTACAACAAGGCTGTGCACACAGCCCACAAAGGGGTGCACCAAGAGTGTCCAACTCAGGTAACTGGGGGAGGCTGAACCACTGGGCTCTATACAACACCTACTACACAAGGCTATTCTACAATTTAGGGAATCAGCAAAAATGCAGAAACAAAGACACAGATCACAAATGAAAGAAATGGAGGAAAGCAAATGACTGGATATAGAGTTCAAAACCATGGTTATAAGGTTTTTCAAGAATTTCCTAGAAAAAGGTTGATAAATTTAACAAGACCTTCAAGGCTATGAAAAAGGACCAACTAAAAATTGAACATACATTGACTGAAATAAAAAATATCATACAGAGATCCTACAGCAGACTAGAATCAAGTCAAAGATTTGAAATACAAAGAAGCAGAAAACGCTTAACCAGAAAAGCAGAAAGAAAAAGAATCCAAAAATTTGAAGGTAGTGGAAGAAGCCACTGGGACAACCTCAAGCATACCAACGTCAGAATTATGGGGGTACCAGAATAAGAGAGAGAGCAAGATACTGAAATCCTATTTGAAAAAATAATGACAGAAAACTTCTCCCACCTGGTGAAAGAAATGGACTTATAAGTCTAGGAAGTGCACAGAACCACAAACTAAAGAAATCCAAAGAGTACCACACCAAGACACATCATAATTAAAATACCAAGAGCAAAAGACAAAGAGAGAATATTAAAAGCAGCAAGAGAAAAGCAGTTTATTACCTACAAGGGATCACCCATATGATTGTCAGCTAATTTCTCAACAGAAACTATGCAGGCCAGATGGAAGTGGCAAGAAATATTCAAAGTGATTAACAGCAAGAACCTACAACCAAGATTACTCTACTCAGCAAAGCTATCATTCAGAATTGAAGATCAGATAAAGCACTTCACAGACAAGAAAAAGCTAAAGGAGCTCATCACCACCAAATCAGTATTATATGAAATGCTGAAAGGTATACTTTAAAAAGAGGAAGAAGAAGAAAAATGTAAAGATAAAAATTATGAACAACAAATACATGTCTATCAAGAAGTGAATCTAGGCTGAGGAAGGGAAGATGGCGGCATAGGTAAACACCTACACTGCTGCCTCGCACAACAATTTCAAAACTACAACTAAAAGACAGAACAGACATCATCCAGAACCACAAGAAAGCGGGCTGAGTGGAAGTTCTACAACTAGAAGCAAAGAGAGGGGCTCACGGAGACCCACAGGAGCTGCAAAAAGATGAGGTACTGAGACGCACGCGCTGAGAGAGCGGGTGCCTGAGTACCTGGCTGGCTTTCTCTGACGGGAGGGAAACGGAGACCCCCAACGGCATTGAACCCCTTATCCTACGACACTAAACCCCAGATCCAGCCGAAACTCATCCGGGGGGAGTTTGGACTGTGAAAAGGGAGAAGTGCACGGAAATTTAGGGGAGTCGCAAAAGATAGGAGGGTCTGGTCCCGGTCATGCACGCGCACACACAGGGCGCCGGCACCACACTGACAGATTGCTGATTCTGCCGCTGGCTTTTGCTACTGGGCGGGAGACAGACCCTCCCAACTGCGCCACTTCTGAGTCCACTGGGCCCCTGTTTCCGGCGAAACCCTGGAGACCTAGACTCCTGTGGTCCTGGTACACAGGGGAGCAGGGGAGCTGGAAAGGCAGCTGGCTAGAGCCACTGCGGGCGGGTGCGCACAAGGACCGCTCCAGCGATTACCCAGTCACATGAGACTCCGGGGCCGTGGAGGGCGGGGCCGACTGGAAGGCAAGGCGGTCCCTTAAGCCCTGAGACTCCACCCATCCCAAGCTCAACAGAGGCTTCTGTGGTTTTGCAAATAAAAAAGTTTCCCCGACATAGTGAAAATGCCAAAACAAGGGAAGGGATCAAAAACAAAAGAAATGGAGGAAAAAAAACGACTGGATATAGAGTTCAAAACCATGCTTATAAGGTCTCTCAAGAATATGATAGAAAAGGCGGATAAATTTAGCGAAAGCCTACTAGAGATGCTAGAGATGATGCATAAAATTAGCAAGCCCCAAGAGGAGATGAAAAAGGACCAACTAGAAACACTAACTGAAATAAAAAATATACAGAATCCTAACAGCAGACTAGAGAAAGGCAAGAATCAAGTCAAAAATTTGAAATATAAAGAAACAGAAAACACTCAACTGGAAAAGCAAGAAGAGAAAAGAATCCAAAAATGTGAAGATAATGTAAGGAGACTCTAGGACAGCTTCAAGGGTACCAACATCAGAATTGTGGGGGTGCCAGAGGAAGAGAGAGAGCAAGATACTGAAAATCTATTTAAAGAAATAATGACTGAAAACTTCCCACATCTGGTAAAAGAAATGGACTTACAAGTCCAGGAAGCACACAGAACCCCACATAAAAGGAATCCAAAGAGGAACACACCAAGACACATCATA
>PVJN01000448.1:0-206746 GCA_004026805.1 Lasiurus borealis
AGAATAAACTGGTGAATATAATAGAATCAGGAGCACAGAAAGGGAGTGGACTGTTAATTCTTAGGGGGAAAGGGGTGAAGGGCGTACAGGGAGAGACTGGACAAAAATCATACACCTATGGAGGAGATCAATGGGAGGGAGCTAAGGGCAGAGGGAGGGTGGGAGCTGGGTGGAGGGGTGCTATAGAGGGGAAAAAAGAAACAAATGTAATAATCTGAATAATAAAGATTTAATTAAAAAAAAAACTTTCACTATCTGTAATAATAAACAAAGTGCTTTTGGAAATTTCAGAACTTTCCATATTTCTCTTTGAGATCTAAATTAGATAGTATTTCCGTACGCCTGACAGAAAAAACTAAACATCTGAAACATCGTAATCTTTTTGTTTTTGAAGGATTTTATTTTATTTTATTAATTACATATATTACTACAAATATCTCCTTTTTTCTTCCCCATTGACCTTCCCACAGCCTCTCCTAATCCCTGTCTCATGTATCAATAACTCTGACATATAATTAAGAATATATTAAAAAAAAAACCAAAAAATATATATGCCAATATTGATGTTTTGAGTCTTATCAAAATGGCACCCAATTAAAGAGGCAGAGCCTCCCCTGCTCATCACAGAGGTTAGGAGTTTCCTGTATATATATCCATGTTGGTAGCACTAATGCAAAACTCTTCACTACATTCATCCTATAGAACTGGGCTGAAATTTTAGAACAATTACTTGGCGGGCGGGGGGAGACACACTACAGTCGGCTGCTTATATATTAGGTATCAGATGGAAAATGGTGGATGACTGCATTTATATAGACCTGATTTTTAGAGCTGGTTATCAACCACCAGTGAGGAACAGGAGAAGGCAAATGATAGTCACAGAATGACTACTATAATCTCGAACTTTCATTTAAAATGTCTGACTAGCCCTGGATGGTGTTGCTCAGTGGTAAGATCATTAGCCCGTGTGCAGAAGGTTGGATTCCTGGTCAAGGGCACATACCTTGCCTGCAGGTTCGATCTGGGCCCAGGGATCTTTCCCTCTTTATGACTCAATCTCCTTAATTATAAAGTGTATGTGTATGTGTGTGTGTGTGTTTGTATGTGTGTGTGTATTCATTCCCACATGATCGTTACTCAGATACTCACATGGTTCATTCTCTCAGCTTCTTCAAGCATCTGGTAATTTGGACTTTCAATGAGGCCTTCTTTGACTATCCTAATTAATTATTGTCCCACAGTTCATTAAACCTCAGTACATTTTTCTTCCTTTCTTCTACGGTTATGTCTTCAGGTTTATTGACTACTTCTTCTACAATGTCTACTCCATTGCTAATTCCACCCAGGGACGCTCTCATTTCAGATTTTGCATCTCTAGAGATAGGCTTGGTTCTGTTTTATATGTTCCATTTCTCTCTAAAATGTGTTAATATTTTCTTAAATAACTGAATACAGTTTTAAAATCTGTTTTAATGTACAAGTTTTAATATACTTGCTATCCTATCATCTATGTCATTTCTCAACTTATTTCTGTTGGTTATTTTTCTTCTGGTCAAAATTTCCTGTTTCTTTGTATCTCATAGTTTTTTTTGTTTTTTTCTTGTTATGTTTTTCGTTCTTTTTTCTTCCTTTTTATTGAATTTATGGGAGTGACACTGGTTAATAAAATATAGGTTTCAGCTGTACAATTCTATAATACATCTTCTGTATAGCGAATTGAATGGCTGACATTGTGATTTTTAAGTTGTTACCTGTCTGTATCTTGCTGTATTCTTCTTAATAGCACTGGGTTTCATTCTGCCAGCAGTTAACCTACTCACTGTTTTCGTTCCTTTTGTAATGCTTACTAAAGGTGGGTTTTGGGCAGTGCGCGGCAAACTGCAACTCAGGAGCCATATGCAACACTTTGGCCCCTTGAGTGTGGCTCTGCCACAAAATACCACATGCAAACATGCACACATACAGTGCAATTGAAACTTCGTGGCCCATGCGCAGAAGTCAGTTTTCGGCTCTCCAAAGAAATTTCAATCATGGTACTGTTGATACTTGGTTCTGTTGACTAATGAGTCTGCCAACCACTGGTCTAGGGTAGCCTTTACTCTGTGGATAGCTTAGCTCCACTACTAAGGCATGATGCTCTGGGTTCTCTTCAATGTTCTGAATGATTACTAAAAACTGTATACTATGGACACTAAGAATGTGAATGCTTTCCAGCCTGTGTGAGCTCTGAGAACTATTCAGCTCACAGCTCCTGAGTCAACCTATGCCCAATCTTGTGGTGTCTCATCCTATACATCTCACTCATTCATGAATACTCAAGAACAACTCTATTGCTGCTTTCTGGAACTTTCACTGAATAGCTTTGTCTCTCAGGAATTCTGTCCACTAATTTCCAGTCATCTCTGCTTCCTTATACTTCTGTCCCTGTGCTTCCCATAAGTCAATTCAGCAACACAGCTGAACTTAATCTGAGATATCCCACCCTGCGCAATTGTCTGGAATGTGCCTTCAATCAGAAAGCCAGCGCGAGCCTAGCCCTCACCTCATTCATTTCCCTTCTGTGAGGGAGCGCGGTCCAATACTGCCTGTTGTTCAATGTGCACAAACTTTTATTTCTCCCATATACTCTGACCATATGTTATTTACAGCAAGAACATAAGCTGAATCTCTGTTACTCCATCATGGTCAGAGGCTTAAGTTCCATACTTTCCATTTGTGGCAGGATCTCCTAAACTTTACATCATTAATGATCGCATCTTTATTATTTTGGTAGATTTAACGAGTCAAATTAAAAGGCCTTCTATTATTTTAACTGTGTGCTTGCAGGGTTTAGACTTGATGATAATGAATGGCATTTTTTTTTCCAAGCTCTCATGTATGGAGTATCCTGCTTTTTACAGTTTTCATTTCCATTACAGACCTTTTTGTCAAGAGCCCCAAATTAATGTTCATAAGGTTTCCAAAACAGAGGGTAAACAGATGTCTCTAACTTTTAGGGTTTCCTTGTTTTGAAGGGTATCCGGATTCTCTGGAAGATAATTTGGAGTTCTGTAATAATATATTATCTTCATGTGAAACATGACTTGATCCTGGCTTGGCCTGCCCTGCGTGCCTGTATCAGTAAAACAGCGCTGTTCTGCTGTCAACACATTCCAGTCATCAGTCACGTGCTCCAGGGCAGCCAGTGCTTTGCCCCGGTTAATTGAGACTGGAAGAAGAAGATGTCTGCATCATCTTGAATAATTAAAGACCAAAACCAAGCCTGGTGTTTATCAGCAAGCCTTCGTCATCATGTGCCAAAAACGCTACATAACTTGTTGGGGATGAACTTAAAACCAACAGTCAACTTTAGGTTGAGATTATAAAAATTAAAAAAAAATAAGAATTCAGACAAAAATTAATCCTAACATTTCTCCATTGCAAAGTTCCGTTTAAAAATTAAAATATATATTTCAGAACAATGTGAATATACTTAAGACTACTGAACTGTACACTTAAAAAGGTAAAGATAAGCCCTAATCGGTTTGGCTCAGTGGATAAAGCATTGGCCTACGGACTCAAGTGTCCCAGGTTCGATTTTGGTCAAGGGCAAATACACAGTAGGGACGGTGCAGGAGGCAGCTGATCAATGTCTCTCTCTTATCAATGTTTCTAAGTCTCTATCCCACTCCCTTCTTCTCTGTAAAAAATCAATAAAAAAATCTCTTTAAACCAAAACCAGTTTGGCTCAGTGGAGAGAGCGTCGCCTGTCACCTTTACCGCTCCTTAACCATTACTTCACATTAATTATTTTAATATATTTTATTGATTTTTCACAGAGAGGAAGGGAGAGGGACAGAAAGTCAGAAACATCGATGAGAGAGAGACATCTATCAGCCACCTTCTGCACACCCCACACTGGAGGTGTGCCCACAAGCAAGGTTCATGCCCCCGACCAGAAAAGAACCTGGGACCTTTCAGTCCGCAGGCTGACGCTCTATCCACTGAGCCAAAGCAGTCTCGGCGACATTAATTATTAAATATGATTTAAAGAAAAGGAATAGTCCTGGCCAGAGGCTCAGCTAATTGGAACATGGGAGTATGGTTCAGTACACCCAAAGACGGCAGGTTCGATTCCCAGTCAGGGCACATACCCATGCTGTGGATTCAATTCCCAGCTGGGCATCTAAAGAAAGAAGCAATTAATGTTTCTCTTTCACATCATAGATGTGCTTCTCTCTCTCTCTCTCTCTCTCTCTCTCTCTCTCTCTCTCTCTCTCTCTCTCTCTCTCTCTTCCCCCTTTTCCCTCTCTATTTCCCTCCCTACTCGTACTCTATCTAAAATCAATTCTAAAAAATTAAAAATTTAAAAATAATAGGACTAAATAGTAAAAAACAGGAGGCCAAAATAAGTGGTTAATATGTATATATGATTAAATTTATTTTTATCAATTGATACTTAGTGGACATTTATTTTATTTACAGGTGATATTTATAGGTCTTTAGGTAAATATCAGTTAAAGAGATTTTAACTGTGGATACTGAGAGGTGAAAAACTAAACATTCGATAAAATAAACATAACATCATATTTTAGGAAAGTAATAGAGCACAGAAAATGTATATTAGCATATTTATTGTTGCTGTCAAATACAAAGAAAATACTAACTTCTACTCTAAACCACAAATGATCATTTGAACGTACACAATCATATTTTAAATTTCTCATAGGCAGACATTATGTCTTAGTAATATGTCTACCCTCAATGTCATTTACAACAGAGTCTTGCCCATTACAGACATTTGATAGTGGGTTTTGATTTATTGAAAGTATAAAACATTTTTCAATATGATTGGCAATGAGTCATCCTATATAATCCAATATAATAAAAGGATAATATGCAAACTGACCCTAATGGTGGAAAGATCGGGAATGACTGGTTGCTATGATGCATACTGACCACCAAAAAGCAGGCGCTCAATGCAGGAGCTGCCCCCTGGTGGTCAGTGTGCTCCAACAAGGGGCAGTCCGCTCAGCCACAAGCCGTGCTGATGGCTGGGAGCGCATTGGCAGTGGCAGGAGCCTCGCCTGCCTCCTCAGCAACACTAAGCGTGTCAGACTGCAGTTTAGGCCCGATCCCCAGCGAGCAGGCCTAAGCCAGCTGGTGGACATCCCCCGAGAGGTCCTGGACTTCGAGAGGACATGGGCCAAGCTGAAGGACCCTCCCTCCCCCCTCAAATGCATGAATTTTTGTGCACTGGGCCTCTGGTATGAAATAAAGCTGAATAGAATATCTAAGAAAAAATCACCTGAAGAGAGAATAGCCCATCATCACAAACATTATAAGCTAAAGATAAAAACACCAATTAAAATTAAATCAAAGTATTATGGGGTCTGTTTGTATTTTTTTTCATAATACAGAAAATATAAAAAAGAATGTTTTATTGGAGAAAATTTGTTTTATGTTTAAATGGACAGTCTAGCTCAACAAGTAAGAGAAGGGGGAGGAAAGAAGATTGCGATGCACTGTCATTTGCAAGAATTAACATTAAGAAGGAACATACTATTGGGAGACAGTTCCACAGGGTCTCTTGTCTTTATTGCATGTCTCAAAAGGAGAGAGAGTGAGTGCCTTTGACACCAATTGTGTTTTCAAGGCAATCTGAACAGCATGCAGCCTCAGAAGACAGAAATACTATCCTCTTTCTGAACACTGGGCAAGCTATCTCACAGTCTTGCAAGGTATATATAGTGCCTCCTTCTAGAAAAAATAGCAGGCATGCTTTTCTACACATTAGGTTCCCTCAATTGAGGGCTTTTCTCCTATAATGTGCCTAGGCATCACGCCTGTGGAAAACGGGCTTAGGAGAAGGACACAAGAAAATGCTAACACTCTGGTGACTGCTAATGCTGTCAATAACAAAGTCCTTTGTCTCCAGCCCGGGAGTCTCATGGCTCTCTCGGGTCAACATTGATGAAACGGTGGCCCAGATAATTTGATAATGTGCCACTTCAGAGGCTGGGTAAGACCACAGAGGCTTTAGAATTCTTGACACATACCTGTCACTGTCTTTGTTTTTATGGGGCTGCTGGCATACTCAGAGGCCTGATACGACTGCTGCTTTGCCAAGGGCGCACTTCCAACAGAAGCCTCATCCTCCTTCCTCCTGCTGATTGGCATAACCAGAGGGACAGCGATCACAGGCGGCTGGAGAGGCAGATGAAGAACTGAATTACAATCACCTACTAATGCATAAGCAGCGGAAGTGTAACAAGGCATTACTGAGACTTTTACTTTAAGTCAATTAGTCAATCCAACAACCAGTTTCTGTCGCCCTCTCTCTTCATATCTCTTTCTACCCCCTCTTTCATACACACACACACACACACACACACACACACACACACACACACACACACTCTGAATGATATTGTAAATTATGCCCAGTAAGTGTGGCTCAGTGGTTGAGCATCATCAACCTATGAACCAGGAGGTCACAGTTCGATTCTTGGTCAGGGCATATGTCTGAGCTGCAGCTGAATCCCCAGTTGAGGGGCGTATAGGAGGCAGCCAACCAATAATTTTCTCTCATCATTATGTTTCTTTCTCTCTCTCACTCTCCCTTTCTCTCTAAAATCAATAAAACGGATATTTTTAAAAAATTATAAATTACAATCCTGTGTGAAATCTTGAAAATAATTGTAAATTTTAGTAAAACGTATAAAGATAATATAGTAAGAGCAATTCAAAACTAAAAGTAGCTTTGAAAATTGTTAGGTCACCCCAATCAATTAAATAATTATAAAAATACAACAAGAAAATTAATGTTAGTAAAAAATTAAAAGTTATTCTTAAAAATGATATTCTGATTAGGTAAATTTTAAGATGGACAATCCAGTATTTTCTGAGAACTGCTGAAAGTCTATTTAGTCTGCCAACGTGATATCCACAGCATATTTAGAAAGCATAGAAAAATATCTACGGTTGGAGAAAGCTGGAAAACATTATGATCCTATATTGAATGCATGAGTGCTGAGCTGAACAATAAAGCAGCTGTTTCATCTTTACTCACTGAAATAAAGTCTGATGTTACCGTAGATGACGCCCAATACAATCTTGTCAGATTTTTGGCAAAAAAAAAAGCATAGGTATTTTTATGTATGCTGCAGGATCAAAGATGGATGTCAAACTGGGTGGAAAACAATAATCAAATGTTGGGTTTTCGCCACAAACTGAGAAGGAAACTGCAGCTTGGGAAACAACAGATGATAACTGTAATCCAGCTGCATCAAACAGTGAATCTGGAGGGGGCCAGCCAGGTAACCATGGAGTCTAACGTTACCCTCGACACCACAATAACCACCCTTCTACAGACCCAACTCACAGGACTTAATGTTACCTAGAATACGAATAAACATTTCAGTGACAACATAGGTGTGTTACAGAGTTATCTTATATAATAAAAGCCTAATAAGCTAAGTGTCCAGTCAACCAGTCGGCTGTTCAACCGAAGTGTAAAATGCTAAGGCCGCTCAACCGCTGGCTATGACATGCATTGACCACCAGGGGGCAGATACTCCAACCAGTAGCTTAGCTTGCTATTGGGGTCTGGTCGGTGGGGACTGAGCAAGATGGCTGGACACACCTTGGAGCCCTCCAGTGGTTCCTCCCCAGCTGGCCAACCTCCCTGTCCCTCTCCAGCCCCGATTGTGCATTGGTGGTATCCCTCTCGCAATCTGAGCCAGGCCGAGGGACCCCATGGGTGCACAAATTCATGCACTAGGCCTCTAGTATAATGTAATCGAACAAGTTATGTATGAGCTAGAGCCCTGGCCGGTTTGGCTCAATGGACAGAGAATCGGCCTGCGTACTGAAAGGTCCCAAGTTCAATTAGTGTCAAGGGCATATCCCCAGGTTGTGGGCTCGATTACCAGTGTGGGGCATGCAGGAGGCAGCCAATCCATGATTCTCTCTCATCACTGATGTTTCTATCTCTATCTCCCTCTTCCTTCCTTTCTGAAGTCAATAAAAATACTTATGTTTTAAAAAGTTATAAGCTAGAGAGAAAAGCAAATTATTTTACAAGTTGTTACTTAATCTGAGTAAAAAGACAAGAAAGTTAATAACGAGAAAATGAAAATATGAATTCTATTGTGGAAAGCTTCACAATGTAGAGTACCTGCTGTTATAGTAAACATTTAGTCAAAATGATATTTATACAAATATAAAAAGGAAATACTATTTAAGACCTAGATGAGAAATGCCCAGCATAATGTAAGTTTTGTTAGATTCTATGATCTATAAAATAAGGGGGTCAAGAAGACTACTGGAAAACCCTTTTATGCTTTAACATTTAATGATTTCATGATCCCTTGAATTTCTTGGCCATTATTTACAATCCTGGAATAGAACCAAGAATTCTTAGAATCAAATTCACAACAAAATCTATCTATCTATATCTATCTATCTATCTATCTATATATATATATATATATATATATGTCTAAGTGACTGAATGACCAGTCAACCTTTCAACAGTTTGACTGGTATCTATGATGCCCACTAACCACCAGGGGATAGATGTTCAATGCACAGTCATGGAAACATGGAACAGACTGATGAATCTCGGAGAGAAGAGGAGAGGGGAGGAGAGCAGGAAGAGATTAACCACAGAGCTAATATGCATACTAGAGGACCAGTGCACGGACTTGTGCACTAGTGGGGTCCCTCAGGCTGGCCTGTGGGGTTCAGGCTGAAACTGGCAGTCTGACATCCCCCAAGGAGTCCTGGGTGCAGGGCCAGGAGAGACCCCAACAGTGCAATGTAATCCATGCACCAGGCCTCCAGTATATAATAAAAAATTAGAGAAAATTATATGCTACATAGTGATACTGAATTCAAGCATAACAGCTAAAAGATGAGATTAATGAAAGCCATAGTATTGGCACTATTCAACAAACAAACAAAAATCTTTCATTGGCTGACACTCTGGGTGCATTTCACATAGGTAAAAATACAGTAACAGGCCAAACAAAACCTTTGGCTCTTAAAAGTCTTCTACACACAAATATCCCAAATACCTACAATGGCATCCAACAGACCCTCCATAAAAATCTGCTGAATGAATGCTAATATGGTGCTACACGTCAGACATGAAGAGATACTGTATAAAGAATAAGATAAGTGATACCCTCCACTTTTCTGAAAATATGGCTAACCCTGTCAAAATATCAAAATAAGCAGTATTTATTGTAGCTATCTCCCATTTTCTGCTTCTTCTACCTCCTGGTACTAAATATTTCCTCAAATGTCAGCTGAACACTAGTCTCAGATTTGTCCTATTCTTGCCCCCTCAACATCCCATAATCCCAAAAGACTTAAAACTTTTCATCACTCTTGCTATAAAATGCCCCTATTTTAATTTATTATTGATTTAATAAATGTAAAAACACAGGAAGTAATAAATAATAAAATAACATCCATATTCTCATGTAACTAGTAATTACTGCCTATTAACACTCTATACTGGCTTTAAAAAAAAGAGAGGAAGAAAATGTTAAAATAAAGCTAAAATCCCCTCTCATTGCAAACCAATTGCCCATTCTTTCCAGAATCAAACTCTCTGCACAACTTATGTAATAACTGAGCACGTGACTTGACTCTGAGCACCAGTGATTGACTCTCAGTGCGCACACATGGGGACCCTGTTTCTCAGCATGCACGCGCAAGTTCCCTAATTCTCAGTGCATGCAACTGAGCGCCTGTGACTCCAATTCTTGGCGCATATGCACACAGGGACCCTGATTCACTGCGTGAGGCCGCACCAAGCGAGACAGACTCCAATCCTTGATTCTTAGCGCATGCACATGGGGTCTCTGACTCCTGACCCACACTATGGGACTCAGATTTTCAGCGTATGCCCGCAGGGACTTTTTCTGCATGGTGCATGTGTGGTCCCTCATTCTAGGTGCAAGCACGAGGCCACACTGAGCGCTGGTGACTCTGATTCTTGGGGTGTGTGGCTCCCACTGACCCACAGCAGCCACATGTCTCAGTGTCGGAGTTCTTCAGTGTCATTCAGGTGGCACAATGTTCCCACTGCACATGGCTCAGGCCCCTGCAACTTGACGTTTGGACCTACTGGTGATAGTTAGAATGAGGAGACAACAAAACAATCCCCAGAGGTAAGAAAAGAGGAAACACCAAGAAAGGAAAGAAGTGAAATGGAGGAATGCAATATGACAGAAAAAGAATTCAGAGAAATGTAAGATAAAAACCATTATAAAATGATAAAAATAGATACAGAGGCAAAGAAGCATAGAGCAGAATGTCAAACTATAGCGAGAAGGCTGGGGAGTATAAGGGGATGGTAAGAGATCAACTGAAGGACTTGTATGCATGCATATAAGCATAACGAATGGATGCAAGACACTGGGTGCAGGGATGGGGGGCTGAGGACATGTGCCGGAGGGTAGGGGAGACCGGGGGAAGATCAATTGGGGGGGGGGGTGGAGGAGACATATGTACTACTATTTATAATACTCTAAACAATAAAATAAAATTTTAAAATAAAAAATAATATTTTCAAATAAACTGTATAAAGCTTTAGAGGGTGGGATATTTTCAATCATGATTTTTAATTTTTAGCCCAGTATCTAGTATACTGTCTCACAGTCTGGAACTATTTGAAAAAAGAAAGAATGTCATGGGGGAAAGAGTCAAATTAGAACAAAGTGAAGAAAAGCATTTAAAAGATACTCTTGATACACATAAATTGTACTTTTTAGTTAATTTTTATATTCTAATGTAATTTAAAAAATGTACATTATTCTCCTACAAACTCGTTTTAAGTTACTTCAGAAAAAAATACAAAGGTATTCCAAGTAGAATATTACAAAACTATAATTAAGTCAATGAGAAATGCAATTCAATATGGCATAAATTTGGTATTAAATTCTAAGTTCTGTCATTTACTGGATTTGTGACAATGGGTAAGAAAATCTAAATAAGCATCAGTTTCTTCATCTTTAAAATGAGAATAAAACCCATCTGTCAGAAATACACTTAAGTATCATGACATGGAAAATTACATTTAAGTATTCTAGAAACCAGTTAGCTACTATTTACTTTTTAATTTATACCCTTTTAAACAAACACATATTCCTACTATTTTGTACCAGCTATCCTAATCCCACAGTTAGGTGCCCAATGCATGTGGATTGAATAAAACTAAGGATTAAGAAGAAATGTCAAAATAACAAAAATGAAAACTAACACTTACTAAGAAATGCTTGTGTCTAACACTCAGAATATGTAGGCACTATGAGGAAAAACAGGACAGTAAAATAGATGACCTACCTAAACTAGCTTCTGTCATGTATCTGCTTTACAAACAATTGTACAAGAAAAAACATTTAATCGTCAATGAAACTCTAAAGAACGGAAATGCTTAAAATGGGTAGAATGGGAGACACAATAATTATGCCACGTCCATAAATGAAATCAATAGAAGAAATATATAACTCTAAAAATGATAGAAAATATTTACTCATTGAGAAAAGTATAAAAATTTCTCACCTGCTGCACATGCCTACTGCTTCGTTTCTGAGGCTGATAAATGAGCCAGGTGTATAAGACTGGATCAATATTAACCGCTAGTCCTTGTACACTACAAAGCAATACGGCACCTAAAAAGCAAGATGTAAAAATTGTTAAAATTCCTCATAAAAAATAATAAGCTTCACATCATTTCACACCGATTAGGATAAATATGATTAAAAAGACAACCAGCAAGTGGTGACAAGCTCTCGGACATTGCTGGAGAGAAAGTAAAAATGGTACAAATACTTTGAAAAACATACTGACATTTTCTCCAAAAGCAATCACAATATGACATAATTCTATTCCTAAATATATACCAAGAGAACTGAAATTGTATTTCCATGCAACCATTTGTATATAAATACTCATAGCAGCATTATTCATAATAGTTTAAAA
Source organism: Lasiurus borealis (assembly GCA_004026805.1). Classification (NCBI taxonomy): domain Eukaryota; kingdom Metazoa; phylum Chordata; class Mammalia; order Chiroptera; family Vespertilionidae; genus Lasiurus; species Lasiurus borealis. The sequence continues at coordinate 11,977 of PVJN01000448.1, forward strand.
AATGGGAATAATACAAGTGCCCATAAATTGTTGAACGGATAAACAAAGTGTGGCATAGACATATAATGGGAAGAGTATTTATCTATAAAAATGAATGATGCATGCTACAACACAGAAAAAAACTTAAAAACAATGAAAGAAACCAGTCACAGAAAATCACATACTGTATGATCCCAATTACCTGAAATGGCCAATCCTTACAGACAAAAAAGATTAGTGGATGTCAGAACCAAGGGAACGGCAGAATGAGAACTAACTGCTAATAGATACATGGTTTTTCTAGGAGGAATGAAAATGTTCTGGAATCACTAGTAGTAAATGGTGATGGTTATACCACCTGGCAAAAACAGGGTGGAGCAAAAGAATTACAGGTGTGTGTATGGAAAAATAGGACAATAATACAAGCAGAAACTCTGAGCTTCGTGTACTCGCAACTGTAAACCTACGGTGGCCCCACCCTGCATGCTAAGAATCACCACATGATGTGTTTCAAGGGCTTTACGGAATGTGAATCATCTCATTAAAAGTGCATTTGTCTTGGACAGGCGCCCTGGCAGCCCCTGAGCAGCTCCAAAAGGGGCCTGGAAGCTGAGAGGCACAGCAGAGCTGGGCGTGACCCGGAGGAAAGAGAAAGGACAGACTGTGAGACGGAGGGTCATCAGGGGAAGGAGCAGAAAGAAGAGATGGAGAGTGGCGGGGCCCGGACAAGGGGACCCCGGCAGAGGCAGCCTTGGAACAGCCGCAGAGGAGGCAGCAAATGAAATGGCTCTGAAGAAACCCCCAAACCCACCAGCAGACATGGAGCATCCACCAGACACCCGAGGCCCTCACTGTGCCTTCCCCAAAGTCAGCCCCTCCAGTCGGGGTAGGGAGGACACCGAGGGAAACGAAAGGTCACGTGTGGGTTCTGTTTGGTGCTTTGGGTGTTTTCTAGCAACAGTGGTTCACACCCTCTTGTGCTTTCTGTGGAGGCGGTGCTTTGCACACGAGTGTGCCCTTGACCTGGAACTTGGTTCGAGTAAGACCATCCTTTCATTCTGGTTTCTCAGTAGCACTGAACATGAACCTTCTCATCTGGACTGGAAATCATTGCGAGCTCAGCCAAAGGTTAAGGTCATTTCTGTGTAAGTGCCCATGAGAGCGTTTTACACTCCGGGCACATCTAACTCATGCTGACAGCCGCCAGCGCTCTGCCTGGAGAAACTCCCTGAGGGGAGGAGAAGTTCAAGGGCAACCACCGGCCGGAAAGAGAACCCACCGGGGCAAGGACGGAACGAACGCCTGGCCCCTGTCTGAGCTGAGCTGGTGGCTGGCATGCGGCCTGGTCGCCAGTAGCCCATTCCAGACAAGTCAGGTGGCCCTGCCATGGGAGACGTGGCCAGTCCAGCACCGTGTCCTCTGTAATGGAACCCGGACACTGCGTGCCTCGATAGTGCCACCCCCGGGCTCCAGGCAGCCGCCTATGACTGTTCAGAGTTGGCACATACATAGCACCCGTTGGGCATTCCAGGCCTCAGGACGCCTCAGGGGGATGGGACCAGGACAGACAGACGTGGATGCAGTCTAAGGGGAGGCCCAGGTCCCAGTGCTGGAGAGCCAGGGTATTTGAGGCCCGGCGTGCCCCCACCCATGAGACCGCATATGCTCTTTTGAGATAAATCTGGAAAGAAAAAGAAAAATTCAGAAAAGAAAAAATCTAAGTGTTGTGTTTGCAGCTCTCATATGTGAACTGCAGGGGAAAAAAAAAAACAGTTACTAAATTTTATAAAGTACATTTGACTTTAAAAAATAATTAAGCTTAATATTTTTAGGCATCATCAATTTCCATATTGTTCATGAGAATGGAATATTATCTCCTTTTTTGTTTATCTTACAAAACTAATTCAGGATGTGAAAGCAAGCGTAATTATAATCACTCAATAAATCACTGTAAATTACAGCTTTAACTCTTCAGCAGCAGAGAAAGGGAGCTGGCTAGATGAAATGCAGGCTAACAGTCTGATGTAATACACAAGGCTGAGGTGCAACAAGTTGTAATTCAACCCTACCGACCAAATATTTGTATCCCTCTCTGATAAAAATTAGCTCAGACAAAACTTAACTAAAGCAGAATATCCCATTTTTTAATTTATGTACTAGCTATACATGTTCATAAATAAGGTTTTGCATTTCTACATGTCTTGTTTGCTAAAAATATTAGCTCCACAAGAATGTATAAAATATGAAAGAAGGTGTATTTGTCAGTTTTGCCCTGAACTTTATCTCCAGCATCTAGAAAAGTACCTGCCACAAGATAGGGGCTGAAAAAAAAAAAAAAGTCAGGATGAATAGATAAATTCTCAGGTTAGTGGGAAAAGCTCATTTATTCTAAAATATTGCAGATTAGCCGAAACCGGTTTGGCTCAGTGGATGGAGCATCTGCCTGCGGACTGAAGGGTCCTAGGTTCGATTCCAGTCAAGGGCATGTACCTTGGTTGCAGGCACATCCCAAGTGCAGGGCATGCAGGAAGCAGCTGATCAATGTCTCTCTCTCATCGATGTTTCTAACTCTCTGTCCCTCTCCCTTCCTCTCTGTAAGAAATCAATAAAATACATATTTAAAAAAATAAAAATAAATATTGCAGATTATTAAAACAATCAGTGTTAGTAAAGTTAGTATCAATACTGAGTCCTGTGAGAAATGAAGAACACAGAGGACAGGGAGAAGAGAGAAATTTTCCCTTTTTCAAAGCTTTGCACGAATTTTCAAATTTCCAAAATTTGCCATGTATACTCCTGTCCCACTTTATAGTGCTACTTCTCCCAAGGACTCAGAATCAGTCCAGATTCCTAAACAGCATGTGAGACAACACAAGCAAGTTCCCTCTCCATGGGCCAATGCATGTGCTGGTGGTGAGTAACGGTTCACTCAATTACATGTCAGGAAAAAATGAGGGGAGAAGCAAAATACATACAAGGTGACTGCAAAAGGGGATGCATAAATGAAGTCAATTGGAAAATACAATTTAATGTATGTTTTTCTGTAAGAGAATGCAAATTCTTCATGAGGGCCTAAATTCTCCTATTTCTCAAATACCAGTAGTATACATAACAAGGTTTAAAAATGCTGTGTTCTATCAAGAGGAAATGAAACAGGACTTTCCCAAAGTGATAGCCAGTGTTCAAACAATTCCAGCAACTTAGCTACACCTGAGACTGTTATCCCCGTGTAGTAAGAAAAACAGTCTTAAGGCATGCAGCGAGAGTTCTTTTGAATACTGTCTTTGTTTTACAGCAACTCATTTTCTCAAAAAATATTATTAGGTGAGAAATAGAATTCACCTCCAAATCTGAAAACTAAAAAAAAATGGAGAGTGGGGAGAAAATCACAAGAGGAAAAAAAAATTTAAGCTTTTAATTAAAAAAATTAGTTGAACACATTTGAATGAACAACCCACCGTCTGCTCCGCACACCTTCTGCCCGTGACCTCACACAGGCCCTGTGTTTACACTGATCAGCCAAACCTGTGTTTTATTTCTCCGGATTGTCTGAATCTATTCTCACAGCGCATCACCGCTTTGCCCCCTCAGACTGCCGTGTGACACAGACTGAGAGGTGCTAGCACACGGCAGAGGCCTTGCCGACAAAGCAAACCGACCCACCAGGTCCTCGCCTCCTGTTTCTGTGAATACTGGTCCTCGCTTCCTTATGATGTGCCACTAGATTCTGCATTTAGACTTTGGTATTACACGCTTGTAGACTGCTCTTTTATAAACCACATGTAAATAGTTTTCCACTCCCCTCCCTTCTCCAATGCCTATGGTGCCTCTTTCTCTCTTTCTTTCTTCCTTGTTTTTGGTTCAGTACATTTTGTTTCGTATATGAGTCTGTTTTTTGAATCCACATCTCTCCTCCATAGTAATTTTTAAATAAATGTTTACATTAGAAAAAAGAAAAAGAAATGAACAATTTAAGAAATGTATTTAAATTCAAGAATGTACATATAATTCAATCTTTAAAGATTAAAGCACTTTTCTAAAATCCAAATAGAGAAATGAAAATACAATTAGATTTAAATTATTATGAACTGCTTCCTAACACACAAGCCCATGTAATATAACTTTATAATTAATAGTGCATAAATATAAAATATAACACAAATCCTATCTAATAAAGAGGGAATATGCTAATTGACCATCACTCCATCACAAAGATGGCTGCACCCACAGCTGAGGCAAGTTCTCTTAAGGAGCCTTCATGAGCTATCAACAGGGACCTGAGGCTATGGCCTCCCCTGCCCCTGGAGTTTGACAGGGGGTCTCAGGCCTCACCCCCCACCCAGCAGAGCTTGACAGTGGACATCAAGGTGCGCTTCCCATCCTGATGCTGGGCTAGGGGACCTCAGGCTGCTCCTCCTGCCCCAGCGCCAGGACGAAGGACCTCAAGCCATGCCCCCCACCAGGTGGGGTTTGACAGGAAACTTCAGGTCACGCCACTCACCTGGTGGGGCTTGAAAGGGGACCTCAAGGTCTGCTTTCCATCCTGGTGCTGGGCTAGGGGACCTCAGGCTGCTCCCCCTGCCCCACTCTTGTAGTAATTTTTAAATAAATGTTTACATTAGAAAAAATAAAAAATGAATGAATAATTTAAGAAATGTATTTAAATTCAAGAATGTATATATAATTCAATCTTTAAAGATGAAAACACTTTTCTCCGGATTGTTTGTTATTGTTCTCACAGTGTATCACCACTTTGCCTAGGGCTTGATAGGGGACCTCCAGGCCCAGCTCTCCGCCCCAGCACTGGGCCAGGGCACCTGAGGTTGCGTCCCTCTGCCTGGCTGGGCTTGACAGGGGACCTCAGGCCATGCCTCCCACCCAGCAGAGCTTGACAGGGGACTTCAAGGTGCACCCCCAGTGCTGGGTTGGGGGAACTCAAGCCACGCCCTAGCCCAGTGGGGCTTGATGGAAGACCTGAGGCTGCGCCCCCCTCCTGGTGCTGGGCCGGGAGACCTGAGGTTGTGCCCCCCGGCTTGATGGAGGACCTCAGGCCATGCCACCCACGCAGCAGGGCTTGACAGGGGATCTCAGGCCGTGTCCCTCTGTCCTGGTACCAGGCCAGGGGACCTCAGTCTATGCCCCCTGCCCATCAGGGCTTGATAAGGGTGGGACTAGCCAGGTCTGGATCTAACCCAATGGTATCACGTGATTTTGAAGCGCATGTCAGTGGGCGGGGACTTGACTCTGGGTCCCATGGTGAATCCCAGACTCTGACAGGAGGAAGGTTTTCATATACTTTTTACTAATTTTCTTTCAACTCTGACACTTCTATTATAGAGAAAGGATAAATAGCAATATTAAATTATTTCCTCTAATTAATCCCCTTTTAATGTGCACAAATTTAGTGCACTGGGCCACTAGTTTATTTATAAAGAAAGTCCAGTCATTTCCACGTATGTACATATATGCTTTATGTTTTTTATTATTTATTTACCACAAGTAAAGGTCAGGAATTGTTATCTTTCTTTTAAATTTTTGTTACTGCTTTACTTCATTACTGCTATGTGTGTGCTCCGTGTAAGGGATGTAGGTGCTTATGTAGGTGGGTTCCAAATTACGGCGAAAGTCACATTATGACTCGCGAAAGGAGTGATCCCCAACGTAACCCAAGGACCTACTGTATTTAAAAGTATTCAAGCAGCTAAAGACAAAGGTAAATTAAGAAATTACAGACATTCTCCATATTTAGCAAATTATTTTTTAGAAGTCTTTTCAGATATGCCAGAAACTAAATGAGTACATTTTTAAAAACGTTCTCAAAATATTATTTGCACACCTTTTCAATTAAAATTTTAGAGAAAGGAAAAGAAAAACAAATGTGAAAATATTTTCACAAGAAAAATTCACCTTAAAATTCTCATTTACTTTGTTATAATGAATATTTTAAAAAGTACATCACCAGTAATTGTTCATATAAGTTATATGATTATATTATACCAAAAAATGCCCAAATGACTCAGCCAAGCTTGAACTTCATGAATATTAATAGGTGATAAAACAAAATCATCTATTAATTAAATTTAACATCAATTTAGTTGAAATTATATTTCGAGGTAATGTTCAGTTAAAACTAAAGAGATATTTTCATATTGTACTCAATTTACAAGACACAGCCATTAAAAATAACACAAAAAGCTCTAATATGTGAGTGTGCAGACAATTAGTCTGATACTGAGTTGACTCAGAACAGATCCCCCATAAATCACTGAAATTTGGCAATATATTACCCTGTTTAATTTTAGCCTGGGAGACAACTAATGAGAAAAGTGTGCTTTCCTTCTCCGCTCACTGCCAAAATGGTTCACTTATCCACATTCCGCCCAGGCCTCACCAATTAGTTAAACCAAGGCACCACAGCCATTTTTAGTCACATCCTAAAAGCTAAAACATTAGACTAAAATAAGGGACAGAGACCAAAGTCGCAGAGCATTAAAATTACCCATACATTCTTCTCACCAGCTAAAGAAACCTTGTCAACCAATGATACTGTCTTGTAAAATACCAACTAATAAATGGTAAAAAGTACCTGGTATTTTATCTTAAACAAATGAATGAGACAATAAAACACAGACAATAATGTACATCTAAGTTTAAAACTTACTATTTTTCTATTATGCTGCTATAGCAAAGTAAGAACTTTTTTAGATTTGTATGGCTCTTAAGAAAGTACTTGCTAATCTAAGAATAATTTCAAGAACTCTGGCTAAACAGTTCAGTAAACAAAAAAGGAAAGATCAATACTTCAAAAACAAGGGTGGGTAATAAAGTCAAGATGAATAATCACAGTCTAAGAAGTGAAGAGCAGGTATGAGCTACTGACTCCTAGAACTTTATCCAAGGTAACTGTCAAATTTAATGTAAGTGAAACAAAAATTTTAGGTCTGTGTGTATGGTAGCTCATGTTGCTTACTAACAATTAATTTCCCTTCCCTTAGGCCTCAGAGAATCATAGGAGAACTCTATTCTATCATAACAATAAGAATCACCCATTCAGCCAAAACCGGTTTGGTTCAGTGGATAGAGCATCGGCCTTGGGTCTAAAAGGTTCCAGGTTTGATTCCGGTCAAGGGCATGTACCTTGGTTTCGGGCACATCCCCAATAGGGGGCGTGCAGGAGGCAGCTGATGGATGTCTCTCTCTCTCATCAATGTTTCTAACTCTCTATCCCTCTCTCTTCCTCTCTGTAAAAAAATCAATAAAATATATATTAAAAATAAAAAAAGAATCACCCATTCAGCCTATCAAAGCTTTTCAACATTCATCAGACAGCAGTTCCAAAGAAACCTAATGAACAAAAACTGTAGAAGTAAAAGGTCCCGTGTAAGAGAAAGGGAATAAATAGCAGCTTTCATTCTTGGCACAGCAGAAGGAGAAGAAAGCTGACAAGAAGAAAACAAGTGAACTTTTAACAAATATTTAAATCTGGGGGGATGGCAGGGCAGTTTCAGATCTCTGAGGATCCTAGACAGAGGGGAATCCACCCCCCTCCCATCTCGTTTCTACAAGCCTCCAGCAAACACTCTTAGGACTCCTGGGTGGGACGGGACTGAAGATGAGAAAGGTCTCACCACGATGCCGGTCTGAGGTTAATGAAGTCTGAGGGTAAAGAGCTGAAAGAAATCCCACAGGCACTCTGAACTTTTCGGGGGGCATCAGGCAGGCCATGTCTGACCAGGAGAAGAGAAGAGGCACTAAAAGAGATCGCAGGGAAGAACAGGTGAACAAGGCTTGCTGAAGTCTGCGGGGCAGGTCAGCAGAACTGAGAGAAAATCACAAACTGTGCCAAATGCTCTCAAACAACACAAAGTCTGCAGTAAACATAAGCAAAGCAAGAACTGGACACAGCTCAACTACAGGATAGAAAGCAAAGCCCAGAACCAATGCAACCACACCATTAAGATGACAGAAAGAGGCTTGTCTTTTTGAAGGCATAAACCTTATTTAACTAGGGTTCTATTATTTCTTTTACACATAATGTTTGCCATCCCATTTTCAAAAATTATGAAACACGCAGTACAAGAGGAAATGACTCATTATCAAAAGCAAGAACAGTCACTAGCACTAGTCCCAAAGGTAGGGGGTGTGCCGATACCGGAATTACAAAACAGAGACCTTAGAACAACTATGGTCCTTTAAGAACACAGTGAACACATGCACGAGCTGAAGGGTAATTGCAGCAGACAGACTAAAAAATAGTAAAAAGAGCCAAATGGAAATATCAGAATTTTAAAAATAGAATATCAGAGGTGAAGAATTATTTCAAAAATTCTTTTCAAAACTGGAGAATGGTATCAACTGACAAACAAAATGCTTAGCAAACCCCAAAAATAAATAAAAGAAAAACCAGATCTACACACAGAATGATCAAACCGCAAAAAATCAGAAGGAAAATATTTGAAACCACTCCAAGAAAAAAAGACAATACATATAAGGTTACCATGGGAAAGATAACGTGTCAGGAGAAACAATGGTGGCTAGAAGGTAATGGAATGAGATTTTTAAAGTGCTCAAAGAAGAAAAGACATAGATATAGAGAAGACATGTCTATATCCATCGAAAGTATTCTTAAATATTAAGACAAAAGAGGGCTTCTGTCCTGAGTGGCACAGGGAGAGCAGCTTGATCGCTCTACGTGCAGAACCGACATCAAGAGATTTAGGAAGCCGTTTTTGGTACTTGGTTAGCTGGTGAAAGTTGGTCCTGGTGCCCGAAAAGGAAAAATTAAGACAAAATAAGAATAAAACAATAAAAACAATCTGTCTCCAAAGACTTACACTACTAGAAATGATGAGTAAAATGCTGGGCTGAAAGAAAATTATACCAGATAGAAGCTCAATTCTAGAAAAGGAATGAAAGATACCAGGAAGAGTAACTATGCTGGTATATAAAGAGAACCTCTTAAAAATATTGTGTGTTTGTCTAAACCGGTTTGGCTCAGTGGATAGAGCGTCGGCCTGTGGACTGAAAGGTCCCGGGTTCGATTCCGGTCAAGGGCATGTATCTTGATTGTGGGCACATCCCCAATAGGGGATGCAGGAGGCGGCTGATCAATGTCTCTCTTCTCGTTGATGTTTCTAGCTCTCTATCCCTCTCTCTTTCTCTCTGTAAAAAATCAATAAAATATATTAAATATATATAGTGTGTTTGTGTGTGTTGTAATTATACACACATAGACCTCTTTAAGTCTCTTTAAAAACACTCTTAACTTTATAAGGTAGAAATAATAATGCAATGTGTGGAATTCATACAATACACAGAAGTAAAATATACATGCAGTGAGCATAACGAGCAAGATGGTGGTAACTGGAAGTAAAATATAAAACAGGGCATTTATTTTTCAGCTTATGGTAGATACCCTCGCTGCCCTCTGACTTGCCAATGATCCTTTCAAGCCCAATTTAAACCATATTAAAATATTTAATAAATATCTATTTATGTACATGTGTACTTCTTTCTTTCCATCTATCTAACTTCTCTGCACACCCTTGATTCAAATTAGCCATTAAGACTTCCTACACAGACCCTCTCATTCTCTGGCCCACTGCAATACTATTTATCATCAGAGCTAATTTTAGCCACTGACAATTCAAATTTCTCAGTCGAGGACAGGATGGCAGAAGAGGTTGTAAGTGCTTTAGGAAACTACCAAACGTGTGAAATAGTAACACATCCTACTGCTTTACAACACTGAGCACCCATCTGTGCTCCTGGCCATGAATTCAAAGGGAATCAGCTCATCCGGGTTGCATATTTTCTCCAGTCCAGTTCAGGAACAGAGAAAGCAGAAGAATTTGATTTTATCAAGATTGTGTTTGTTTCTTTTATTTTTCCAGCTGTTGTTTTCCATTTTTCTCCCCAGTACAAATTCAAGTTAATAACTGGTCTCTTATCTGATGACTCGTGTGTCTTATTCTCAATTGGCACAGATACACAAATGAGATTTAATGGTAACCTCAATCCAGAAGGGTCAATAATTAATACTTTGTAGAGTTTCTAAGTTTTGCTCTCCAACTTTATGTTCTTAAAGACATGAAATACTGAAAACATAAAGGTAATAGAAGCCTTGACAATAAAAAGATTAGAACTTGTAGGTGATAAAAGTTAGCATCAACAAAATTAAAGGCAAAAGGCAAACTAGGAGAAAATACTAGAAAATACATAACAAAGATAATATTCACAACAAAGGAAGACCTCCCAAAAATTACTATGAAAAATATATATATACAATCAAACCAAAAAATGGGCAAAGAATATAAACAAACAAATCACAAAATAAATAGAACTGGCCTTCGCAACAGTCAAAAAAAAATTCAAGGTTAAACAATAATTTTTCAATGACTGATTAGTACGCGTTTAAATGAATGAAATTTTATTACTGATAAAGTTCTGAAGGATGAAGCACAATCATGTTCCATTAAAAGAAATGGGAATTGGTAAAGGTCACTTGGAAATTAACTATTAAAATTTTAAATATACATACTCACTGATCCAGCTATTTTAGTTCTTGAAATCCTATAATAATACCTTAGATGCTCTATCTTAATTATATAAGCACAAAGGTGCTCATCTGTAGCTTTACAGTAACAAAAATATGTGAGTAACATCAATATCCACAGTCAAATTATGGTAATTTATTTAAGGAAACACCATTCAGCCAGCTATTAAATGATGAAGCATGGATGTTAATGACACAAAAATAAGTGCACATTTAAAGTGAAAAAGGGGTGCAAACACAAGAGTATTTCACAGAAACTTCAGACATTACATATATATGTGTGTCTATATTTTTAAAAAAGATATGGTTATATATAATATACATATTTGAAGATAAAATAGTGATATGTCTGAATGTATGTGGGTGAATACACATAGGATATACTATAGAAAAAGATAAACTATAAGTGTACAAACCATGCTGTATACAAACCAAGATTGAACAAACATACCACTTCATAATTTAAATGTATTGTTATATTATTTACACTCTAAAACCCAGAAACTACACCATTTTTATGATCAATTTTGAATTTGAATGAAACCTTTGGTTCATGGAAGAAACAAATGCAAAACCTTGACTCACTACAAGTAAAACAATTCAGAAAAATACCAGATCTCATAAAAGTCTCTCTTTCACTTATCTTCAACTTCTCTCCTTTGTTCATTCAGGATTTTCAATATTCAGAATCCCCTTCCCACACTGCACCAATTAGTATGAGTAAAACTAGGATCCTATAGCTAAAAATTAAGTTTCAAAACCAATTCTTCAATTTAAACTAAATTTATGTATGACTGAATAACATCAAAATATAGATTACAAATCAATCATTACAAAGTTTATTCCCAATTGATTCATTCACCTCAGTAAAATCTTTCCTATTATTATAGTTTTAATCTCAATTACTTTTTCATCTTTCATAAATAATCCCAAAACTACAATATATATCTTAATTGCATTAGCACATACTACTAAATAACTTGAGGCTATAAACACTGTCCATGACTCTGTAAACAGTGATAGAATTCCCCTTTGAAATAATTATGCATAAAATATGCATTAATGTACAATAACTTGGAATTATACAGTACTTAGTTGGGTTTAAGTAATTTAAAGCCAATATTGATATTATCTGTTTTGAAATTCAAAATGATTTTTAATATTAAATGTATTTTATTCTATTTAATTATTAAGTATATAAGTATACAGTTATTAAATATGTTTTATTTTTTATTTTATTTTTTAAATATTTATTGTTGAAAGTATTGCATATGTCCCCTTCTTTCCCCCATTGACCCCTTCCAGCCCATTCCGCCCCCCTTCCCCCTACCCCTGCCCCAGGCTTTCACTGCCCTATTGTCTGTATCCACGGCCTTTGAGACAGCATGGAGAGACCTGGAGAGTATTATGCTAAGCGAAATAAGCCAGTCAGAGAAAAACAAGTATCATGTGATCTCACTCATATGTGGAACCTAATGAGCAAAATAAACTGATGAACAAAACAGACCCAGAGACATAAATGCATGGAACAGACTGTGGAATCTCAAAAGGAAGGCAAGAGTGGGTGGATGGGTGGGAAGGGATTAACCAAAGAACTTATATGCATGGCAGAGGCTGGATGTATGAAATTCATGCAAGGGGCTCGGCCCTCACAGCCCTGGCTTCCTCCAGAAGGTTCTCCAGAAGAACATCTGGAAGGACATCCAGAAGGTGGCTCGGCTGTCTGGTCTAATTAGCCATATTATGCTTTTATTATTATAGATATGCATAACCTGATTTAGCCTTTTAATTTTAACTCTATGAAGTTATTTACATCTGGCTTAAATTTTAAGTACAGAGGGAAGGATCATATGCATGTATTTCCTTTTATAGATTGTAATAAGCTTAATAAATGATTTTAATATGATTCTTTTGCTGCTGTTAATCCTCACTTGAGGCTATTTTTCCATTAGTTTTTAAAGAGAGGAGAAAAAAAGGGAGGGTGTTAGAGAGAGAAGGAGCGAAACATCCCTGTGAGAGAGACACATCAATTGGTTGCCTCCTTCACACACCCAAACAAGGGCCAGGGCCAGGGTTGAACCTGTAACCCTTGCCCTGGAATCAAACCCGAGACCTTTTTTTATTTTTATATCGTTTTAAGTTTTACATATATCTCCTTTTTCCCCAACTGACTCACAACTCCCAGCCACTAGCCATTCCCACCCCGGGCCAGCCCCCACCGCCCCAGGCAAGACTCTTTAACCACTGAGCCAAACCAGTCAGGGCACTATAACAATTCTTAAAATTAACTAGATTAAGAATCTTCAGTCACCCACAGTAAATATTACCTAGTTTTTAAATTCGATGGACCAGTGAAGGTTGGAAAAGATCTTTCCAGAATCATGATAATATTCAACAGACTAACTGGGAGGCAGCGTACACATTTTGATTTAAAAATCCTAGAATACTGAAATTTTTATTAATAATAATAAATCTTAACTTGGAAATTAAAAGCAAAGCTCTTTTGATCAAGACCAGACAGGCATGTATTTTTTGATAGTTACCATCATTAGTTCTCATTTCATCTAGGATCTCATGCCATAAATCAGAGGATAGATTTCTCGCATTCCTCAGTAAGGATACTGCCATCCATCAGTCATCCTCTACAGCCAAGTAATCTCTTTCCATCTTTCTGAAATTAAGGCAGCTGTTTTTATACAAGAACCCTTGGATCACCATTTCCAGACATAAACAAAAATGCTTAAAAAATTGCTCTCCTGCAAGTATCAAACCAACAAAACAAAAAATCCCCAATATACATGATGTTTTGCACTAAGTAACCTGAAACCAAAATGATTTCTTCTCCTAATTTGGATTACCTTTGGGGGGAAAAAACTCAAGGCTGAGACAAAAAATAAATCTATATATTTACTTTAGCCAACCTATCGTTTTCCAAAAATACTTACTAGTGCACTTTAATGATTACCTAGATTCTTATTCTATTTACATCATTTAGAACACCGTAAAGAATAGCAGGTCTCTGAAACATGCAAACGCTTTTTCTACCTGACCCAGTTTTCACATCTTTCTTCTGTAGTAACACAGGCATAAAACACTGTAAGATCATGTAAAACTGAAGAGCAGGCAATAGTAAACCTTACACAGTGCCCCCAAGGTTCCAAAGCTTATAGGTATGTTAGGATTAGTTGATAAAGTAGAGGCTTTCAAATCCAAAGAGTTCCAATTTCTGAACAGCATTCCAATATTAAATCAAATTCATATACTTAAAGGAGTAAGTTATTACTATGCCTGGATTAGTCTTCTGGAATATATAATATTAATATGGAACGAGTATATAAAACAAAAAAAATGAATAATTGCTATAGCTATTAAAACCAATCACAATTATGAAGCATATTAATTCCATACTATCTTACCCCTTTAAAAATAATAGAGTTTATACCTTGGTTGGTTGCTCAGTGGTTAAAGCAATGGTCCATGGTCTCAGATTCAAATCCCAGTCAAGGGCACATATCTTGGTTGCAGGTTCCCCAGTCCTGGTAGGGGTGCATGGGGGAGGCAACCAATCCATGTGTCTCTCTCATGTGGATATTTCCCTCTCTCTCTTTCTCTCTCATTCTCTCCTCCCCACCCCCCAACTCTCTCACTTCCACACTCTACAGATCAATAGAAAAACTATCATTGGATGAGACTTTAAAAAAAATATTGGAACTTTGGCAAGGAATCTATTCCGGTCCTATGCCCATTTTTTAAATGGACTGATGTGGAACTGTGTAAGTTCTTTATATATTTGGAGAATTAATCTCTTACCAGATTTATCATTCCTAAATATGTTCTCCCATATAGTGAGCTCTCTTTTCACGTCATCCTACTTAATTGAGGGGATATGCTAATTGACAATCACTACATCACAAAGATGGCTGCACCCACAGGTGAGGCCAAGTTCCATATGGAACCTTAACAAGCAAACAGCAGGGACATGAGGCTATGCCTTCCCTCCTTCCCTCTGCCCCTGGACCCAGGAGGGCTCAAGAGGGGACCTCAGGCCACAACCCCCACCCCAGTGCCAGGCCAGGGGACCTGAGGCCACATCCCCCACCTGGCAGGGCTTGACAGGAGACCTCAAGGTGAGCTTCCTGTCCTGGTGCTGGGCTAGGGAACCTCAGGGTGCTCTCCTGCCCCAACACCAGGCGGGGGGACCTCAGGCTCCGCCCTCCACCAGGTGGGGCTTAACAGGGAACCTCAAGCTGAGTCCCCCACATGGCAGGGCTTGACAGGGGACCTCAAGATGCACCCTCAGTGCTGGGATGCGGGAACTTGGGCCACACACATACCCCCGCCCAGGGGGCTTGATGGGAGACCTGAGATTGAGCCCCCTGCCAGGAGGGCTTGACAGGGGACCTCAGGCCAGCCCCCCACCCAGTGGGACTTGACAGAGGGTCTCAGGCCATGTCCCCACCCGACAGGGCTTGATGGAGGAGCTCAAGGCAGGCCGCCACCAAGGTCTGGGCTGGGAGACCTGGTGCTGGGCCAGGGGACCTGAGGCTATGCCCTCTGCCGGGCAGGGCTTGACAAGGATGGGACTGGCCTGATCTGGATCTAGCCCAATAAGGGTTGGGGGACCAGGTGGGTCTGAGTCTCACACGATGGGGACTTGACTGTAGGTCCTGTGGTGAGCCACAGACTCTGACAGGAGGAAGGTTTCCATATACATTTTACTACTTTTCTTTCATCTCTGACCCTTCTATTATAGAAAAAGGGCAAATAGCAATATTAAATTATTTCCTCTAATTCTGTTTCAATGTGCAGGAATTTTGTGCACTGGGTCACTAGTCAAAGGATGGTTTCCTTTGCTGTGAGGAAGCTTTTTAACTTGATGTAGTTCCATTTGTTTCTCTTTTCCTGAGTTTCCCTTGCCCTCAGAGACACCAGCAAAAATACTGTCTGAGATTTCACTGCCTAAGTTTTCTCCGATTTTTATGGTTTCATGACTACATTTAACTCTTTTATCCATTTTGAATTCATTCTTGCATATAGTGTAAGTTGGTGGTCTGGTTTTATTTTTTTACATGTGCCTCTTTAATTTTCTCAGCACCATTTATCGAAGAGACTGACTCTGTTCCATTGAACACAAAGGACCTGAACAGACACTTCTCCAGAGAGGACATATGGACAGGACGATGCTCCAACCAACCAAGGCCACCAGATATGAAAATGCCCAAGCTCACTAACCATCAGAGAGATGTAAATAATATGAGATATTTGAAATAATCTAGACCTCCAACAAACAAGGAATGGTTAAGAAAACTTTGATGTGTGCAAGGGACAAAATATTTTAATCTTTAGAATGGTGTTATGAAGACTCTGGTAACGGGAAAATTCTTATACCATAAACAGATTTTCTAAATATAATTTAATGTAAGATAAAATAAATACCAGGAGGGAAAACTAGAAGAATATATGTTTAAAATTTTAAATGGTATGCTTTGGGTGATGGGTTAATCTTTTATATACTTTACAGATTTTTTAACTTTCTAAATTATACTAGATGAAAATATAATTACTTTTATAAAAAAAACTAAGAAACACCATATGTAAATATATAAAGATGCAATGTGTTTAGGTGGTAAATCAGATTATGTACTCCTCTGCTTAAACACTGCCTACCCAACCTCCTTCACATTAAATCTAAACTTCCTTCTTCTAGCCCATAAAGCCATGCCCCGTCTGACTGTCACCTCTCTGCCATCTCCCCTCCAGCACTCTCTCCCAGCGATTATACTCCAACTACCTTTGAACACCTCAAATTGTTTGCTGTCCCTTCAGTCACCTGTCATCCACACAGAGGCCTGTCTCTGAGTACCCTATCAAACCAATTTTTTCTACTCTATTTTTTATCACAGTATTATGGCTCTTACTATTTAACACTGTAATTACATAAACATCCCTACTGTTTACATAAATACAATGCCAAGCATAGTGTTTGGCACATGGAAAACATTGAATGTAGTGAATGAATGTATGACTAAATGATTGTCATTTCTCTTTTATCTTTTAAGCACTTAATTATAAAGTACAGCTTCAACTCATACAGAAGCAATTGTTTGAAAATGTGCTCTAAATCAAAGAATACTTCAAATACTACTCAATATAAGATACCTTTTTGCCCGGCTGGCATGGCTCAGTGGTTGAGCATCAACCTATGAGCCAGGAGGTCACTGTTTGATTTCCAGTCAGGGCACACGCCTGGGTTGTGGGCTTGATCCCCAGTAGGGAGCATAGAGGACGCATCGGATCAATGTTTCTCTCTCACCACTGATGTTTCTATCTCTCTCTCCTTCTCCCTTCCTCTCTGAAATCATTTTTAAAATACATATATTTTTTAAAAGATACATTTTAATTATTGATAACAAGTAGATCCATTTCCTGACCTGATTTCCAATATTCTAATGTGACACTACCTCATGTATGTTGTTTGTTATGCTTGTTATCTGATTATGTAATATAGAATAATTAGTGATAATTGTATAGTCAACCAAAAAAGTAAGAAGAAAAAAGTATTTTTAGTTAATATGGACATTTTGCTGTAGATGAAACATCTAATATTTAAGGACTTAAAACCCAGTTATTTCAACACATATGTCTACACTGTAGCAAAATGAAACTGGTCTCCAGGAACAAGTATATTTCTAAAGACATAATTGGCACTTTCTATATACACATTTTCTTTAATACCTTTAACACATGTATGTGTGCATGTGTGTGTGTATGTGAGCATACATGCATGTATAGAATCTCCCACTGATCCACTTGAGAATACATTTGGATACATCTTTTACCTCTAAATATGTCAGTGCCTATTTCCTAAGAACAAATACATGTTCTTACATGCATATTGTATTTTTGAACAAATGTGAATTTTTTAATCTATCCTAACATGAAAAACCAAAAAAGAAGGTGTGTCTCAGAAAGTCTTTTAATATTCCTGGAAAGAAGAGATATTTCCATTACAAATAAAAAGAAAATGCAACATCACTAAAATGAAGTAAGTATTGCTCAGTCCATTTCTTTTAAAACATGTGATTTTCATTACTGAGAATTTTTCAGTCCTTGCCAGTAATCACAGAAGAGATTCAAATTAATTTAGAAAGTTCTTCACTCCCAGATGAATAATAATCAATGTTTACAACCCTTGACAAAGTAAACCAATTGATTATACATCCACCCTCCCAGCGACCAGAGTCGGCCAAGTCCAGACAATAAAGTGCCAAAGCACAAACGCTTACCATCCAGGATGGGGACGGTACAGGGAAGGATAACATGAATTTTTCACAGGAATCTCAGCAGAGTTCATCTGAATTTGGCACACTCTAAGCCTCGTTTTCTCCATCTTAAAGATGAAAGGGTAAAGGGGGCCGAATAGATGGTGACGAAGAAGATGTGACTTGGAGTGGTGGGCACACAATGCAATGTACAGATCATATGTCACACAAAGGTATACCTGAAACTGTATGATCCTATCAAGCAATGTTACCCCAATAAATTTATTTAAAAAAGAAAAAAAGATGAAAGGGTTTTGCATCAGGACAAGAGAAGAGCACTAGGACCAGATTTACCCTTCCCGTGTGAAACAACCAAAACCTTGAGGGAATATATGAAACTGACGTATACCAGACCCTGGAAATCAGGCAACAAAGGACTGCAGATCCCAAAATTTGAAAAATAAATGAGGTGTGCTGACGATTGTCCCAGCTTCCTGCCTGGAGAGCACTTCCAGAATACCGTGCAGGGAGAGGAACCAAGTAAAACCCAGCACTCCCAAGTGGAAGAGACAGAACTTAGAGAACAGGGAAACCAGAAGAGCTAAAGTTCTCAGGAAAGAGTACCGAAAAGACAAGAGCCGCAGAGAGAGAACATCACAGATCTTTAAAGGGTCTTGTCAAGTCATCAACAGATGGAAAGAGGAATGAATATACAAATGGCCAATAGGCTTATGAAAGGCTGCTCAACATCGTTAATCACTATGGACAATCAAATCAAAACCAGAAAGAAGTCCTAATTCATACCCATTAGGGTGATTACTTTCAGGAAGGGGAGAAAAAATAAAGAGAGAAAATAACAAATGCTGGAAAGCATGAAGGAAAAATAGGAACCCTGGTACACTGCTATTAGAAATACAAAACAGCTCACCTGCTGTGGCAACAGTTTGGACCTTACTGAAAGCCTAAATTTAAAGTGTATCAAATTTTATGTTTCCTGAAAGCAAATTATTTCCATTGTGATTGGTAAATAGAGCAAGGATATCTGCCAATATACAACCAAAAGGCTGCTTTATGGTGTGTTGACTGAGATGCAGGTTCCTGGGCACGTTTGAAATTATCAGCTTTCTCACTATTAAAGAGAGGGAGTTGGCTACAGAGGATGATCTTAAGGGAAAGGTTGATAATCCCATAGAAGGACTTTGTTTGCATTCAAGGAGTCAGTCACTGACGCAGGGGCTTCATGAATCACTACACCTTCTATATGTGAAGCCACGTGAACACCAGAGTGCAGAAGAAGATGCTAAGACATACACCTTAGGTTTTAAGAAAAATAATGAAAATGTCTATGCATGGGTTCATTTATTTTCATGTTGATAAAACCAATATTGAAAGCAAATTTATCAAAAACCTACATCTCAAAAAAATCATGAGCCCTAGGATTTAAGGCTGTCCTGACAGGGATGCTAATTACAGCTGCCAGAGATTTAACTGTGTTAGCACTTTTACTAAAACTGTTACAGTTTTGCTTAATATTCTGGTTATAAAGTTCCATTCGTCTTAAGTAACTGCTTCGCTTGTCCTTAATTTTATGTGTCAAATTCAAGGCTTTTCAGGAATGCAACCATGGCATTATGAGAGAAATGCTTGTAACTGCAGAATGCCTTTACAATAATAAAAAAAAATAAATCTATTTTTTTCTCTTTTTCCCCCTCTTTTCTGTCTTTCTCTCTCTCTGTAATTCTTCCAACATGTTTGTTTGATTCCAGACACAAGAGCTTCTAAAAAAGTTTCAATAAAATTCCCCTTTCAATACTCATGATTAACTTTATCCACATATATGCATATGTATATACACAGGGGTAAGCAAAGTAGTTAGGCCTGTAATGCTATGAATTTCCCTCTTAGGAATGCTTTCACTTTGTCCCACAGATTTTGGGTTGTTGTGTTCTTATTTTCATTTGTTTCAATGTAACTTGATTTTTTTCTAATCTCGCTGTTAACCCATCCATTGTTTAGTAACATGATATTTAGCCTCCATGTCTTTGTGTGTTTTTTAGTTTTTTTCTTAAAATTGATTTCTGGTTTTATACCACCACTAGAGGCCTGGTGCGCGAAATTAGTGCGCAGGGGAGGGGAGACGTGTGGGGGGCATGGAGGGAGGGTCTCTCAGCCCAGCTTAGACCATCGCCAATTTGGGACCCCTCAAGGATGTCCAACTGCCCTCTCACAATCCAGGACTGCTGGCTTTCAACTGCTTGCCTGCTTGCCTTACTTATTGCCCCTAACCACTCCCCTGCCAGCCTGATTGATGCCTAACTGCTCCCCTGCCAGCCTGATTGCTCCTAACTGCCCTCCCCTGCCAGCCTAGTCACCCCTAACTGCTCTCTCCTGCAGGCCTGGTCCCCCTCAAGTGCTCTCCTCTACAGGCCTGGGTCCTCCCAAACTGCCCTTCACTGCAGGCCTGGTCGCCCCGATCTTCCCTCCCCTGCAGGCTTGAACACCCTCAATGCCCTCCCCTGCTGGCCATCATGTTGCAGCCATCTTGTGTCCACATGGGAGCAGCCATCTTGTATGTTGGAATGATGGTCAATTTGCATATTACTCTTTTATTAGATAGGATAGAGGCTGGTGCATGGGTGGGGGCCAGCTGGTTTGACCTGAAGGGTGTCCCAGATCAGGGTGGGGGTTCCCTTGGGGCATGGGGTGGCCTGGCTGAAGGGTTTATGTGGTTTGCATGCCGGCCACACCCCCTGGCGACCCAAGCAGAGGCCCTGGTATCTGAGGTTTATCTATCTCCTATCATTGAAACTTTGTAGCCTTGAGCAGAGCCAAGCCTCCTACTCACTGCGTGGCCACAGCCATTTTTGTTGGGATTTATTTATCTTCTATAATTGAAACTCTATAGCCTTGAGTGTAGGCCTTGGCCAGCCAGGGTGGCAAGAAAGCTTGGGGGCAACTCAAGCCTCCTCTCTTCAGCTTCATGGCTGCCACCATTTTTGTTGGGATTTATTTATGTTCTGTAATTGAAACTTTATAGCCTCAAATGTAGACCTAGGCCAGCCAGGGAGGCAGGGAAGCTTGGCTTCCTCCATTGACGGGAAAACTCAAGCCTGCTGCTCTCTCCAGCTCCATACCTGCTGCCATTTTTGTTGGGATTTATTTATCTTCTGTAATTGAAACTTTGTAGTCTTTAGTGTAAGCCTGGGCCAGCTGGGGCAACAGGGAAGCTTGGTTTCCTCCATTGACGGGGAAACTCAAGCCTCCTGCTTGCTGCAGCTCTGTGGCCGCAGCCATCTTGGCTGGGTTTAGATACTCGCTCCTGACTGGCTGGTGGGTGTGGCTTGTGGTTTTAGGGAGGTACAGTCAATTTGCATATTACTCTTTTATTAGGTAGGATGATAAGAGAATACATTTCTGTCACTGATCCACAATTACAGAAAGAAATTCATAAAAAATTATCATTAGAAAATGTTTTATACTCAAATTTTGCCCTTTCTATTTTAAAATGTTAATAAGTCCTATGTTTCATGAAATGAAGATGATATAGTTTTTAAAATGTCCTTATTTGATAAAAGGAAGTTAGTATTCAATAAAAAGGAAACAATACAACGTTACATTAAGAAGTTAGCATTGTCTTAATTATAATATCAAGTTTACAACACAATGTTTTGAAAGAAAAACAGTAGTTTTCTTTGTAAGGAAGTACTAATGATGCATGCTTTGGCTGTACATTGACTCATAATCTAGATGCCATACTTTTCAATTAGAATGAGCAAACTGCCTATTGCTATGTGGTTAACCTATGTATCGAATTAGACATATTCTATTTGAATCTACACTTACATTTTTCTTTAATTTTATTACAAATATTCATGGTTAAGCAATACAATTTTAATGTAAATTTGCAAAGTAAATTTACATTTTTAAATTACATGAGGACTCAGCATATGTAGTATATATTCCTTTATTATCTAAAAACAAAATGTATTCATTATGATGCCCACATTTTTGTGCTTCCTATAGTTTCTATTTTGTCCATCTACAACACTGAATTTATAATTAATTGCATAGAATCTATAATCCTGAATATCATACATTTTGGCTTTAAGCCAAATATAAAAAACACCTAAGAATATTTTAATGTAGAATAACATTAAGGAATCAATTATTCAAAATGTAAAATAAACCCTAGAAATAAAATTAATGTTCTGACTTTTATGAAAATGTTGCTTTTGAGCATTATTGTTATTTTATAATATGGTATTTTTACATGTTTTTATTGATTGAAGAGACAGAGAGAGAGAGAGAGAGAGAGAGAGAGAGAGAGAGAGAGAGAGAAAAAAACATTAATGTGAGAGAGAAATAGTGATCGATTGCCTCACACACATGCCCTGACCAGGGATCAAACCTGCAACCTGGAATCAAACCCATGACCCTTCAGTGCAAGGGATGATGTTCCAACCACCTGCACCACATGGGCTAGAGTAAGAACTTGTATTTTTTAGTCAGTTTATACACTATATGTTACGATAAAAATGAGAACAAAATTGAACAAATATCCTTAAATATGTTTCTAAAAAAAAATTTAAGATAGGAAAATACTTCTTTTATAATAATTTTATATAACTCAGAGAAAATCAAACTAATATAATCTCAAATATTATTCCTATAATTTTATTTGTTTATAATTCATAATACTTTATTTGTATATTTATTATGTGCTTACTAAACCAAGTCCAGTCTCCTTCCATTTCCAGTTATCCATTCCTTTACCCTCTAGTACCTTCCCCCTTTCCCTCTGGTAAAGCTATCATGCTACATATGCCTAAGAATTTGAAGTACTTAAACCAATTGTTACCACAATAGATAAGATTTGAAATTTCAAATCTTGTAGAAATATCAAGAGTTTAGTAGAAAGACATGTATATGCTTTGGAAAGATAATGGTCAAACTGAGGTCTTTCTTAGTTTTCTATGCCTGATTATCAAGATCTGTGTAATAATGACTGGGCACGAAAAGTAAATGGCAGGGAATAGCAGGAGCCACAAGGTGGTGCTCATATCCTCTCATAACTGGCTGGATAGACCACTGCTGTCTACTAGTCTTCAGATGTGACCTAAGGTGAGACACTCCAACTCACAGGGTGAATACCCAACTATAACATTCTCTGGTCTAAGAGAAAAAGAAAAACATTACCAATGTTGGAAGTGTTTTATTGTTCGTTGTAGAAAAAAGTGAATGTACAATCCTCTAGAATTAACATTTGGCCTGCATCTACATTTTTGTCCTCTAGTTACAATAACTGACATGAAAAGGGGTAAGTCACTCAATGAGCAACTGTCTTTACACTTCCCTCAGATGACATTACTAATTTACACTCAATGAAAAGCTACCATCATGAACAAATCAAGACTTTGTTATCAACAGTGTTCCTATGTGGAACACCAATACAAGTGATAATAAAAAGTCCAGTATTACAAAACCCATAGTCATACCGCCAAAACGTCCCCCAGATTAACACTTTGACTCGTTTCTGCATATGTCCTCATCTTCTGAATGGAATGGACTCTTGGGAAACATGTTACAGTTTCCCACAATTCAGGTTCTAAAGGCACTAGACCAAGCACCTGAGTCGTCCTCCCTGGAATTGCTTTTAGTTCCTGTCAGACACACAGATGCAAGGATGGAATGACACAATGTTGGATGGATGGATGGATGGATGGATGGATGGAGGAAGGGAGGGAAGAAGGAAGAGAAGAAAGGTAAAAAGGAGGGAAGGGAGGAGGGAGGGACAGGAGAGGCATTTCCTGTTGAATTTCTGGCTCCCAAATTACAATAGTAATTCAGAATTTTAAAAAAGTGAAAGTTGTGCCTTTAAATAGCTATCTTACTTCTTTGCACTTGATATATATGCCCATTACATACAGTATGTTATACAAACACACATATACACATACATACACACACGTTTATATAGGTAATATTTAATCCCTCCAAAAAAATAATCTTCATTTTTACCAATGCCCAAATTTTGTTTTAGAGGTAAAAGGAAAAAAAAGTTTCCCAAGGTCACACAATCAGCAAAAACAATCTGACTTTAAAGCCTCTTTTAACTATTTTATAAAATAATCACGTTAATGCTCATGAGGATAGCTAGTATTACTGAGCGGCAACTATGTGCCAAACAATGTGTTGAGCATTTTACATCTATTTTCTCAGTTAATCTTCACAAAAATTCTAAAAATGGTCTTATTATTTCCCTCGCTACAGATGACAAAAGTGACGCACAGAGCAGCTGAGTGGCTTTCCCAAGAGTCCTACAACTATAAGTGGTAAAGCTGGGACTCAAATCTAAGCAATGTGGCTATAATACATCTGTCACTTAACCGCTTCTCAATATTGCCACTCATTAAATACACAGCTATTTCCTTTGGGGTTAAAATAAATGGCTGTTTAATAAGGAGTAAAAAAAAATGCAAAATAACATTTTATTAAGCACATAAAATGAATAAAAATGCTGCAGCAGACACTAGAAAAAGACTTCAAAGAGCTTGAAATAGAGATAGTAATACATAGTTATTTATTAACTTGAAAATATGATCACAGTTATAAAAATAAAATCCAGACAGTAGAAAAGTAAAATGATTATCAATGACTAATTAGCAAAATAAGATATTAGAAAAAGTAAAATGTGATTAATTACGAACAATAGCTATTTTAAGATTTCAAAAATAAGCAATCTTCTATCTCTCTTCCTCTCTGTAAAAAAAAAATCAATAAAATATATTTTAAAAATAAATAAATAAATAAAAATAAGCAATCACTTCAAATATAGCAGGTTGGAAAAATCACTCGAGAAAAGGTAAATTTTAATTGAATATTGAGAAACAGGTTTGAACAGGTGAAAAGGAAGAAAGAGGTCATTCTGAGCAGCTTAATAACTCTATTAGTGAACGTTTACATGCAGAAACATGCAAACTGTGTTTAGGAATTGATGGATATAGTAATAAAAGCATAATATGCTACTTAGACCGGACGTCCTTCCAGACGAAGCCGGGCTGCAAGGAAAGCCTGGGTCCTGGGTGCCTGCCGGAGAGAGGCCTGGAGGCCAAGGGGAGCCAGAGCTGGCAGGCGGGGGAAGGAAGGCCCACTCTTGCACGAATTTCGTGCATCAGGCCTCTAGTGATTACTGATAATGTTTGTACAGAGAAAAAATTAAGGAATGCTTGAATGTACTTTATTTTCCCATAATCCTCAGATCCTAGTGACGAATAAATGTATTCATGTTTCTACCTAGTTTATATTTTCTATAATATATCTTTCAGAAAGCGAAAACATAAAACATTTTGATTTTAAATTCATAAAGCACTAACCAAAAGAAAATTGTCTGATTGCAACAGAATGAAAAAAAAAGAGATACAGCAATGAAAGAACTAATGAAGAAAAAGTTGAAGAAATTAAGTTAACCAATTTGTAACCCATAATATATTCAGCAGCAATGCTAGCAATACCACTCTAATGCAGTAGTTCTCAACCTTTCTAATGCTGCGACC
This sequence comes from Lasiurus borealis, assembly GCA_004026805.1. Taxonomy (NCBI): domain Eukaryota; kingdom Metazoa; phylum Chordata; class Mammalia; order Chiroptera; family Vespertilionidae; genus Lasiurus; species Lasiurus borealis. The sequence goes on from PVJN01000448.1 coordinate 37,326, forward strand.
CTTTAATACAGTTCCTCATGTTGTGGTGATCCCCAACCATAAAATTATTTTCGTTGCTCCTTCATAAATGTAATTTTGCTACAGTTATGAATTGTAATGTAAATATCTGTGTTTCCCGATGGTCTCAGGCGACCCTGCTAGTGGTTCTCAACCTGTGGGTCGTGACACACAGTAGTAAAATTCAATCTGAAAATTCCTTTTCACTGTTGTTATTAGGCCTCTATTTTCACCACAATAAAACTTACAATGCAAGCAAGTAAGGTTTCTGAAAATTATGGACAATATTTCTCAGACCAGATACAATGATATTATACCTGGCCCTAGAGCGGTTATTCAGACATTCCTTCACCTAACAGATATTTATTAGAAACCAGCTATACACCAAGCACTACTCTAGGCATTAAAGATAAAGAAGCTAATAGAGAGATAAACAAAAAAGGAAGCACCTAAGAAAACATCAGTATAATTCAAAGAATTATCATATTATAATAAGAAAATGAGTGGGTGACTACTTAATATTGGGTGGTCTGAAAGACCTATCCATGAAACTGATATGTAAGCTGAACCAGAGCCAGCGAAGTGCAAAGAAGTAAGACAGCCATTTAAAGGCACAGCTAGAAACAACAGCCCTACACAGAAACATGAAGACGGTGTAGTCGGAACAGTGGGGAAGAGGTAGAGTCATAGATGGATCGATTAGAAAAATAAGTAGGGAAATTTTAAGTTGGGAAAAATAGTTGGCATTTTCTATTCTCAATGTGAAAAGAGAGGGTAGGGAATAACATAAGCTTATTCACATGAAAAGAGGAAAAACTCTCTGAATATAGCAGAGCAAGCTTGGAACCAGAGGCCCCAATTTTAGCTAAAGTGACCTAGCAATTAAACATGACTCCTCCCACCCCAATACTGAGTTCCCCCACAAATCACAGCAAAGGAGAGGAGATTCTTATAAAAGGCCTTGTCCTGTTTCAGAGGCTCTATTCCAGAAGGACGGTAGCTAGCATCTTCCACTGTTAGCTTCCCCACTTCCCTCCTCCCATGACTAGTTTGCCCCTCTTCCTTCTGTTCTTTTCTCCTTCTCCTCTGCCCAGGCTAAAAGTCCACTAGGAAGGTTACTCAATCAGAGTTGGATTTCTATCTCAAAAGACTATTGACATTGCTGGCATCCAATATCCTTGCCACTTTAAAAAGTTTTGGTTCTGGGTAAAGGAAACTGAAAAGTCACCTCCATAAACAGATTCCTCAATAGTATGATTTGTCCTATGTAAGAAACGCTAAAGATAACCTAGACTGTAATAGGGAATTTCCATTTTAAAAATCCTGTTTTGACATGCTTTCTGGATGTAGGCAAGTTTGTATGCAGTTTGAGGATAAATATATAAAGCTATTTGAATTCCTAGTATGTGAACGCACTAAAACCATCTATGGAAAATTAAAACCACTCTCTCTGGTATCTGTTGAAATATCCAATTTTAGTTGGAGTTTTATTTCTTTGGAGCCAGGGATATTTCTTCTCTATTGTTTAGAAAACACAGACTTTGAAATGTACAGGGAAAAAAAGGCCTGGAGTGGCAAGTGCATAATAATGAATTCCCCCCAACATGGTTAGTTTTAGTTATTAAGAGTGAAAAATAACACATTTCTCGAGTTGACCAAATGTTTCTCCAATACCGCTAAGTCTGAGAAAGCAACATGTGATGCTGTTTTATTCCTCTAAACAAGAATTCTTCGTAGTGAAGACATAAAATTAGAAAATAAAACTGCGAGTTGAATAACTTAAATGAAATCTCATTTTTTTTTCTCAGAAACAAGGGTAATATTGCAGGTTATTTTCTCAGTCATAAATATGAAATTTTTAGAAATCAACATAATCATTTTAAGCAATTATAAGTAACACATCCATATAGAACAAAATACTTTTAAAAGGGGAAAGCAATCACAAAGTCATATAAAATATCATAAAATAATACAATGGACTCTTCAAAGTTCTTACCTTGCTGTTCATAATTGTTTTAAGTGCCACAGATCATTAAAGAGCCTTACTCCAGGATATGAAATCCAGGATGTATTTAGAAATATGTTTGATAAAGTTGAAAACAGGACCTTGGGAAAAACTTGGGCCAAGTAAATGCAATGACAAGAAACAGATCCAAGGATGCCTTCAGTCCTCTCTTTTCTTAGTAAATGCTCAGATTAGTGAACGGCTGCTGTGCACTGTTTGGGAAATGAGTCTTCTCTATTAAGGTATAGAAAATGAGCCCTTCCACTCACACCTGTGGAATCCCTGCCTTACAGTCAATGAACTAATCTCTGTTTGTCCTCAACCCCTCAATGCATCCCGCTCTGCAATATCAAAGGACTAAGAACTGAGATTATTTGCAGCTTCAAATGATTCAATATTTTACTAAACTTCTGCTGTGCAATTTCCCTTAGAGTAGTCGCTAGAACTGCTTCTCTCTTCCCAGCTTTCTTCTCAGAACTGATGCTGTGTGACACTCAAGAACAGAAGATTTTTGTCTTTTTTTTTTTCTTTTTTTTTTTTTGCTTTTAAGTAAACTCAAAAGTTAGAATTTGGAAGAAAAATCATTTCATTAAATCATGTTCGTATTAAATAACATTTTTTGAATTTGCGTTTTTGAATTTTTTTTTTAAATCTATTCTTCAGTCACATAAAAATTATTTTTTTTACTTGTTAGCCAAAGCTCAAGTTTCTCAATCATATTCGAATTTTTTCTTTCAACGGTTAAAATTTAGCCTCTTTCTTGTCACTGCCCATTTCCTGGAATAAACTCTGGAGTCTACCCTTGGACTCAGGAGCTCCTTGTGCTGAACAGGAAGGCCGCACAAGCAAGCTGAGGCTGGAGATAAGGGGATAGAACTCGTCAGAAAAAACACTGAATAAGGTAATTTTGTTTGTGTAAAGCCAAGGGCTGTTTGGATATTTATAATACCATTTGTGAGCCATACAAAATTACCAACTGAAAAATGAGCCTGCCATATTTGGTCAAACATTTCATTAGCTCACCCCTAATGCCTCGGCAGGGCCAGACCCAATGGTTTTGTGGGCCTTTATATGGCCCGCGGGCTGGACGTTGCTTGACCCCTGGAAAACCTACCTATTGCCAGTAACAGGAGTAATGACATCATGTTAAACCTGTTACCATCCATACACTGAAATTACTGGAGATAAAATTACCTAAGGGAAGCCTGCCTATAATCGAGTGATAGAACTTTGACATCAGAAGTTTTAAACTGCAGAGGGAACGCATTTTACCAGCCCCCACTTTGTTTCCTTTATAAGTGTGTGGGGATGCTAAGACTCTACAGGAAAAGGGCAGACAAAGATAATCCATCCGATATGACACAAACACGATGGATTCTACCCTCACATTACAATGGGTTAAAATCAGCTGAGCTTCTGTGTGAAGATGAACTGATTCCCAAACAGAAGAGGCCACTCCCTCTTTCATATTCCAAGAACATTTTCATTCCTTATAAAACTACCCACATTTTGTAATAAGATATGTAGAGGGTGGGGCAAAAGTGGGTCTACAGTTGTGCCTGTTTATCCTTGTACTATTACTTACTAATTATTGTATTATTTTCCGTACGAATTATAAACCCACTTTTACCCCATGATGTGTATGCCTTTTTTTTCTAGATTATAAGACACTAGATGATTTTTTTATTGCCACCATTATAACAGGAATCATAAAAAAGTTTACTGAACAACTATGACATGGCCATTTCTTGAAAACTCATATTTAACGGGAATAAATATTTAAGCCAGTGATTACCATACAGGTAATATTATGTACTCTAGGGATAAATTAATTGTTATGCAAATGGAAGAGTGGAAACTGCTAAATCTCCCAGGGAGTGGCTGCATTTTATGAGAGGTGATGTTTGATCTCAGCCTAAAACGTTGTCAGTATTTTCAGATTAAACTGAGATTCCAGAGTGAAAAGTGAGCACATTCAAAAGATATTAAGGCTTTAAAACACACACACACACACACACACACACACACACACACGTGTCAGGAACAACAACAACAAAAAAGAAACAAATGTAAACTGGTCAAGTTGAAAGTAACCCTGAAAATCCGTTGCTTGGAACATTCTCTGTGCACCAAAAGTTTGCAGGTTTCATTCCTGGCCAGGGCACATGCTAGGGTTTAGGGTTTGATCCCTGGTTTGGGGCATACTGGAGGCAACTGATCCATGTTTCTCTCTCACACTGATGTTTTTCTTCCCTGTCAAAATCAATAAAAACATATCCTTGGGTGAGGATTTAATTTAAAAAAAAAAGGTGAAAGTAAATCGGTGAGTCCACTCTTAAGGTAATTAAATTTAAACTTAAATCTTGCAGGCAACAGGCATCCATAGAGAGTTCTGAAGCAAAGGAATAATCTGGTCAGGATGTTGAAAGGATAAATGAGTGAAAGGGGTTTAACAACTCAAGACAGAGAAACCTAACCAACGGCTACAAATACTATAGGATCAACATTAGATTAAGCAAGAGCATGAATATATTAAGAAATTCATTAGTTGGCAAACGGCCTTATTTTAGAATTGTACTTTCTATTCAAGAATCTACTTTTTGCCCTAACCAGTTTGGCTAGAGTGTTGGCCTGCAGACTGAAGGGTCCCAGTTTCGTTTCCAGTAAAGGGCATCTACCTTGGTTGTGGGCACATTGCCATTACGTGGTGTGTAGGAGGCAGCTGATCGATGTTTCTCTCATCCAAGTTTCTATCTCTCTATTCCTCTCCCTTCCTCTTTGTAAAAAATTGAACAAAATATATTTTTAAAAATAATCTACTTTTCTAATAGGATAAATTATAAGACATAGTGAATGTCTGCTTGGTAAAAGTTCAAAAGGTGGCTTTGCTTTTTATTTTACTTTTACCATTATCATAGTTCTCTCTTTTTTCTCAAAAATACTGAATATTTCATAATTTAAAAAATACTTTAAAATTGAATACATCTGAACATGAACAGAACTACTAAATAACAAAACTTAATTTTGAGACAAGTAATTTTTAACGACATCCATAACATAATCTGCTGATTTGCCCACATTTTACTACTACATAAATTTCACTTTGAAAAAACTCTCTAAGAGATTTCTTCTTTTTTGCTAACCTACCTCTCTAGATAACATTTAAAAATGTTTATTACCTTTGCTACTCAGAAACCCAAATAATATCCGTAAACTCCTCTCTTCATTACTATTTGCAAATGTATCTCCCATCTAGTTGGCTGCCTCTTTGTTTTGTTATCAGTTTCTTTTGCTATACAGAAGCCCTTTTAGTTTGAGATGGTGCCATTCATTTATTTTTGCCTTTACTTCCCTTGTCTTTGGGACCAAGTTAAAAAAATGTTCTCTGTGACCAAGGTCCATAAAGTTTGGTACCTGTATTTACTTCTATATAACTTATTGTTTGGGTCTTATATTTAGGTCTTTGATCCATTTTGAATTAATTTTTGTACCTGGGACAAACGGAGATTCAGTCTCATTCATTTAAATATGGCTTTCCAGTTTTCCCAGCATCATTTATTGAAGCAACTATCTTAACTTCATTGTGCGTTTCTGGCTCCTTTGTCGAAAATTATCTGTCCATATACATGTGGTTTCATAGCTGGGCTCTCTATTCTGTCCCATTGATCTGTGTGTCTGTTTCTCTGTCGGTACATTGCTGTTTTGATTACAGTAGCTCTGTAGTATAATTGGAAGGTAGCGTGATACCTCCAAATCCTAAACTAACAGTTCTAAATAGGTATTTGTAATGGCTTTTTATAATATACAGGATAAAAACATAGATGCTAAAGAAGTTGTTCTCATTTTCTTGACACTGCCTGGAAATATTTTTGGTTGTTACAACTTGGAAGGTATTCCTGATATCCACAGAGTATACAGATTAGGGATGTTTCAAAACACCCTAAAATGTATAAGACAGTACCCAACAACAAAGAATTATCTGGTCCAAATATCAAAACAACAACTTGCAAAAATTTTATGCTATAAAGAAACACTGAAGGTTAGTAAATTATTTGTCGTTAGAATTTCTGTGTTACATTTGGTTATTAAAATCAAGATGTTAGAAAGACACTGTTTATTGAAGTCCCAGAGGGAAATCATAGCACCAAACGGGAAAACGAAGATCACTGGCTTAGTGGTTATGTCGAATAAAATCCACAGCAGTTGATGGCTCAGAAAGAAATAAGTAGCTTCAAAACTAAAACTGGCAGTAACATTGCAAAAAGATCAATTTTATTTATAATCTGGAACTAACAGGGTTTTTCCCCTGGGGCTAGTTGGATTTCCTTGAACCACTAACACTCTTCACCGGATGTCAAGATAAAAAGGTGGACATAAAATTTTCAACAGCACTGTCAAACAAGATATATAGATTACACAGGCCATCCATATTACCTTAAAAAGATCCCTTTTCAAAATTAGTTGTTCATTTTACTAAAATACATACTTGGAAGTAGCACTGGTTCTAATTCACAGTAGCTGCTTAAGTCATATTTATTGAAATGAATGATGCTTTGAATAGCATGTCCAAAGCTAAAATACAAGGTTTTAGGTCTCTCTAAAATATGACAAAAATTAAAATTTCACTCAATATATTTCACATAAAATGGTAAGGTAATATTTCACAAGTAGAAAAATCCTATTAACCAAAAACAGCAAAACTGACTGGAACCTTAGAAATCATCCTGAGTCAAAATTCTCAAAGTAGGGTTTTTGTACTTCTAGACATTTATGATTAAGCCAAAGCATACTCCACGTAACAAAATAAGATAGTTAGTGGTCAACAAACTGCAGCTCCATTGACTAATGAGTTTGCCCAACCCTGAGATAGTTGATGAGCAAACTAACCCTGAGATAGTTGATGAACAACCTAACCTGTTAGTTTAATTTATTTAATAACTAAGTAAGTAAAATGGCAATGGTATTAAATCCTTTGCAGTGATCTCACCACCTTACAAAATGCCATTCGACTGGGTGGTTTATTTTTACTTTCTCCTCTCCCTCCCTCCAAGTCTCTGCACTACCTAAAAATGGCCACTAGGGTTTACTTGGCACAATGCGGTACCAAGCAATCCTTACTGCTGCACCCCTCCTTTGTTTGGGTTTATAACTGCTTAAAAGCATAAGCACTGCTATTAAATCTGAGATTGAACACTTTTATCCACCGCTGACTAGTTATAGTTTGGCCTCAGGTACATTAATTAGCCTCTATGTGCCACTGTTTCTTACCTACTGAAGGAGAGGTGGGGAAGGGGTAAGCGGGGACAAGGGGAAGTGAGCGAGGGAATGAGGGAGGATAGTAGGCATACCACATAGGATAGTTTCTACATTTAAATAATCTAATATATGTGAAAAGCATGAAATGGTGTGTGGTATATAGTTACGTGTTTGAAAATTACTTGCTGTTGTTATTTAAGAAGGGAGTGAGTCAATTTAGAAAAATTTAATTTCAAGTCGATATGGCAGATTTCTATCTGTCAGCCTGACAGATATGCCATTTCTTTTTTAAATATACTTTTTACTGTTGACAGTATTACAGGTATCTCCCATTTCCCCCATTCTTTTTCTCCCCCTCATCCTAGCTCTCCCCCCTCCTTACCCTCATCTTCACTACCCTATTGACCGTGTCCATGGGCCATGAACATGGGCATTAAGTTCTCTGGTTTATCTCTTCTTCTCCACCCAGCCCCACATGGGGTACAGCGGTCTGTTCCATGTCTCCCTGCTTCGGGTCTTATTCTGTTGGTCGACTCATTTTGTTCATTAGACTCCACAGAGAAGTGAGACCATGTGATATTTGTCTTCCTCAGTTTGGCTTATTTCATTCTCTTCTCTGGACAGCACCAGGAGCACGGCCTACAGGATGTGTTGTTAGTAAGACATGGGAGGTGGAAGCACAGTAGCAGCCATATTCTTTACACTCAGAATGTCAGCGTGGCATGAAGTTACACTGCCCTTCACGCATGTTACTGCTTACCTGCTGGCCCACCTACTGGCACAGGGAGCAGCCAGCCCCATTGCAACTGCAGTTTTTGCCAAATCTTCTCCTCCAACTTCTCTGAGGCCCAGTTCATGGTTAGCTATGTGATGAAGGATGCTCTATTTTCTCACAAGATATCTATCGTATTTTCCAGCATATGACTGGACATATAAGACGACAGCCAACATTTCCAGTTAAAATATAGAGTTTGGGATAAACTCGCCCTATAAGATGACACCCGCACATCTAAGATGACTCCTGACTTTTGAGAAGATTTTCCTGGGTTAAAAAGTCAATTTATACGCCAGAAAAAAACGGTATATCATCATAGTGGGAAACAGTGAGAAGCCAGCTTCCACCAGTCCTCATGGGTTCCCATTTGTCCTAGTTTCCCCTTACGTCAAGTCTATCATCCCTTCTTGTCAGTCTGCTTTGCTGATCACAGATAGTATCACCAATACCTTCCACAGACTGTTTAAACAGTTCCTGCAATGGAGTATGGAGAAATCTTTATAATAAATCCCATATATCGGTCTGCTAGTGGTCTGCTTCTCTGGTTACAACTTGGCTGATACAGAATTTCTGCAAGGTGCACTTTTATGTATTGTTTAATACCAATTACAGTATAAATTAAGAAAAAGAGGATGGATAAAACCAGTAAGAAATATTAACTATAGGTAATAAAGTAACTATTATCTCATGAGCTATAGGGAGAACTCACAAAATGTGTAAGCAAACAGCTTATGGAACACAGGTAGAATTCACAAGACACGTTAAATAAAGACAGTGAATGAGTCACTGGTCCGGGTGTGGGGAAAGAAACATGGAAACACTGCTGGGTGCAGGGGGAAGGGGTGTGGTCTGTCCCACCTGCATCCTATGCTGCGTGTGCCGACTGCCTCTCACAATCCTCTTGCTTCTCACGTGTCCAGATTTATCTTGGTTGAGCTCTGATGCAGATTTTTGTCCGTATTTGACTGCTTTATAGAGTTAGCAATTCATTGACTATCTTCGAAGCAAGTCCATGACCAATAGTATTTTAGAATGAAATTGCTGATTGAGAATTTTGTTAACCTGTCATTTTATAAAAAGATCAAGTATAAGACCCTACTTCGAACAGTCTAACCATCACACTTTTTAAAAACCTGCCATGACTCTTTCACATTAAGAGGAGGAAATCTGCAATAAACACAGCCCTAACGTTTTTGTTCTGGCTTATTTCTCCAGGGGCTGACTACTTTTAGAGACGATATAAATTTATCAGCCAATCAGCAAATCTTATCTATATCATCTCCCTCCTAATTCACATGTGAAGTACGACATATATAAAGAACAACAAAAATCAAAGTAAAAAGGTTCGGTACTGGTATTATCCCATAGCAGGGGACACAATCAAAAAACAAAGTCCAAACCAACGAAGTCCATCTTTGGTTGAAAGTCAAATCAAGAACTTTTAATGTGGAATATGACAATGTGTTAAAAGAAACTTGAGGAAGTGAAGCAAAGGCTTTCTAGAAGCAATAAGCCCCACGGAGATGCCACTGGCTCCTCCCTAGCAGCCGCTCTCCTCTCCTCCTCTTCCTTCTGCAGAGAATCGCACCTTTAGTCAGGACCCCAGAAGCCACTGCAGTGTCCACTCTACATCCGGGCTTATCAAGGCAATCGCATCCCCCTTTACTCACTTCAAGAAACAGAACTAAAGCCAAGAAATTCATGAGGTAAAAAATTTAATGCTGGGAAAATGTAAGCCCTGTTCACCACTTAGGTAAGTAGAAAAGTAGAGCATAGATTAAAATATGTCATTAGCCCTTTGAGAATAACAATACTAGATTACATGTTCAATATCTAAATAAAACTGAGAATAGCTAATAAAAGTATTTCAAGTTTAATCTAACATTTTGTTGTTGCTGTTAATCATCACCGAGGATATTTTTTGCCATTGGCTTTTAGAGACAGTAGAGGGAAGGGGAGAGACGGAGAGAGAGAGATACATCAATGAGTTGCCTCCCACAAATACTCTGACCTGGAGCCTGTAACCAAGGCACTTGACTGGAATCGATACTCTAACCACTGAGCCAAACCAACTAAGGCCTAAAAGGTATCTTACTAGCTTTCTAATAGAGGGGGAAAGCCTTTAATTAAATGTAAAATATTAAGACCTAACTATTATTTTTAAAACCTTTTATTATCTCTGCAACTAGAGATAATCCTACAAAACAGATTATTTTATGGTAACAAGTCTCAAATTTCCTCTCAAACTATCAACAATCATTTCTGTTCTTAAGAGATTCAAGGTAATCCATACCCTTGTGCTCTACCACTTGACATACATAATCACAAAAAACGTTTTAAAGTACAGTAATACCCTTTTAAATCAAATAGTAGCTGAACGTGGCTTAAAACTTTCTTAGGAGCGGAACTTTTTTTTTTTTCCCCAAACAAAATCTTCCAGAGTAGTCCAACCGTCATCCCGAAAAAGCGGAAGAGGAGCTTTTATGGAATCTAGAAATAAGGTTCAGAGCCCTACCCCAATGGCACCTCTAGGAAACCTTTGGGTCTGTAGGGCACAGCTTAAAAATAAAGCTAAATGAAAAAGAGCATCCATCATCCATCACTTTGGACCAGTGGATAAAACCTGCACAACTGACACTAAATTAAATTAGTGATCTCATTGACAGATTGAGATACACAAATGAAATAGGCAGCACTTGAAAGCTGAATGAAAGAAAGACGCTCATGTTTGGTCAGAGGAAATAGGTATTAAATAATTATTTACTGCAAGAACTTGAGAAAGTGAAAATTATCATGAGGGATTGTACTTGCTTAACTCTAATTACTTTCCCATGTTCATCCCCCTGCTTGGCTGCTAAGCCTGAATTTCAGATCAAGAATTTGATCAACTGCTGAGTTAAAAACATCTCCTACTGCTTTTATCTCTTCCTAAAGCTACTGTCTACCAAGACGTCCCCCACGAATCATGGAGAATGAACTATAGGAGTGCTCATGTCTGGCTGCCTGCGTCCCAGCCTGCACTCATTACTCCACCCCATTAACATTCCACACTGGGAGTCCTCTGCCAGTTTTATGAGGCGAAACCACAAAATGTCAGGTTAACAAAATCCTCACACAGCAATTTCACCTGAAAATACTGCCTGTCAAAAACTTGCTTCCAAGATATTCAATAAATCACCGACTCCATAAAGCAGGTTGCAAGTCAAGTAAAGGCAAAATTTTACATCCCAACACAATCAAGATTAATCAGAACACAAGCTGGGTATTTAGAACAACCACCTTATGGGGAGATCAGAATGGTTGCATGTGTATAGGAAGCCTATCTGTTTTTATTGTGTCTACAATTATATACTGTTATATTTAACTGTTACAACCACTTCAATCATTCAAAGACCTGATTTCACATAGTACGATATATATTAAAGAGCTCTGTAGATATAAACGTACTGATTCAAATCCTGGTTCTACCATGTATTAATTATTATGTGTCTGTGATGGTGAGTAATCTCTCTAAATCTGTTTTCTCAATGTAAAAATGAAGCAAATAATTGTTCACTGCACTATTTGATTTTAAAAAGATGTAAGACAAAAGCAGCAAGCATAGTGCCTGAAATAGTAATAATAATAAATGTTCAATAATAGTAATAGCAAATGTTCAATAATCGTTCCTTTCCTTCCCTCTTCTTTGTGGAAATTTTTTTAAATACCAATTTTATTTTTTTTAATTTATTAAATACCAATTTTAGTAAGAGATGCTGCTGGTCAAACTGTCCACACTCTATAAAGAGATCATAAGAAATCTAAGCTCTGCGTGTACAGTCATGGAGTTAAGTCAGGGTGAGCATGAAAGAGAGAAAGGGTGAATTTGTGTTATATACATAAATAAAGATGCACCTATTAAACATATCCACCTGCACTGCTTTTTCCTTTGCTCAGTAGGAACAATGGAATATGAATCAGCCAAGCCTGTGCATCCAGCCTTTAAGATGGTGATCACTGTCATTGCTAGTATTTAGTTCTATGACAATTATTAAACCATGTTAAATAACTATCCACTAAGCAAGACTTTTAAGTCAAAAAGCCCAGGCTCGAATATATCTTAACATTCTCCTGCTGACCATGTTACAGACCTTCGGAAGAAGCATAACACTGGACTGCAACTACTCTTCAACTGATAAAATAAACAGAATATCCCACCAATCCTGAAACTTACCTTCTACTCTGGCCTGGAATTAGTTGGCTAAGACTTCCCTCAGTAAATATTTTACTGGGCAACTATGAAGCACCAACATTATAGCCTTGTCAGAAGTGTCATGAGGACCAGGAGAGGATGATCGCTTTTCCAGGCCTGAAACTAGGTAAGAAAGATGAGGGCTCCAAACCAAATAATGTATATCATCAGGAATTGACATGAAAGTACGTCAGATTCTCACTGTCCAACTCTAATTTTCCAAAGGGAAGTACTTCACACTCCGATTCTCTTGCACGGTTTTCAGATAGAAAAATGAATTGGTATAGTCACGCTCACGTCCTTTGTGACCTAGAATAGGACCCTTTAGGGAGTCTGTTTTGTGGGGTTTTGAGAACCCTGGAAGACTATGCTGCTACACTTTATGCTGCTCTGGTGTTACCACACATCACAGTGAACTATCAAGGAAATAAGACAAAATGTCTAAGAGGCCCTAGCCGGTGTGGCTCAGTAGACAGACCATCAGACTGCGAAGGATCCCGGGTTTGATTCCGGGCAAGGACACATGCCTGGGTTGTGGGCTCCATCCCCAGTAGGCGGCATGCAGGAATCAGCCGATCAATGATTCTCTCATCATTGATATTTCTATCTCCTCTCCCTTCCTCTCTGAAATCAATAAAAATACTTTAAAAATGTCTATACGTTTTCCACATGTCCTCATTTCCTGCCTAAGATTATTCTTTTTATTTGAAACCACTCCATTATCTCCAAATTCTTTGTGAAGGAAGGTAGCCAATAGATTAAGAAAAGGAATCAACACAGGACTCTTCTAATAGCTATGTCTTTGCATATTTATGCTTCCCACCTCCAGTAAAAAATACACAAATCTTTCACACAGACATGTGGATCGCACGCACATTCAATTCCCAAATCTACAATTAGATGAGCATCCATGCTCTCACTCTAATCAGCAAAATAAATTTAAAATAAAGTTGATTAATTTTAAAAATTCAAATAATGTAATCATTGTTCACATTAGACTACTGACCAATCCCCAAATTAAAAATTTACACTTACTTTCCCCTTTTGTTCTCTAAAGTTTTAGAGACAGTTTTATATGCAAAATAATTATCACACAACCAGAGCAACATAAAATGTAGCAGCATAGTCTTCCTGGGTTCTCAAAACCTCACAAAACAGAATCCCTAAACAGGAATAAACTGTTATCTTTAACTAAATGAAAATATTAGTGATCTAGTAGGAACCTTAGTCTAATAATCCAATTCTATATACCATATCACATACCTTCCATAATTAGATTTAAATAAACCTTAACCTTACTAAAAAAAAAAAAAAAAAGGGCTCCAAACCAAATAATGTATATCATAACCTTAGTAAAGGAAAAAAAAAAAAATGGTTCTGACTGGGTAGTTCAGTTGGTTACAGAGTGTCATTCTAATACATCAAGGTTGCAAGTTTGCTCCTCAGTCAGGGCATATAAAAGAATCAGCCAATGAATACATAAATAAGTGAAATAACAAATCCCCACCCCACCCCTTTCTCTGTAAAAAAGGTGAAATAACAAATCCTCTCTGTCTCTCTCTCAAAAAATCAATAATTTTTTAAATGTTATTGATGTGAATAAAAAGTTCACCTGTAATAACAGAGAATACATTTTAGTTGTTTTATAACTTTTTACCGGGAGGAGGAAGGAAGAAACATAGTCATCATACAGTAATAGAATTATTTAAGCTGATTCATAGCATTATGCATATAAGAATCTTCAGTTTTTAAAAAAAGCTAAAACCATCTGAACCAGTGTGAAATATCAGATAGGTTTTCTTCAGTAATTTTATAGAATGTTCCAGAATTAGACTTTGGAAGTTCATAGAGCCTGTAACCAACAAAAGTTACTTTTCATGTAGAAATAACTGGTGTTTATTTAAAGAAGATAATTGGTTAAATTAAATGAATGCTAAACATGTGGTTAGTTTAGAAAGTTTCAGCATTGGGGGGCTCAAAATCAAACTTAAGCTCTGAGAAACCAAAGGTCAAGGACAGGCAGATTTGCCAAAGCAGCAATACCTGACCCAAAGGTGACCTGGGGGAAGGGAGGGGACAGAAAGTTTTAGCTTATTCACACTGTAAGTATGAAAGCAAAGTGACTGCTTTAAAAACTTGTGTTTTTCATTATCATCAAAAATTCTTATGAGCTAAAATTTGATCAAAACCTCATCACAACTTGTAAGGTTCACCATTCTATAAAAGGTACAGCAACATTTACAGATTAAATGTTTCCTCTTTTAAATAAGTTGGATGGCAATTTAAAACAAAAACTAAAGGCCCCTTCCAACATTACAATACAAACTGATGAACAAAAATAGAACTAGAGACACAGAAGCATGGAACACACTGTCCCACCTGTGAGTGAAGGCTGGAGATGAGGAGATGAGGTAAGAGATCAACCAAAGGACTTGCATGCATGCATCTGAGCAGAGCCAATGGCACACACAGTAGCAAGGTGAGAAGTGGGAGTGGCCAGGGAGAGGTCAATGGAGGGGAAAGGAGACGCGTGTAACACTTTAAACAATAAAGAATTTAAATTTTGAAAAGAAATGAGGTATTAAGCCATAAAAAGACATGGAGGAAACTTAAAGCTACATTATTAAGTGAAAGAAGCCAAATTGAAAGGTTACATACTGTGTACCTCCAATCATATTACGGAAAAGGCAAAACTATTGTGACAGTTAAAAAGATTAGTGGCTGCCAAAGAGTGGAAGTGGGGGGGCAGGGGGGGAAGAGTATTAACGGGAAAGCACCGAGGATTTTTAGGGCAGTGAAACTACTCCATATGACATTACGTTGGTGTCTCTATGTCATTCTACCTTTGTCAGAACCCAGGTAATGCACGATACCAAGTGAAACAAAACAGGAACTACGGACTTTTGGTGGCAATGTTGGGTTAATGTAGGTCCATCAATTGTAACAAGTGTACAATGCGCTGACAGACGCTGTTCATGGGGAAGGTTGTGCATGTGAGGGGACACAGTATATGACAGCTTTTTATACATTGTACTCAATTCTGCTGTGAACCTAAAACCGCTCGAAAAATTAAAGTCAAAGTAAAAAAAATTTTAAATAAAATTGCCAGAAGTAACTATGCCATCTTAGTCTACTAGTAAATGGTTTAAACTAATATGGAAGTTAAACAAGTCAAATAAAGCAAATATTTACTGAGGAAACACAATAGGTAAACTAGTTGGCCAAAATCCCAAAAGGAGGAAAGAGGTAGAAAAAAGGAAGAAAGAATGGATGCTATATTTTAAAAATCTGTGGAACAAAGATCAGAATGAACAAGAAAGTCCTTGGACTTTTAGCATAGCCCCACTATTATCTGATGTTATGCAAAACAATATATTTTTTAAGCTAGGAATCTGGGAAACTATTGTGCTTACCGACATAGAATCTTATCCTGAAGGTCTCTTTCAAACAGAGAGCAAACCATCATCTTTCTATATTAATGATCTCTTAGAAACTGAAGGCATAATCAGTTTCTAAGAGCCAGCATTCTCCACTTAAGATCCCCACGTCCCAAAACAGGAGTAGACTCAGAGGACAGCATTATAAGCAATCACATCCTCACATGCTTTTAGCATTGAGTGACACAACTGAGTTAAATAATAATAAGAATAAACAAGTATTTATTAAGTGCCTACTACTACTGGAAAATAAAGTAGATAAAAGAGACACAAAGCACATGTCAGGTACTTTAAATACATTATAATATTTTACCCATTTAACAACTCTGTAAGATTATCTTTCCAGTTTTCCAGAAAGAGAACCGAGGTTACTAAAGGTTAACTAACTCGCCCAGGACCACAAAGGCAATAAATAAAAGTCAAGTAGAAGCAAAGCTGAGACTCTCTCTTGCCTACAGCCTGTGCTTTCTGTTCTACAGCCAATGGGATCTATTTGAGAATTGCATACCCTCTGGGGGCGTTTTTGGAAATCAGTCCCAATGATTGGGAGACATTACTGACATTAGGCATCAAGGAAGAACAGTAAAGCTGTTGAATGCTCAGAACGTCCCACCTAACAAAGAACGGTCCTGCATTCTATACAACTTCCAAATATCCTGCCACACATTCACGTGAAAGCAAATCTTTTTAAAGATTACTTGAATCTAGACTCCATTTTACACCCGAACATACAGTGGTTTTTGCCCACTTTTAATTAACCCCATAAGTTCCAGCACTCTCAGGAATATTGGGGCAAATTATGAATCATTGAGAATTTGACCATAAGTGTTGAGAATTCCACAGAATGACGTCACTCATGGCTATCCATTTGAATACGTACACTACAAATTTAACAAACGTGTAGGGAAGCAAGATTTGTAATTGTCCCCATATAAAACAAGTGGCAGGTTAAATGTCTTCTCTGAGTAGCTCATTATGTTTTCTAGTCTAGTTACATTTTAATCACTGAAATATATATTTCTACAATCAATTACTTCCCTATTATTTTTCCTTAATATGATCATAGTGTTATATTGATTTTAAGTTATCGGGTTTAAAAAGATTCATTAACTATGAATCTTATATTTAGACAGTAAAAGGCCATTAGATTTGATAAGATTGAGAATCACCACACTATTATTATTTTGCCTCTAATTATGAAGCTAACATTGCTATATATCCTTAGCCTTAAAAAAAATATAATAAAAACTATGCCAATTATAAGATTCAATTCTACTCATAAAAACTTTTTTATAGCCGAAGCTGGTTTGGCTCAGTGGACAGAGCATCGGCCTGTGGACTGAGAGGTCCTTGGTTCGATTCCGGTCAAGGGCATGTATCTTGGTTGCAGGCACATTCCCAGTAGGGGGCATGCAGGAGGCGGCTAATCAATGTCTCTCTCTCATTGATGTTTCTAACTCTCTATCCCTCTCACTTCCTCTCTGTAAAAATTCAATAAAAAGTATATTTAAAAAAACTTTTTTATAAATTACTCTCAATTTTAGAACATTTCCTTATATTGAACGAAAGCTCCTTGTTCTATAATTTAAATTGATTTATTTTTTTTTCTCTGGCTTAAAATGAGATCTACTGTGCAAGACAGGCTAAACTAAGAAGTATCATATAGAGGCTGTATTTTATGACTATCTTTATTGAATGTATTTATCAATATCTCTTTTATTTAGCCATTCTCACCAGTAAGTGTTCAATGAACGTCTGTTCATAGAATAAATTGATTCCACAGCTTATTCAATATCAATATGCTGAATAATCCAATATACACCAAATGGCCAGATTATTATGATTTATGAATGCATAATAATCTGGCCACTCAGCTGTGTGTGTGTGTGTGTGTGTGTGTGTGTGAGAGAGAGAGAGAGAGAGAGAGAGAGAGAGAGTGTTTATTAGAGGCCTGGTGCATGAATCCGTGTATGGGTGGGGGCCGACTAGTCTGGCCAGAGGGAAGGGACATGGGTGGTTGGCCAACTTGCCTGCTGGTTGAACTCCTAGTCGAGGGGACAATTTGCATATTAGCCTCTTATTATATAGGATATACATTGAGTGGCCAGATTATTATGCATTCAGAGGTCATAATTTTCTGGCCACTCAGTATATAAGCTGTTTTATAAATGCTTTATCCTCACAATAATTTTTTGACTGAGTATACAGATCCACTATCATTCCCACCCAATTTAAAAAGAATGTTTAATTTGCATAGCCAATAAATTAGAACTGGCATACAATGGCATTAGCTTAACAGCTGAGTTTGAAAACTAAGTCAAGGTTTAAAATGTTAATTATGAATTAAATTTTCCAAGGATTCCCTACTTTTCCTAACACAAAATAGAATAGTTGTTTGGAAAAAATACATTTATCTATAAGAAACAGATATCCTCTAGTGCATATAGATTTTAGAGTACCTTGGTATGAAAACCCAGGTTCATGACAAAAGGATTTTTTAAAAAAATGAGTTGTATAATTCCTGCTTCTTTGCAAATCTTCATTAATTGTAAACATGTACTCCAATACCTCTCACCTCAGAGACAAAGATGCCATTGGTTATAATAATTAAATAATCCATCTTCTCTAGACCTTGTACTAAAGTTTAGTCAAGGGCTGTCCACTGAATGATTACACAAGATTCAACATTATGCTGGATTGCCAGATCTGGGATAACAGTAACCAGGCCACCAGGGCAGGTTCCAGGCCGTTCCCTCTGAGAACCTGGGCTTCATGAAACCTGGCCCCTGAGGTATGTTAACTCCCAGCTGGCACCACGGCCTCCATGCTTTGCCCAGGGAAGAACCAGACCTGGGGAAGATGAACCAGACTCTACCCAGCAAAGCTATTGTTCAGAATTGAAGTGAAGATAAAGAGCTTCACAGAGAAGAAAAAGCTAAAGGAGTTCATCAGCATTAAACCAGTATTACATGAAATGCTGAAAGGTATTATTTAAGAAGAGGAAGAAGAAGAAAAAGGTAAAGACAAAAATTAGGAACAACAAATACATATCTATCAACAAGTGAATCTACAAATCAAGTGAATTAAAAACCTGGTGAACAGAATAAACTGGTGAATATAATAGAATCAGGGGCATAGAAAGGGAGTGGACTGACAATTCTCAGGGGGAAAAGGGTGAGGGAAGAGACTGAACAAAACTCGCACACCTATGGATGAGGACAATGTGGGGGGGTTAAGGGCAGAGGGTGGGGTGGGAACCGGGTGGAGGGGCGCTATGGGGAAAAAAGAGGAACACTTGTAATAATCTGAACAATAAAGATTTATTAATTTTTTTTTTTTAATTCCAAGAAGCCAGTCTGATACGAAAGTACAGCATAAATTTAACACATCAAAGCTACCAGAGCAACAGGAAATAAGACAGAAAGCCACCACACAGAAAAATAGTTGTTTTACTCAGGCTGCCCATTGGGTGGAGAGACAAAAATAAATCTTTGGGAATTCGAACCACATGCTGATATTCATATAGATTTGCAGACTGAAGCCACATACCAATGAAGCCCCAAAAACTCTCAAGCAGGCAGCAGTCTCAAGTGGCAGCGCCTCAAAACGAGCAACAGAGCAGACCAATACCCCCTCTGGCCGACCTCGGCTCAAGCCACCAGCAAGTATAAGACACCACTGATTATATAAGGAATCCTTATTTGAGATGTTAAAATATGGAAAATTACAAAACTAATAATCAATAAATCAGCATGTGGTGCTTTCAGAAGTAATGAAAATAAATGAAATTCTGCTTAGGGAACTGACCAAAAGGGACTAAGTATCTCCATAGTCAGGGGTAAAAAAAGGAGGGGGTACGTTCCAGCGAGGGAATTGTCCTTTCTTGTTCATAAATTGGAAACCCCTCTATGGTTAAGAATGGTTCAAGCGAAATGGAAAGTTTCAAAATCTTTCTTCACCTTTACATGTGTCAGTGAGATTATATAACCGCACAAGAGGAAAGCCCAAGGATGATAATTACTAGCAATTTTTAAAAGAATCAAACCAATGAGAAGTCAAATTTTTAAGAATACAATAAAAAGGGAAATCTAAGCTTAACCCCGTTATCTCTGAAGTCAAATAAATACATACATATACACAGGCATATAGTACATATATTATAAGATACAGAATACACATATGAACCCTGAATTATTGCCACTCTTCATCAAAAGATCAAAGATGACAGGTGAATTTTTGTGTGCCCTTTAATTTTAACCAGATTCATAAAAATGTTATCAGTACTGAACCCATTTTACCTCTCTGACAGATCCTCAAGCGTGTACTTTTACTCCTGTACTAATACTTATTTAATTGAGTTAATTAATCACAGCTTAACCCAAATATCTCCAACAGACCTCACACAGCATTCAAAGTGCAGCTTGAAATCTTACCCTCCCTTTTCTCTAAACTGGCCTGGGGGATGGAGTCAATAAATTGTCATTTAATAACATACTTGCTTTGATGATTTTTCACTCATTTACTGTCATCCCACTTCATAAATTTTTTAGTAAAAGTTCTGGGATTTCAAATAAGATATCTCTTCCCTGGGAAAACTCAGTTGAAGAGTTTTCTGCTGCCAATAAACCAATAAGACAACCTAGCTGACAATCCTCCCACACTCTGCCGTGTAGGCTCGAGCACTCAACCGGTGAAAGTTTAATTTGTTCCGCCAATGGCACAGAAAACTGCTCAGATGTATTCAGTAAATAGATGTGAACATCAGTCTCCGCTTTGGGTTAAGACCTAAATGGAACTAGGTCATTCATAGGCAAAAACAAACAGTCTTGAACACAGTAGTTTCAGTAAAATGACCGTTACTAGTGCCCCAACATCAGAGCTAAGGTGCTTGACTACTTATTTGCTCTCTCAGCTTCGAGTGGGAATTCACTGCTACTTAAGTCCAGCCGCCCCCAACCCCACTTTTTTCTCACTTAAAAATCAGATGCCCAGAACAAAATGCAGGCATACAAGCCCTGCCACGCTAGCCTTTCCGGCTCTCTAAATATCCCTGTTACCTCCTGTCCACACAGTCCTGACCTCTGCACACTCAGATTCTTAGCCGCGGCCCACTCCCAGGGAAAGCTCCCTCCCTGACATATTTATCCTGACCACACAGTTCTCCGGCCTCAGCCTGTGAATGAAGATCTTTATCTTCCTGCCATCGAAGGACCAGGCCTCCTAACCAATTTGCCAGAGGCCCTTAAATAAGTTCTATGAACCCACTTCTACATTTATTACAATGAATATGCAAAATATGGAGGGAGACTTTTATATTTCTGGTCAACTGATAAATAAAAATAATAGAGAGTATTAATAAAATGAAAAAGTTATGAATTAAAAATTGTGAATCTGTAGGTTGAGTGATGGGTACTTTTTACAGAATGACTAGTATTAACAAGAAAGTAGACAAGATCAATAGTTATTGCCAAAGTGGTAAATAAATAAAAGGAAGAAACTACGTACTATCAAATGAGCAAAATCCGGGGATCAGCCCATTTCCTTATTTTTGCCTCTTGCAAATAATTACTAGCAATTAATTTTTACTATCTCTTACTAAAGACAGATTTACTATGTGACGGTTACCAAAGATGTGTTCTCATTCAAAATCATTTATTAATTCAATAAACCTTTACAGAATACTCACCATATGCCTAAAATTAAATAAGCATTCAGAGATAAAGTAAAATATAGTCAATGTTTTTGAGTGTCTCATAAATTAGGGAAGATGCTAACAACAATTAATCATAATTTTTGATAACTGTTTCAATAAAACATTCACAAGAGGTTACAGAATGGAGATAAGGAAACATACTAGTAAAGATACCTGATTTGAGTAGGAAGGAAATTTACAAATTAATTTTCAACAGAATATTCCTCTGCACTGAAATATTATTTTGCAAATGAAAATGTAAAGAATGACATGTCAATGGAACTGAAATAGTTCTGCATAATGCAAAAATAGCGTGCACATAAAAATACTGAAACAGTATTAAGATAGCGCTGCATATACTGCTAAGAAGTCTGATCTTTATTCAGAATGCAATGAAGGAGCCATTAAAGAATAGTTTAAAAGGAAGTAAAGAAATCATATTTGTCTTATAAAACGCTTATAGAAAAGTCACAGGACTGATAACCGCCCAAATAGGAAAGATAAGGAAAAGTTAATCCCCAGGTTTATGGCTAGACTGATAATACCACTATTCAAGGATATGGAGAATACAGGTCAAAGTGTAGGTGTGGGGTGAAATTAATTTGAAAATGCTGTGTCTAATGTGCCTATGAATTATGTAACAGAAAATGTTCCACAGATAACCAAAATTTCACCTGCTGCTCGCGAAAATATTGGCACTCCAAAAGTTAGGTGATAACAACAATTGAACATTTTGTTTTTAGAGAACTGACTAAATTTATCCACTGCTGGGCACATATCAATTCCTTTTAGACACAGGATATAATGCTTCATTCATAAAAACTGGTTTTCATTTAAAGCAGTTATATTTGTTAATAGAAAATATGAACTTCATTAATTTTCCAGTAAACCTGAATATCTTCAAATAGAAAATAAATTCTGATAAACCAGAAAATAAAAACTACTTTATTTTTAGGAGGTTCTGTCATAAATTTTTGCCTTTACAACAACTAACATTTGTTTGTCCAAATCTTCCTCTAAACGCATTTACTCATATGAATTTAATCTTTATGATAACCCTATGAGAAAGATATTATTATTCCCATCTTACCAATGAGAACACCAAGTTATTGAGGAGTTCAGAAATCTGCCACTGATCATAGAGACAGTAGTACGCAGTGGAGCCAGGAATCAGTCTACTTTTTAATCCTATTGTTAACATCACAATACTATGCCACCTGTTACAAATAATTTTCCTCTAATAAATCAGGATTATGTAAGCATCAAAATTTGTGCAGAGGCGATGGAGAACTACAAATACAAACAAATAAGTAGATACGGGTGTAAGTGGAAAAGCAGATTCCCTTAGTGAGTCATCTATAGTGTAAGTTTCTCTCCAGGCACTGAGCCACACTCCGTGCCATACACACAAGAAACATGCACTCTAATGCACTGCTACGTACAGGATTGCTGCAGGGGCTTCAAAACCTTATTACTACTGGCATTTCACCTTTGGATTCGCTGGAAGGGCACCAGCCTTTAAAATAGAGTGCACCAGCGTTTAAAATATTTGAAACATCCTTCATTCTTAATGCCACCTCAACTCCTTTAATGGTGATATTACTACAGAGAAAATGCGGCTACTGTGGGTTCAAGCACAGGACGAGTTACAGGGAAATAAATCTACAACATATGAGGACCACACGGTCATTGTCCCTCGCATCTGTTTTCCAGAATAATGGCGGTTTCTTTATCTTCTTTTTCTCAACTGGTTTTAAACAACGTAAGAACTTTTCATCATGTTTCTCAGCATAATTTTTACTGCTATTCAGGATCAAAATACTAAAGTATTAATCTGTCACTAAGGCTAGAGAATATGAACTTGATGGTCACATGAGTCAAATACTAGACAGAAGATTCAGTATCTTCAAACCCTTGAATGATAGCTGGATAGCAGGATTGATGCAGCAGAAAATCTCAATAACTCTGCTTTCTTAAGACCGAGAATCCTTAGAGATGGTTGAAGAAAGGAACCAGAGAGAACTACAGTAAAAGCCATCTTACGTGATGCTATGAGTACTACAATGTGATTTAAAATTAGGATGAGCCTGGCCAGCATGGCACAGTGGTTGAGAGAGGACCCAGGAGGTCAGTTCCCAGTCAGGGCACATGCCCCTATTGTGGGCTCAATCCACAGTTGGGAGCATGCAAGAGGCAGCCAATCAATGATTCTCTCTCATCACTGAACAGAGGCCCAGTGCACGAATTCATGCACGGATAGGGTCCGATGACTGGGCCAGAGATGGGGCCATCTCGTCCAGCCCTGCTCGGGGCCAATAGGGGTCAGCCGGCCAGCAGTGGGGAAGGACCATGGCAGGTTGGCTGGCCCGGCCACAGGAGGTTGGCTGTAGGAGCACACTGACAACCAGGGGGCAGCTCCTGCGTTAAGCGTCTGCCCCCTGGTCGTCAATGCACATCATAGCAACCGGTTGTAACAGTAGCTTAGGATTTTATATATATAGATGTTTCTATCTCTCGCCCTCTTTCTTCCTCTCTGAAATAAAATAAGTATGTATTTTTTTTTAATTATGATGAAAAGCTCTATTTAATAGCATTGAAAGATGACTTTAAGACACTGGGGAGTGAAAAAGCAGTTACAGAAGAGAATGCAAATATGAAATCATTTATATAGGACTGTATATTGACATACTTAAGCATTAAAAATTTATCTGAAAGGAGGTTTATGAAAATATTAACATTATTTAATCTTTAGATCATAGTGTTTTAGATGATTCACAATAGTTCTATAATGTTGTTTTAATTCTGCCTTAAGCATTTAACATATAAAGGATATGTTCATTTTGGAAAAAAGATGAATCAGCACATGATTTTACATATCATTCAATACGAACATAGTAATATGCCTGGTTTTGTAAACCCTAAGATATCTACTCAATACATACAAATAGTTTAAATAAAAAATAAAAAAAACACCATCTGTTAGTTTAAAAACAAAAATTGCTGAACAACTTTCCAAATGTTATCAAAAAAAGTTATGAACATAACTGCAAGTTTATTAAAAATTTATAGGTATTAGAACAACATATGCTTTTCATATACTTAACCTCGTCTGGCCCAGAAATATTATGTACTGATGTAATATCTGGATACATAATTAAGAGAGTTACAAAAAAGGCAAGGGAATCAATGCTAAACCCACTTTAAGCATTAATAAATATTTACAATGTACATATAGTTGTTCATATGGAAAATCATAATAATACAAGAATAAACTGTTTCACATACACACAACTGTAAACCTAGTTTTGCCCCACCCTGTATATATACATCTTCTGTTGCTTTTATTTTAGCATGATTTATGGCTACTCAAGATTCCTCCTTTCTTTCAAATTCAGAGCAGATCCCTTCTAATCATAAAAATCTATTACTTAATCTTTTTACAAACATATTTCAAAATATACTTCTCTCATTATGCTTTTCCAGTTACTGTTCATTAATCCTGACATAACATTTTTACATAAGTTAAAAACTACCATGTGTATTAGCAAAGTATAATCTCTCATATATTTCTATAATTCTTTTCTATTACTTAGTTATTATAAATAACTTTAAAATCTTCTAAGTCATTAGCATAAAGCCTCTAACTCTGTGATCAACTATTTGTCAATGAGGCTGGTATCTCTCCCTTTTTAACCAGCCACATGCTGTCTTTCTCAATTTTATTCCAACTGTTCGAATAATATTAATATAGTATAAATATAATTGTTATAATATAGAAATTTTGTTACAATAATAATTTTAATGTCATCTCCCAGAAAATCACTGTAATAATAACAATAATACTAATAAATAAATTCACTTGGTTTATGACATGAATGAACTGTTCAAAGGGATGTCTTTATACAATGGACAAGCAACTCAAAGGTATTCATATTCAGTACCTGAAACTACAGTTACTTAATAGATTAAGAAACAATCAAAGTGAGATCCAGTGATTTATACAAAAGCCTAGATTCCATAGTAGAGTTAGAATTCAAAAGTAACAACTTTAAAATTACAGATATATCTCTTCCTTTGTATAACATGTTCTGTATCTATTTTCTAAAAATCTTTTCTGAACTAGACATCAAAATAGTACTACAAAAATTACAAGTAATTTGTTTTTTTTTCATAAGTAGTCATAAGTCAACATGAACCACAACCCGTATCTGAGAAAAAACATAAAAATTTTGCACACAAATGAATGTAATATATAGAATTTATCCCAGAATGGAAATGTGTGACTCTAACACACAACACATTTCAGACTCCATCTAAAGTAAAACTAATTTTTATTATTAGATCTATTTTATATTTTTATTGATCTGAGTATATGTGATCAACTTCAGCAAAGTAAAATCACTTGGTTTATGTGTTTAATTTTATAAATCTTAAATATACAATAACGAAGCGTATAATCTTTCCCACTGAAAACTTCAGAGGTTTGCTTTCTTGAGAGGTTATAGTCATTAAAGGTAACAAGTAGAGCTGGTCGGTAATTAAATTGATCACATCTCCTGGAAGGCCAAAAACCTAATGGATGACAACAAAACTCAACGTTTCCCAGCTGCCACGAAGCAGAGGCTTTCGACATTTGGATGTGTGCAGGCATCTGATTTTCCCAGGATTTCAAAGTCCACATGCAGGCTGCTGTGCAGCTATTATAAATGAGTAATTCAAGTAGGGCATGACTGCTTCTGGTATTAACTTGATAAAGATGTTTCACTCCAAATGCATCAACGGTTGTGTTAAGTCATCCCTTTCACGGGCTAACTGAGGATTACTTATGCTAGGCTTTGTTAACAACGAATCCAATAATTTTTTAAAGAAAGGTTTGTTAACTTCTGCATGTGTTTTTCTAAGGCTAAAAATTAAGTTCTACTTAATAATTAACTCCAAGCTAAACAACATAAATTAAATACAAAATAATGATTTCAATACTTATTTTTAAAAGTCGTGAAAAACGAAAGCAGAAATTACAAGTGTTCCAATCGCGTTGTAAAATTAAAAAAATATAAATATGACTTTCTGATAATAAGTCATCTGAACATATTGAAATACTTTAGAAGACCGCCCTAACATAAACATATACTAAACACATTTTAACAAACTATACATTTTATACATTTAGAGAAATATGGACTTGAATAATTACCCAACATTTAACACAAACAATATAAGCCAACTGAAGGTATTTACAATGCTTAATGAAAATTTTCAGCTCAGATGCAGTCTTCTATCATTCCAGGTTTAAATATCAACCCTACTTTGAGAAATCTTTTCTAACATCACTCAATGCTCCCTTCTTCCATTCAAATCTTCCCCCTCTATTTTCAGACAGAAGTAATTTTCTCCCAATCGATTACCATCATTTGTTAAGGTTAAGCTCGTTTTTAGAATTAACTGTATATGTACACTCCTCAATGTTGCTCTGTATTGAATACCTTTTTATAGCAAACTCTAGTAGTCTCGTGCATGCAGCTAGCAACCAATAAAAACATTAAATAGAATTCAATGAACTCAATAATCAGTGACTTAACATCTGAATTTCTCCATAGTCGCAGAAGGGTTAAGAGTATAAGTTCTGGAGTTAAACTGGGTGGCGGGCAAGGATGGGGCACGATGAGAGAGGTCAACAGAGAAAAAGGAGGACCTCAGTAATACTTTCAATAATAAAGATTTTTTTAAAGATATCAACTGTAAAAAAATAATAATAATAAAATGCACAGAATGGTACCCGGCACACAGGAAGAACTAGAAAAATATATTACAACAACTGCCTCTATTGCCCTGACTCCAAAGTGCGTCTTGTCCCCTTGTCCCTACTCTCAGTGAAAGGCACCTAACTGTGTACCCCGCTCTCCAAACCAGAACACTGGGTGCATATGCCCTGTCCCCTTTCCTTAGCTCCATTATATTCAACTGACCGCCCACTCCTGTTGATTCCAGCACACTACAAAACCACACACCTGTGTCATTCTCTGCATTAACATTATCATTCTTTTCACTGTAAATTTTCCTGCCTATTTTTTACCCACCTCCACATTGCTGCCTAAACTGGTTTCTAAAGCATAAATCTGATATGAACTTTCTCTTGCTCCCTTCCATACTCTCGAAAATCTGTAAAACTACTTTCAAGGCCTTTCAAAGTCTAAAGAAACTTTGCTGATCGTATCAAGAATTAATCCTTACCATTCTCCCATTCCGTTCTAAACTACTTTTGCACAGAACTAATTTAGTTTCCAGAATCCTGATCAACAGATTTAGTTTCCACAATCCTGATCCATTTCTTCTCCGCTAGCTCATCTTGGACATGACTGATTCCTGTACTCCTTTCCAGAACCCAGATCTAGGTAAAGGGTTTCTTTCAATGTGAACTCATGCTTTGTTTTACAGCAATATTTTAACTAACTTTTATCTGCTCACCTGTATCTCTCCCCAATGAACTATAAACTCATTAATAAGAAGTAAAACTGTTCACCTTTATATCCCAAGGTTCGGGTATGAAGTAAATATGTAATAAATGAATGAAGGTACCTGATAGTAGCCATTTATAAGAATATACATTAAAAAAACAGAGAAGAAAAACTCAGTCTTATCTCTTCCACTCATTTGCTTTTTTACTCTGATGTCAATATTTGGGTATCTGTGAAATATTTGCTGTATTCTTTCTTCTGAGTTAGAAAAGATCTTGAAAGTTTCTCCCCCATAAAACATATATATTCTTCTATACAAGATTAGTAATCAAAACAAAATCATACTTTAAAGACAACTGGAAATTACTGATTTAACAATATAAGATGGATTTTAAAACAACTCTTACCGAGTAACTGCTAGTTTAATGTTGCGTATTCTTCCTTCCCTCTTTCCTCTCTGTTCAGTGGCTGGCCATCACCTCTTAGAGGGTTTTAGTCACACCATCTACTTTCTTACCCCAATGATTACTGCTGAGCTCTGCCTATCTTTCAACAAGGATAACTCATTATTTCAGAATATTTTATGCTCACATATGGAAATGAATCCTATGTAAATTCTTGACTTTTGTTCTTCCTGTCCCTCTATCAATTCCCATCTAGTCACCCCAAGAAAATGTTCTATTTCTCCACCTAAGTTCAGTAGCAACCCTAATTATGGCTAATAATTATAAGTAATTCTTGAATGGAGAAAAAAGAAACTTTGGAAATGAAGGTTAAAAACAAAAACAAGCAGCATTGTTATCAATGTCTAGTGTCCTGGAAATGCCAACAAATATATTTTAAGTGTCTGTCTAAAAGAATCCTTTTACAATTATATTCTCCTAAGTCTACTTTTACTTGCAATAGATCAATTTTAGATATTACATTTATTGGTTGTATTTATTCATTCAATATTATATACATTTTTATTATATTTGTTCAATGAAATCACTATTTTTTAAATTAAAATTATAGGGTATTTCACCATCATTGTGAGTTTAACAAAACAAAGAATTTTATGAATTGCCCTGGATTTTTACCATGATAATTCTTTCTTCCTATGTAAAAATGCATTCAAATATTCAGAGCTCTCAAGTAAACACTTAAATCAAAACTCATCAGCCAAACCAATTTGGTTCAGTGGATAGAGCATCAACCTGTGGCCTGAAAGGTCCCAGGTTCGATACCAGTCAAGGGCATGTACCTTGGTTGCGGGCACAGCCCCAGTAGGGAGTGTGCAGGAGGCAGTTGATCAATGTTTCTCTCATCGATGTTTCTAACTCTCTGTCCCTCTCCCTTCCTATATGCATATAGGCATAAGCCATGAACACAGACAATAGTGTGATTGGCCAGCGACTGGGGGCGGGTAGGGAAGCTGGGGAGGCAGGGTCAAGGGGAGGCCAATGGGGAGAAATAAGGGGACATCTGTAATACTTTCAACAATAAAGGTAACATTTTTAAACACCATAGAAGAGAATGTTAATGAAAAATGCCTCATAATTCCATCAACACACATTGATAATTACTGTTAAAAAGTATTTGTTCCGCCGAGACTGGTTTGGCTCAGTGGATAGAGCGTCGGCCTGCGGACTGAAGGGTACTGGGTTCAATTCCAGTCAGGGGCATGTACCTTGCTTGCGGGCACATCTCCAGGAGGCGGCTGATCGATGTCTCTCTCTCATTGATGTTTCTGACTTTCTATCTCTCTCCCTTCCTCTCTGTAAAAAATCAATAAAATATATTTTTTTAAAAAAAGTATTTGTTCCGTATATAATACATAAATATAGATGCTAACATGTTTATATCCACAGTTGAATATGCTTAAAAACTACATAACTATATACAGGTAGGTTTATTATTTTATATTTTTACACAAGCTTTTAATAAAAACATTATCCTATGATATATGTTTTCTGTTGGCTAATTTCAAAAAGTTTGATGAACAGTCTCTATATTATTTTATAATCCACCTACTATTGGACAACGAAGATGATTTGTCATTATTATAAATGAGCTGATGTGAAGACCCTTACATTTTAAATACTAGTCTTTAAATGCATTTTGGATTACTCCCTTGGGTATAGTCTTAGAAGAGGTATAATAAAAGGATAACCACTCTTAAGGTCCTTACTGAATTTTATTAATATAATTTCTAATGAGTTCTACCAATGCACAGCCTGTCAGACTTCTATGGAAGTGCTCATCTCATAAATTTCTCACCTTTCAGTTTAATAATCCTTAAATATCAATTTCACAGGTAGATATTATTCCTTATTATTGTTTTAATATCCATTTCTTTGGTTTAGTTAATTTTTTTCATGTGTTTTTTTAATATTTACATCTTACTTTTCCTCCTTTGGCCATTTTCCCGAGATATATTTCCATTTTTGTTTTTATTGTTATTTATCTATAATTGAGTTCCACACAACTTTGTCTACTATATTCCTGCAGATACTTTCACTGTATTGCAAAATTCTATGTTTTAAGTAGAACGAAATCAGATTAGATACAATTTTCACATTATAAGAAAGGCTACTAATTTAGATAGCACTATATACTGCATTTAATTCTAATAAAAAATATAATGAAATAAAGTGTCATAATCGAGATAATGTTACTTCTATAAATGTTTGGCAATTCCTCTTTCTTGTGTATATACGAACACACATTCTCTCTCAATATCTAAAGCAGTGCTACAGAGTAAGTACTTAAATATCTGTTGTATAAATACTTTTCCCAGGAAAGCATTTCAATAAATTAGAATACATTATTTACCTAAACCAGAACATTTTATTTACTTACTTCATTAACAAGAATAAAACAAATATATAAAACCTCTTTTTGGAAAGCTGTACATATTGACTAACGCACCCAGCCGATGGAACTCAGTATGACAAGCTTTCAAACGTTAAACTCAAGTCAGTCTACAGAATTAGCCCACAATTACTTAACCATCAATACCTACTCCGAACATGAGGAAACCGTTACTTCATCACTGCCCTCTGCCGGTGGCACTATTTCCCTTTAATTCTCCCTCCAGGTACTGAGTCTTTGCCTCACAATTACTCCTGACCTGCCTCTATATTTAAACGGCCCACACTAAAAATAGCCTCGCCATCTGGAATTCAGTAAGGCTGGCAGGAAAGAATGTGCTCCCACGGAAAGTTCTGCATTGTTCGGAGTACAGCCTTCCAGGTTATCCGAGTCTGGGTCTATGGACTCTGCACCTTTCACTGCCTTTGAACTTTCTTACATCTGTAAACTGTGGGTAACGGAGAGCTATGCAAAATTATCCTCAACTACAAAAGCAAATAAGATGTGTCAAGTAGAAGCTAAATTGACCTCTCTTCCCCGCTGTAGTAGCAGCTAGAATTGTACCCATTTTCAAATTTGTTACAGTATCACTAATCTATAAATGTCTCTTGTTATTCAGTCCTCCTTTGATCTGGTTTTAACATCTGTCTGGTTCTCTCGCTGAAAATGATTTTTAAAATCTTTAACATTTGTTCATTTTATTTTCAGTCACGATTGTCTGAAAGTCGTAACTCTACTTTTATTAAAAAATCATTCTTTAACAGACAACGTTTTTGTCCCACGGAGCAATTTAGAAATGAAATGATGTGGGCCTACAGACAGAGGACTATGCCCAACTGGCAAAAACCATTCCCTTTGATCTATATTCTATTTCCCAAAAACCTATCATGTACTTGTCATGATCCCTAACCTTAGAAACTCCTAGTTTCACAGGGAAGAAATCCTATAAATAGTTATGACTGTTGGCCATGTGATATGGTCGAAGTGCTGTGATGATGCTCAGAAGGGAGTCAATGATTGGGCAAGGGGGGAGAGGAAGGAGAGGAGGAAGAGCAAAAGTCTGAAGAAGGAAAAAATAAACAAAACAAAAACACTCAGAAAATTGCTCAAAATCTCACACATTAACAGACAACTGGCCCACGTCATTTATTTACAAAACAACGCAGTAACGTAAGGATACACTGAGTATACTACAATGACTTAAAGGGATGCCAAAGCTATCTGTGGAATCAAGTTTCTTCCAGAGGGATGGAACAGTGAGGGCAAGAGGCAGGTAGCTAATGCTAATGTGAATATCACTCATAAGTGTTTTTGTAAATCTACTCCTGGTTCACTAAGGCATCCTACTCCCCTTTTAGCTAATACGACAGCTACGAAACCTCAAAATCTTGAAAAAAAAAGTGCAAAAGTAAAGATACGTCATTTTCTAAAATAAACTTAAATAGGTATGACTTTTTGGTCCATATAAAGAACATTACACATTTTATAGTGCGTTCACTCTCAGCCCATTACCATCTGAAATATTTCTTGTATAGTAATTTACTATTTACAAATTTACTTTGAATGTTTCCTTTTACTATACAAGCAGTAAAAAATTGCAAAAATTCTGACCTTGTGCTATAAAAGAGGGAAACAACTGGTCACCCACAAGGCTCAAGGGATTTGTCACATTGGCTTCCTTCCAGAATGTGGGCCCTTTCAAAGGAGCAAGAAAGTAATTTCCTGTTGCTTTGGAGTCCGCTCCTGACTCCTCGCATCGTGGCATCCGGGAGACATTTCAGGCTGGGAAGAGATTAGATTCTCCTACTAAGTAATGGATTTGCGGCTCCTACGTCAGAACTGCAAACCCATAGGCTTAGAGAGTTGACTTGGAGGAAAACTTAAAGTGCACAGGGATTAGGCAAATGTAGAGAACAAGGTAAAAAAAACACCTTAAATTGTGAATGAAAGTTAATTAATCTACAGTACTGTACTACACAGAGTAATTAATACTTTATGCTTACCTTAGCTTTACAATTTACAATGTACTTGAGAATATAGTCTAATTTAACCTACAAAACAATCCTAGCAACCAGAAAAGAATATCCTCTTTTTACAGATGAGAAACACCAGTCAATGAGGTGACTTGCTCAAAGTAATATGGTTTACAATGGATGAATTCAAACTTGGAATATAAGGCTTTTTATAATTCATTCATTCTTTCAGCCTTAATGTTTATATGCCTATCTCCTCAACATATTAGAAGTTTCTCTATAGCAGAGACTTCCATACATCCTTATATTTCTGCACACAGAAAACTTGCAATAAGCAGTTGTTGTATAAACAAACCAATGAATGATTATAGTAAAAAAAAATATATGAAAGCAGCAAAGAAATACTAAAATATATTCCTTATTTCAGGGGTGGAGAACCATTTTTCTGGCAAGAGCCATTTGGATATTTATAACAACATTTGTGAGCCATACAAAATTATCAACTTAAAAATGAGCCTGCTATATGTGGCCAAACATTTAACTCACTCCTAATTCATTGGCAGAGCCAGACCAAATGATTTCACAAGCCTTGTACAGCTCGCGGGCCTTATATATAGCCCGCGGGCCAGATGTTCCCTACCCCTGCTTTACTTCAATAAAGATGAATTTGAGAACCAACATCAACACACAACATCATCATGGTTTGAAAAAAAAATGTTTTAAATATATAGATGCTTTAATGTATATATAAAGATGTTTTTAATATGTCTGTAAATTCCCTTAATTATAATTCTAAACAAAAATTTATATTTCTTGTACTTAAAAACATTGTAGTGTACAAAATATTTATTAAACTTTTTACAAAAATAATTATCATCAAGATGTATTTTGAAAATAGTTTACAAACCTTTCACTGTGTGTGTGTGTGTGTGTGTGTGTGTGTGTCTAAACAGAAAAAAACACTTTTAATTGTCAGGATAAAAAATTATCTGTACTACAAATGCAACACTGTCAAAACGTTATGTCCTGGTTAACAATCGTAATCCTACAGATACTGTTTACCTATGATTAAAAATCATGTTGCTCCTACGTTCCCACAAACAGTCCGTATGGTAAAGAGATCAGTAAACTCACTTTTATGTGTAACATCTTTAACATTTGCTCCCCTTTCTGTGCTTGTGATTAAATGTAACATTTTGAAATCCCAAAGTTCTGAGAAAAACATAAATCCTTGTCTCACAGCTGCTGTTTGACTCTGGAAACACATGCATTTTCTTTTCAAGCATCTACCATCAAAACTCCCCAAGGGCTTGGAGTGGAGAACACCTGCACCTCTTCATTTAGTTTCAATAACAGCGCCTAAACTCCGAAATTACAAAAATAGACGTTCTGTTCAGCTGTAGTTACATTTTGCCCCTAATTCCCGTGAACAAACTGCGAGGAGCATGAAATCATTCAGGCAAGCTCTGTCATCAGGGGGAGAGGATTTTTTGCACCAGAAGCCCAGTGGGAACACGAGAGAAAACTGGCAACAATTACAGATAAAGTACATAGTAAAGTCCTCGGGGAGGAAAGAGGAAATGTAATAAGATAGATGGGTATAATTTTTACACATTTATGCCCAAACCACAAATGTGAATTGTCTTTAATTGCTACAATATATAAGCATTCTTGCTCATGTGTCCTGTCAAATATACTAAAAATATACCTTCAAGGCAATTCACTTAGTTCTACATTGTAAGGAGAATTTTTTGGATTAAAAAAAAAAAATCTCCATAAATTAAAATTTACAATCTGAAATACTTAAAAAACTACCAAGCAATTTATATTCTATCCAACCAATTCTGAGTGGTGAAATAAGAGCAAATATATTTACTGGTATGTTTCAATCAAGAGAAAGCCTCCCTCCACCCCCAATTTAACTATGCATTTCCGGAGACTAGAATTGTAATAGTGACTTTCCTTTCAATAACAATGATCAGAAGTTGCCTATAACTATTGTTGTAATAACTTTTAGTAGTTCAATCTACTAAAGTTAAAAAATTTATTTTTAAAACTAGTTACACTGGTAAATAGAAAGACTGGTTAAAACTGTAGTATATTTAAACTAGAGGCCCAGTGCATAAATTCATGCACAGATGGGGTCCTGCTAGCCAGCCCCCTGGTTGAACTCCCAGTCAAGGGGACAATTTGCATATTAGTCTTTTATTATATAGGATGAAATTCTAGAAGGAACACTTGTTTTCCATTATTTTATAATGATATGATAATCATCACATAATTCTATTTTTTTAATCTTAGAAATATTTTGTTTTTTATATGTTAAAAGCAAAAAAGTGTGTTAATCTCACTGTTCTTAAACAAGCAACTTGTATAAGCCAAAAACATCATACTTTAAAAGCTATCTTTTTCTTAATAGTGGACCAAAATCAATTAGATAAAATTCCATAGGATAAGTGTAAAATTATTCATACAAATTCATAAAATAATGTAGACATATAAAATAGGGAAAGCTGTCTTGAGAGTAGTTTATGTGGGGGCAAAACTCTGACTTCGAGTGACACATAAATTCAAGACAAATAGTAGCTAAATACAAGTTCACTAGACAAATCTTCCCTGAGAAATAAACTTTGTACTTTGTGTTGAATTGCGTTAAATTTTAAATGGGACATTTTCAAACATGTCGTGGAAGTAATCAGTATAACAATGAATCTGATGTCAAATCATATGGGAAATGACTAAAATAAATTTAATATATTTAGACTGGACTGTTTTAATTTTATAAAAGAAAATATTTTGTGGAACATCTACCACATGCAGCGAGAAAGGAGAATTGAGCTTGCTGAAATTGATAGCATTAAGAGAAAAGTTTTTAATGGTGCCACTGACTGAAATAAGCAAATAATGGAGTATGAAATGGAGTGGGGAATTATATTGAGTTTAGTTCTAAATGTATTAGGCACCATTAAAATATAAATAGGAATATAGAAGTGGTTGACATTTGGAGACTGGATCTCAAAGGAAAACGGTTGGTTGTTGAAAACAGGAGTGTTTGAATATATAATCCAAATAGGAAAGTGAGGACCAATGCATAATCAATCTTAGAAAGAACCTATATTTAAAGCACAAAAGAAAGAAACATATTTGAGGTGGGAAATGGGGGTAATTCAGTAAGGTGAACCAGGAACCTCCATTGTTTCGGTGTCAAAAATTCTGAGCCTAAGATTTTACCCTATAACTATATTTTAAATGCTGTAGAAGATAGGAGACTCCAGAGTCAAAGACTGTTATTATTCATAGCACAGCATGCAACATGAGCATCAACATCACTTGCATCAGTTTCCTTTATCCCCAGGTTCCACAGAGGTGACAGCAAAAATGTATCCAGATGGGATAACTGCACATGCAGTGGGATGCATGACAAGAAATAAACCCTGAATTGAGGAACCTACTCTACACTAATACTAGAGAAAGATGCAAACTGACTATACCTCCGCGACACCCCTTAGCCAATCAAGAGTATGCAAATTAACTCAACAAAGATGGTGGATTAATTTGCATACACAGGCACAGAGTAAAAATGAAGATGACTGAAGAGGCTTGGCTTCTCCACTGTGGCTGGAGCGAAGGCCTGGATCACGGGTGTCAGAGGAAAACCAGTGCCGGCAGCCAGGGGAAGGAAGGCCTACTGCACGAATCTTCGTGCAATGGGCCTCTGGTCTATTAAAATGGGCAGTAAGCATGCCTTCCTTGTCTTCAAAGGGAGATACTAGTTCAGTCTTCCAAAGCTGTTAATACACACACAAACATCATTAAGTGACAGTCCAGAACAAAAGGTATTAGCACTTTCACTCACAAGATATGCAAAAACATGAAAAGACTTACAGAGAGTTGTCTCAGTACCGGAAAGCCAAAAGAATCAAGGTTGCAACAGAAAGAGCATGGTCATATGATAAATGCTAAAGACTAATGAGTATGAATACTGAGAAAGGGAAATTAAAAAAAATAAGATGATAATGGATTTTGTAGAATATATTTAGGGCTGATCAATTATTTCATGTCATTTTTAGGACTAAAACCAGACTGAATAAAATGACAGTTATAGTCCAATGAATAGAGGATACAATAGAATATGAAATATTGATCCCTAGATACTGGTAGGTATTCTCTCCAATGATAGAAATACACAGAAAAAGTAAACAGTGTTGTTGTCATAACTAGCTAGTTAATATTAACAACAGGAAGAGAGCAAAGGGGCGGCCACACATTATAAGCATGGTCATCTGTGCAGCTTCAGCAGGAAGCCACAGCTACACACTCCCCAGGGAACACTAGTTCATTCCCTGCGGATCACTGGGGGAAGAGTTCAAACAGAGGGGAGGTGGGCGCATGCAGAGTGAAGTAGGGATGACATGGGAAGGCACTTCCCTATCAGTCTAGACTGGGGACCAATGGATTGCCTAGAAGAATGGAGCCATTGCAAGCACGTGAAATCTTGGAAGGTTGAGAGGCCCAGACAAAGAGTTCCCATGCAGCCGAGACCGGTTTGGCTCAGTGGATAGAGCGTCAGCCTGCAGACTGAAAGGTCCCGGGTTCGATTCCGGTCGGGGGCATGTACCTTGCTTGTGGGCACATCTCCAGTGTGGGGTGTGCAGGAGGTGGCTGATCGATATCTCTCTCTCATCCATGTTTCTGACTTTCTATCCCTCTCCTTTTCTCTCCGTGAAAAATCAATAAAATATATTAAAAAAAAAAAAAAAAAAAGAGTTCCCATGCACCTTGTTCCCCTTTCGCTCTTGCTCCGTGACCTGCACTCACCAGAGCACTGGCCTCCATAGCCATGCAGCTTTAAGCAATCAAGTGGCCCGTGGCCGTAGCGACCCCACACGCAATGGACTACAGCTGGGAACACAAGCTAGGCTAGCCAGAGGCTGGACTGGACTCTAAAATGGAACAGAAATTCTTGGAAATGGCCTTAATTCTGCTGCAGACAAGATTGGACTTCTTCCATAGGGAGATGGATGGAGATGGGATGCTGGAGGGAAACTCCTAGTTTTACATCATCAATAAAGCTTTCCACAAAATCCTACTGTCCCATGGGGCCTCAGGAAATCCTTTCTTCTTGGCACTCTAAGAGCTCCACTGCCACTGATAACAAAAGGAGGAAGAAGCAAAGGGACAGAAAAAGGAAGGAGTTACAGTGTATTAAGAATATACTATTTATCTGTCAACTCATTCATTCATTCAACAAATGATCTTTCAAGCATTCCCTAAGTGCCAAGTAATGTCTAGGCCATGGAGATAATGACTAGCTCTGCCTTCACAGGACTCACTGTCAAATGATGAAGACAGACAGCATTCGAATCACACAACTATATAAATATACACTATCATTAAGTGTAAGGAAAGTACAGTGAACTATGAACATGAATGTAACGGAGGCACTTAATCAAATTTGTTGCCGGAAAGAGGAGAAAGGCAGTATTAGTGAAAGTTTATTTGAAGAAGAAGTTCTTGAGCGAGGATCTTAAGACTGAGCTGGATTTACACAGGAATAAAGGGGAAGGGAAAGGAGAGTTGTGGGAATCCCAGACAGAGAAAACAGCATATGCAAAAGCATAGTCACCAATGAGAAACGAAAACAAGGCCGAGCTATCTGAAGCACCTGGAGAAAGGAAGACACATAAAGAGGACTCAAGGCTGACTTGGAAATTAAAATGGATGACTTCTAACTTCCTTTTTCTAAGTTCACAGGACTTTGTAATCATTTGTGTTCCTAAATAACAGACATCCCAAAATTTATTTATACATTAACTAGAGGCCTGGTGCACAAAATTTGTGCAGTGTGTGTGTGTGTGTGTGTGTGTGTGTGTGTGTGTGTTGGGGGCAGGGGGGAGAGAGACCTGCGCCCTCTCTCAATCCAGGACCCCTGGCTCCTAACCACCTGCCTGCTTGCTGCTCCTCCCCCTCACCTCACCGCTCCTCAGCGCTGCTGCAGAGGCTGAAGAGCCTCCCGCCACGCCGCTGCACTCGCCAGCCGTGAGCCCGGCTTCTGGCTGAGCAGCACTCTCCCCGTGGGAGCGCACTGACCGCCTGGGGCAGCTCCTGTGCTGACCATCTGCCTCCTGGTAGTCAATGTGCATCCCAGTGACCAGTCATTCCACAGTTTGGTCAATTTGCATATTAGGCTTTTATTATATAGGATACTAGCATTAACAGACTCAGAACTTTTTAACAAGCAGAACCTGTTATAAATCATAGGCAAATACAGTATAGGAAGAAGAGCCAAAGTTTGTATTTAAAATATAAGAAAAATGTTTAAAACTCCCTTAAAATATTTTACATACTTCAATTACAGTCACCAAGTTCTGCTACCTCTGCAGGAGCCAAAGAAGCATCTAATTTCTGTATGTGACCTTAATAGCTAGACAAATGTAAGAAAGAGAAGTGTATTAAGTGGTTCCTGTCCACAGTAACAGGAATACAGAATGTGGGCTGGCAGTCTAGACCTCACAGAGGCTTCAGCCACTTCGCTGCAGTCAGTCTGTGGGGTAGAGAATGCAATCAAGGGTGGAAGAGGGGAAAGTTGCTGAGACGCCGAAGAGAAAGCGGTGCTGTGAAACCATGAAAACATGGCTCTTCAGATGATGCTTAATATGAAGTAAGAAGGAGCTCCTTAGAGTTAAGGACTTAAAGCTGGGGGATGCCACGTTCAGCAATGTGGACCCAAAGGTTATATGATAAATATAAACACCCTAAGGCAGTGGGGAAATGGTATATGGTTAGAAGCCCCAGGTTCAAGTTCAGCATCTGACAGGCTGGGTACTTGGAAAATTTCTAGGCCTCTATTTACTCCTCTGTAAGACACAAATTACATTTGCTATGCTCAATATAGTTTTGTAAACAGATAGAAGAATTTATATGACAGTAATTTTTAAATAGTAAAAGTACTATTTTCACACTGAGTTTCCCTGATACCATGAATATTTTTCCTGTCATATAAAAACCTAACTCACATTTATAAAGCTGTCCATTCCCTTACATTCTGAAGTCAGAGTAAAAAACTCTGCCTCTTTATCCTAACTAAACTACTCTCAAAACTCACAGCCTAATGGACTTCTATACACTATCCACACATTGGCTCCCAACTTGACAACGACCTTAATTTGGAAGCATCTGAACAAAGACAACGGTCTTGCACACATCATGACTTGATAGGAAGAAGCCAGTTAGAATGATTTTCAAGCTCCTGTAAAATACACTTACTGTTCTACATTCAAATACCTCTCATGAAATTCTATAAATCTAAAGGGAGCTGAAACTCAGTGGATAGAGCGTCAGCCTGCGGACTGAAAGGTTCTAGGTTCAATTCAGGTCAAGGACATGTACCTTGGTTGTAGGCACATCCCCAGTCAAGGGTGTGCAGGAGGTGGCTGATCGATGTTTCACTCTCATCAATGTTTCTAACTCTCTATCCCTCTCTCTTCCTCTCTGTAAAAAATTCAATAAAATATATATTTTTTTAAATCTAAGGGGAAAGTTTATTAACAACCCCAACTAATGTCTGTCTTTCTGTGAAAGAATCAGCAGAGATTACCTGTACTTCCCTTTAATTGTATTTCACATAGAAGAGTTTAACTATCCAGAATCCTTTTCTTTTTTAATATTAGGGAAGATCCCTACGTCATTTCCCTTAGGTGTTCCAGCCTCAAAAAAAGAAGAAAAAAAAAAGGATATGTAATCATCACTTGTTTGCTCATCCATTAAGTATTTGTTGATAGCATGCTGTAAGTAGATAGCTCTAGACACTAGGAATACAGCAGTGACCAAAAAAGACAAAAATGCCTAACCAAATAAAGCATAAATTCCAATAGCACAAGAAAAAAAGAAAAGCATCCTGGCCAGTTCATAGTAGCATCATACACTGAAAGGTTGCAGGTTCGATTCCCGGTCGGGGCACATACCTAGGTTGCAGGTCCAATACTTGGTCAGGGCTTATATGAGGAGGCAACCCATCACTATTTCTCTCTCTTCTTCTCTCACTTCCACCTCTCCCAGTAAGTACTCAGAAAAACTAAAGAAGTACAGGGAAATAAGACATTTTTAGGTGTGCGCATGTACATGTGTGTAAGAAAAAATATGTAATACAAGACAGGGAAATACTTGCTAAAAGAGTGATATTTCAGTAAAAAAGTTGACAAATCTTTAATAAATTATTTTTTCATTTAAAATTTATTTATTATTTGTCTATAATATCAGATATACCTATACATACATACACATATACATATATACACACACACAATCACACTCACACACACACAAACCAATTTAAATCTTGTTATAGGAACATAAGATTATTCAATAGTATTTTTAAACTGGCTTTAAAAATTAATGTTTATGAGCTTCTCAAAACCGTATCATATATACCTAAGCCATAAATGTGGGTGGCAATACCAAGGTGAATGGAAAATTTAAATTTAAAAAATGCCCTAAATAAAGTAGGTGAATGTAGTTTAAATAGAAACATATTATATTTTAGGATTAAAACATACCCAAAGGAATATTTTCAAAGCACCAAATACATGATCACATTAAAATTTTACACATAAATCCACAAACATATTACTAAACATTAATGTTGAAGACTAGGTAAATTCCTCAAAAGCAAGAATAAAATGTAAAACTTTACCCTAGAAATATCATAGGTAGAATTTTTTATAATAGCTTACTTTTAGGCCTGTATAATAGATTAGAAATGCAACATTTTGGTGATTCCAGAAATGCATTTAAATTACAAAGAATATGAATATTGTTATGAGAAATATCAGGTTATTATTTAAATAAGTTTGACACATTGATTCATTCTAACTGAATATGGCCAAACACTAAACAGTCCCTCTCCAACTTAAGAGTATGTGGTAGATATAAACAAGCTTACCCCCTTCTTAAATATCAAAATTCTAACCATATGCTCTGGTCATTTCGATAACATTTCAATGA
The DNA here is from genome assembly GCA_004026805.1 of Lasiurus borealis. NCBI lineage: Eukaryota > Metazoa > Chordata > Mammalia > Chiroptera > Vespertilionidae > Lasiurus > Lasiurus borealis. Next base: position 79,003 of record PVJN01000448.1, read on the forward strand.
GTTGATGATTTGAAAACAAAACCTATCAAAAATTACTATAAGAATAATTACATAAAGAAGTTTACCAGATAGTGTATTTAGGGAACACTATTAAAAAGGCATTAACAAACTGTGATGTTCATTTAGCCACCAATCTCTTCTCTTTAAAACAGGAGGTAGCTAACCCACACAGGCTAAATTTGCCCCCCTCCAGCTTTTTTTAGTATATATATTTTTTAATCCTCCCTAAGGACATGTTTTTATTGATGAGAGATAGAGATAGAGATAGAGATAGAGATAGAGATAGAGATAGAGATAGAGATAGAGATAGAGATAGAGATAGAGACAGAGAAACATTGGTTACACACTGGCCCTGACCGGGGATCCAACCTGCAATTTTTTGGTCCATGGGATGATGCTCCAACCACCTGAGCCACCTGGCCAGGGCCCCTCCAGTTTGGGGGAATTAAAGTTTTATTAGAACACAGTCACTCCCATTTATTAACATACTGACTATGGCTATTTTTAATGTAACATTGAAATCCATTTGCTGAGATAGGTTATGGTCCACAAAGCCTAAGAGTCACGTGGCCCTTTACTAAAATGTTTTCCAAAGCCTGTCTTAAAAAAGTGAAAAACCCTTACCCATAACCACATTCCTAGTTTGGGCTTGGCCTCATCCTCGCATTTTTTCCTTGGGATTCCATCCCCATTCCCCTCAGGCAGGTAAGCTCTTTGTGAGGAGTGTCTTCAGCAGCCTGTGCATAGTGGGTCCTCAGACTTACCTTTCAAACACTACATCCAGTTTCTCATGTGGATGCCATTCCGCTGTGAATGCTACTGTAACAAAATCCACCTTGCGAATGTTTTCTGCATCCCTGTGTACATGCACTTGTGCAACACTTTGAATATGTGAATGAATATCCATTTAGTCTCTGTCTAGTCAATTAATTACAAATCTTTTCATGGTTCCTCCTTTGAACTTAGTAATGTTTAACATATTTCCTGTAAGTTGAAATACCTGTTCATGTTAATAGAACTTTACTCTTAGGCAACTATTCTAAACTACTTCCTCACTCGGCCAATTAATTCTAAAGAAAAATTTCAGACCCCCTCTCCTTTTAAGGCATCTGTATATAGCTATCTTATTTCTAACCTCACTGAGGTACCAGCTGGGCTTTATTAACCACAGACTGCTGATATTGGTATCAACTATCTTTTTTTCTGCCGTTTTTGTTGACCTTTCTTATATCTCCTCTCAACACGGAAGTCGTGGCTCTGCTATTTTGGTGTTGAATAAACTGAAGTAGGTTACAGGCAAAGTGCTTCTAAGAGAAGAATATAACTCAAGAAATAAGATCTCGACCTCTGAGCTTTTTTCTTGGTTCCACCATCAACATCTTGTCCTTTTTGCAAACCGACAGAAACCCCAAACACCTAATTTTAATGTGGCAAACAGTGGGTAACAAAATACTACTAAACCATGAAAAGTGGTTTCTCTCTCCAGTGTTTTCTATTTCTTTTACTCTTTTCCACCTATTACTTGACATATTTTAAAACTCAGTTCAATTTGGTAGTACGAATTCTAAGATTGCTATACATACAAGTGAATGCTCATATAAGTTAAAATCATTACTGCTTATACACATTATTTATCAAAGATGATACAAAAGTTCTTCATTTGTATTTTTAAAGAGCACACTGCAGAGAGCACCATGAACACAGAATGGTTTTTGTTTAAATCTAGTTTTAAAAGCCTTACTGAAACAAAAAAGGCAAGCGGAAAGAGTAACGGTCAGTCAGTACTCACCGGAGTTGTGGCAGTAGTCCATGTACTGGGGAACCTGCACTGTGAAGGCTAGCAAATCTGGAGCTAAGAGAGATTCCGGCTTCCTACTCTCGTTGAGCCACTTGCTGCTATGAAGGTCTTTAGTGTCAGAAGGACCTTGAAGCAACGGAATCAATTTCTCTTTTCCACTGTCACCTGAATAGAAACATTAATGAAAAAAACATCTTATAAAATAAAACACAGGAGTAGCTTGAGGATGCTTATCTTAAAATATACTAACATTATAACATTTCAACTATATTTGGTAATTTTAGGTGTACATGTAGTTACATTAAAAATTATAAAATTAAAGGCATGTTTAATTCTTTAAAAAATGCATTTTCATTTTAGCTAATCAGTGTAAAACATGTTTAGAAAAGCTTATAAAGGAAAACAACTTGAACATACAATGCTTCAAATATTCAGTGGAATCTATACCTTATCTTTAAACTCACCTACAAAATTTAGCTAGTACTGAAAAAAATTAAATGACAAATAATTTAAGGGAAATATTTATTATGAAGTAAAATACTGGTAGGAAAGAGAAGTCAATTACAACCTTAAATTGAAAAACAACTGGATTTTCTACTTAATTTTATTATACTAACAACATTTTAATTTAATTGTAATGTCATATATATCTGTACCTACTATTTTTCCCAAAAGTATAAGAATAAACTTTCCTTTCATTCTTCTCCCTTATAACCATTCTTAAAACTTTTCTTTAAATAAAACTTAATTTCAGTTAACAAGTATCATCCTGGCACAATTAATAAAAAAATGTTAAGTCGAATAAAAAAATTTAAAGCCTCTGATTCATAGGAACAATGAGTAAATTCTTGTTTCAGTAACGCTGCTTGTAAAACGTAAGGCCAATTCTCCTATACAGGCCATAAAGTTTTACACGGGCCAGCTGCACATACCTGGGGCTTTGGCACACATTTTTATTGATCCCACGGTCCCAGAGGCACATTTGACCAATGATGTGCTGCAGTACTTCAATTCGGCATTCTGGACTGAACCCTCCAGAGTTGGCAGGGGATTCTTAGATTTCACACCTAATAAAAGAAAACTGCAAATGTACTAGCCGATTGAATTTAAATAATTTTTATACTCCTTCACTAAGGCATTTAAACTTAATTATACTTTAATTATCTACCTCAGATGTTCATACAGTATTTGCAGTAGGTTTCATAGTGTTTAGGAGGTTAAAGGACGCAATTTTTTAAAAAAAAAATGGTCTAAACTCTCATAACTATATTCACATAAGTCAGTTCTTGATGAGTCAAGCTCAAGAATAAAGTAAATAGTTTAAGCAAATATTTGTTTAAAAAACAGAAGATGTTAAAAATCATATTTAGCTTTAGAATATAGATAAGATTTTCAGTTTGAAACAAATTTAATTTATGAACTTAGTTTCATTTAGACAAAGTCATTTAATTTAAATAGGAAACTTCCAGAGTAAACAGATCGCTTCAAATTATCTTGGTCAGGCAGGGTGAGAAAAGAGAAACAAAATAGCTCGAAACAGCTCCGAAGTTAAAATGCAATAGCTTATAAACTAAATTAACATACAAAATGTACATAAAGGAAAAAGTATTCTTATTAATTAACCAAAAAAGTGAATATTAGCATCTCTACTATGTGCTACTTGCTAAAGGGCATAAAAGCACAGAAGGGAATAATTACCATGAAGTAAATGATAGAGAAAACAATTCAAATAGGAGAAACTCCTTTGGGCCCGGAAGGGTAGGTGAAATTAATCAGAGACAGTTCAAGGACAGTATTCTGACAATTCTGCAGACCATTACAACGATAACGCTACTGATAAAGAAGTCTAGTCAACTAACATTTACTGAGGACTTATATTGTCATGTACGTTATCTCATGTTATCCTCAGAAACAGGCCCATTAAAAAAAATGTTTATTATCCTCCTTTTCAGACTGCTATTCAAGAGAATAGAGAATTCAAGTAATTTTTCCTCAAAGTCCTATAGTTAAAGGGTTTCAATAAAACTTGACCCCATCACAGAAGACTTTATCAATCATTTTGCCGATATTCACAAACATCTACCAACATAATTTCCCTTATTTTCCCCATTTCCCATTTTGATCAAATGTATACTATCCTTCATATGTGAAACCCATTGAAGCAGAACTACTGTGAATAATTAAGAAAACGATAAAATTTCTATGATAAATATAAACACTAGAGGCCCAATGCACAAATTCGTGCACGGGTGGGTTCCCGAGGGGGTGGGAGGTGGCTGAAAAACGGATGCTGTCAGCACTCCAGGTGGGCAGTGGCACGCCCTTGCCAGTCAGAGATCCGGATCCATCCTGCTGACATTCGCACCAATTGTCACGAGCCAGCTGGTGGTGGCTTTGATATGGCTTTTTGCTTGAGGAGCATCTGAGGAGGGGAAGTGGCTGTGTTGCCCGAGGCCAGCTTCCAGGAGGCCAGCAGCACTGGTCCCTGGGTACCTGGTCTGTTCTCTGGAGACTGACCTGTAGGACGACTGAGGGAGGGAGTGGCTGCTGCCAGGCTGGAGGCCAGCAGGACGGGTCTAGGCTGAGTGACACTCCAACTATGGGAGGCACTGACCATAAGGGGGCAGCTCCTGTGTTGAGCGTCTGCCCCCTTGTGGTCAGCGTGCCTTACAGTGACAGATCGTTCTGGTTGTCCGGTCACTAAGGCTTTTATATATATATATTATTTGGAAATCTTTTTTCTCTCACTTTAGTGTGTTCAATAAGCCTCATGATCCTCCAAGAATCTTCCTAAAATGTGGCCCAGGAATATGCAGTTTAATTAATACGCTATTTAATTTATAATGATTAAAGGACAACAGGTTAAGAAATACCTTCTTACATACTAACCCCTACTTCAGCAGCAACTATTAATTTACTAATTTCTATTTGGCCATTATATAAACATGTATTGATTGGTTGTTATTTTCCAATATTCACCATCTGTGTTGTTTCCATTTGAAGTGGTATTTATTATCCTCAGGACAAGTTTCTAAAATGTTGTGTATTTATGCATTTTTCTAATTTTATCACATTTTTAAAACCTTATTAACAAAAAACTTAAGCAGCAGTATCAGAAAATTGAGATCAAGAATATTTATATAAACATAGCAGTAACAGTAGTAGCAGTAATAATAGTTAATATGGCACCTAACATTTGCTGAGTACTTACAAGTGCATTCACTATACCTAGTTTATTTATTCATCATTCCCTTCCCCGAAAAATGGAATAGCAATTATTACTGTTCCACTTACATCTGGGAAAAACCAAGACTTCGAGAAAGAAGGCAAGTGGCAAGGCCTGGATCACATCTGTCCTTGTAAGAAAAAAAGCTGAGCTACCCTACATATTGCACATCATCTGCGGTTGCAGGAAGTTATAATCAGTGGGTAATTTACTCCAATCATTATGTTAGACGATGAGAAGGATACAAAATGGAATAATACCCTCTCCTAGCTCTCAAGTCTGCACAGTTAGACTCTTGTTTTGTGCTAATTTTTCAAAAAATATAAACAACCAAGATAGTGCTCAGCAGAGGAGAGCTACTGAAAGATACTCCAAGGGTTCCTGATGGTGTTTCAAACCGAAACAACAACAACAAAAAAATTAGTTTCTGGAAAATGCAAAAGCAAAACAATATAAATAGGCTAATAAAAATTTGTTTTCAAATTATTTTATACAACTGTGGCTTTAACAGTTTACTAAAGTTTAGGACTCTACCATGAATCAAAAATGGTAAGACTTTTTAAATATTTAATACATGTTATATGTAATAAGATGCCTAAAATATCTTATAAAAATCTCATATTCTCATATACCTACACAAAAGCATCTTGGTTTAGACTGAAACTATCAAGAACTTAGTTCACATTTTATGTTCACTACATTTCTCAGGTATTTTTAATTATGCATAATTTTTCTTTAAGAAAAGCCTTTTTATACTTTGTTTTTAATACCTCACGCCTAGATTTTTAAAAAACATTATAATTATATCTTTATAGACTTCAACAATGGAGAAAAGATGCTATAAAAAATAATCTTGGTGATGTGAATAATGGTCTTTGGGTGATTATGATGTGTCAATGTAGGTTCATCAGTTCTAACAAATGTACACTCTGTGGAGGTGGCTGATACTAGGGGACGCTATGCAGGAGTGGGGGCAGAAGGTACATGGAAAATTTCTGTGCCTTCCCTCAATCTTGTTGTGAACTGCTTTAAAATTATCCTCCTATAATTATCATCTATAAGTTAAAAGATGAGCTGATGACAATCACCTGTATACCTGGTGGACATAAAAGATTAAGGAGTCAAACCACATGTCAGTTCCCTCCTTGGCCACCCCCAAAAGACTATAAAAAAAAAATAGGGCCCTAAACCACCAAAGAAATGAAAATAAGACAAGAGCTGAATGTGCAGCTCTAGACGAGGTAAGAGCTAAAGGCAACATTTTGGAAGATGGGAATTTGATGAAGAAGCAGCAAAAATAATTTAGTAAAACAAAGAGAAGTGGCCATTGGTAATTACAGTAAGAAGCAAGTAGATCTGCAATAAGCCCTGGACAGTGAATTAAAGGAGCCAGGCAGGTGAGAGGACATGAATGCAGATGAGACCCAAACAATGAGTGACTGAGCATCTATCAAAGAACAACAGCTTTTCTCTTACCTCACGCAAGCGTGCAAGTAAGAACCCACCTTCATCCCATTAAGTGACTGGAGGGTTCACTCTGGAGAGGTCAAACCAGAAGAATTTTGGACCACAGGGACCATGATGAAGAGGGAATTGTCTAAAAATCTATACAGATGATATACATGGGATGAGAGCTCTTTTTCTTTTAGTCCTAAGAGCTCTGAGTGCCAGTCACCTAAACTCCAGAAAGGAAACAGAAGGATTTCTCTCTGAAAAGTTGCAAATTCTAGAAAAACAAACCAGAGATACTAATAAATGATTACCCACAAAAAAGGTAGTCAGTAAGAATAATCAAAAAGTATATATGGATTTTATTTAGAGGCAAATATCAAAGAGGAGAAAAAAAAATAACTGCCTCTAAAACAACAACTTCAACGATAAGGGCCCAGAGGACTGCTCTTTTTGTTACAAGCCTCATTATCCTATATCAGTGGTCGGCAAACTGCGGCTCGCAAGCCACATGCAGTTCACGAGGCACTCCGTTAACTAATGAGTTTGCCGACCACTGACCTAGACTCTCGATTCCAATAATTACAGGCTGTTGTAATTCCTTGTGATTAGGCCCCTATCCCAGTGGTTGGCAAACTCATTAGTCAACAGAGCGGCAAACCGTGGCTCTCAATCTGCATGTGGCTCATGAGCCACAGTTTGTGGACCACTGTCCTATATAATAAAAGCCTAATATGCTATGTGTCTGGTCATCCAGTTGTCCATTCAACCAATCAAAACGTAACTTGCTAATGATATGCTAAGGGTACTCAACTGCTTGCTATGACAAGCACTGACCACCAAGGGCCAGTCAACCAGTCGCTATGATGTGCACTGACCACCAAGGGCCAGTCAACCAGTCGCTATGATGTGCACTGACCACCAGGGGGCAGGTACTCAATGCAAGAGCTGCACCCGCGGTCAGTGTGCTTCACAGGGGGAGCGCCGCTCAGCCAGAAGCCGGGCTCGTGGCTGGCAAGCACAGCGGCAGTGGCAGGAACCTCTCCGGCCTCTGCAGCAGTCGGACATCCCTCCAAAGGATCCCAGACTGCAAGGGGGTGCAGGCCGAACTGAGGACACCCCACCCTGAGTGCAGGAATTTCATGCACCGGGCCTCTAGTAATTTAATAAAATGAAATAAAAGGTCATTTAGAACACTCGAGCAAGCAGAATATACACTATATACACAAAAATAATAAGACAGTGAGCCAATCATAAAGGTTTCTGAAAGAAAGAAGAGGTGAGTTATTTTTTTAAATAAAATAAAGCCCTGGCCAGTGTTATTCAGTGGTTAGAGTTTTGGTCAGTGCGAGAGACAGCAAATGGATCCAATTGATGTGTTTCTCTCACAGAGAAGTCTGTCTGTCTGTCTGTCTGTCTATCACTCTCTCCATTCCCTCCCTCTCTCCCACTCCCTCCAAAAGTCAATGGAAAAATATCCTCCTCAGGCAAGGCAAATAGAACACAACAAACTTGAAAAGGGTAGTGACTGTTTCCTTAACCTTGTTTATACTAATGATTTCATTGTTTTTAACATGAACAAGTAAATGCAGTGACATTCTAGGATTGGGTTAAGCCAATTATGAGGGTAAAAAAAAAAAACTAGTATCAACAGGATATAAAATATAACCATTGAACTATCATTAAATAAAATGTAAACTCAAAAGTGTAGCTCACAGTGACATCTAGGTGACAGAATTAATCTTTAAATATTCACAAGGAACAAAACACGAAGTCTTACTTCCTTCCCACTGTCCCACCCTCACTTGCACCTCAGCAATCCCTGTGCATACTGTTATAATTATTAGCAGACAGAGAACCAACAAGCCTTTACTGACCAACATGTGTCTACAGATCTGCTTCTCTCTTTATTTAAATATCAACAATAGCAAATCAATATAACTAGACTCAGCTTCATATGGACAGAATGTGTAAAGAGATACCTTATTTTAAATACATACATTCTAGTACCCAATTTATTACATCTTTTTCTAAAATACGTTCTTATTGTTTTTTAGAGAGAGAAGAAAAGTCCTTAAAAGATAAGAGCTTAGAGAATCTGAATACCATGTCCCAATCCCACACTTCTTGTCCCCACAGCCTTCTAGATGATGAAAAGCCAAGCCTATTGAGAACTGAGGTTGCCACAGCCCATTAGGATAATCAAAGTTTCAGTGCCTGCTTACCACTCTTGTTTGTAGTTTCCTCCTGTTTCAGACATCTTCTCCCCTTTCTCAAAGGTTCGACAAGTCACTTAGAATTAAATGTTATATACTATGTGCCACGGGTGTTTGGAGAGGAAAGGTTTTCATGCCACATTGCCAGGCCCAGGAGTTATGCCCTGCTATGTATATGTTTCTTAAGTAAGTAAGTGTAGCTAATAAATGAATTTTCTGCTCCCTATGATTTCATTCATGACAGAGGAGGAAACATCGATAAAATCCTGCAGAGTATGCAGAGATGTTATATACCTTATGAACTCCAACAGGTACATACTACTGTGTTAGCTTCCTTAAAAGTGAGTACAAATCACTACCTACCTTACAGAGAGCATTATGGCATGTAAACATTCAGTAAATGTTAGCTAGTACATTCTCATTATTGATACTATTACTAAAACAATACAACCTTGTATTAGGGAATTTCAATTTACATACATTAAGAAGGAATGAGGGAATTTACTGAACGATACACTAATCACTAGACCTTTATTCAGTATAAATTTTGCCATCAAATAGCTCTTAAATTTGTATTTAAAACCTCTGTAGCTTGGTTTCCTCAACTGAAAAAAAAGAAGTGGCTAGATTTGATTGTGATCAAGATAATCTTTTACTCTAGAATCCAGAGATTAACAACAGAGGAAGGAGATTAAACACTACATAATGTGATATAAAAAAGAAAAGTGGCTGTGAAGGGAAAAATCTTTTCATATACTGACAGTATTTTTTAAAGGCAAAAACAAAAACTTGCATACACTAAATAATTTGTTTTTGCACATATGGTAAAAAAATATGAATTAAGTCAGTGAGTGACTTTAGTGAAAGATCAAAATAATTTAAGGAGTAACTATTAATTTTGATATTGTAAGAATAACTTCTGAAACCTTTTAGATCTCTGCCTAGCTTCTAGAGTATCTAATACTAGGTCAAGAATGGTAATTTTCTTTGTGATGCAAACAATGAAGTGATGTAACAGATTTTTTTATAAAGTTTTTAGTTGAAATAAAACATAACACACAATTACTAATGAGTATCGTTTAGTATTATCCACATACATAAACTCTGAAAAATAACACTTCGGATAAGATATGCAAATAAAATGCTTAGGAAAAAGTGCCTGCTTCTTGGATTAGGTAATTTCATAACATATGGGAAGGAAAAATATGAAACTAAATTCTCAGCAATAACCACAGTGGAAATATCCAAATTATGCAAAAGCCATATTATATTAAGCTAAGAATTCTGATAGCCAAAGTGGGGAATGGAGAAAGGAGGCCATCACTTTTGGTTACTGAGCGAAAAATAAAACAACTATGTAGGCATTAGGGCAAAATGAAATGAGATCATTTAAAATTACCACACACAGGAAGCCTAGCATCTATTTTAAAAAACCTTGTGGTTAAGATTTTTTTTAACATGAATAAGGATGCTAAATGAATAGTTGGCAAAGTAAAAGAGATCATATTAAAGGGCAAACTATTTTTTAATTTAAGGACAATCATGTGTGTGTGTGTGTGTGTGTGTGTTTGCGCGCGCGCGCGCGCCCTTGCCACAAGGTAAAACTGTCAAGCTAATTATGTGACCACTATGCAACCTTGACTCTGACATGCTATACTTTCACTGTAAGAACTCTGGCTGCATGCAACCAAGATTCAATCTTGCTACTTCGTCACTGCATTTAACTCTAGACTGTTTCTCACTGTAGAGGGTGATCACTGATGAGGATGCAAGTTTTTGCCTTTACCTAACTATGCATGAACATCTACTGTTGGTTCCTCATGCATGCACAAACTTTGACTCACATGTCTCATTCATTCCCTTACTTATTCCCTGACTTAACACTTAAGTTTTTACTGTATAATACTGTCCCCCAAGCTCAGTCTGAGGTTGTGGGGTTACGAAGAACAATTCAGGCTCTCAAGAAATTCACAATCTACTGAGAGAAGTCATTGGTCATTAAATCAATAACTACACAAATAACTACACAATAACTACATACCTACTTGATAGTGTGAAAAATGCCAAGAAGTACGGAGTACTATGGGGACATAAAGAAGAAAGGGACTAACTAGTTTGATACTACCTAAACTATGACCAATGAATGAGCTCAAAGAAAAGAAGGAAGAATGTTCCACAATCATGGAATACTGTCACCGCCTAAACACAATCTCACAACCAGGATAGCAAGCAGGTGGCTGGTGTAGACCATTCACTCCAAGGGTCATATACCACCAAGATTCACGTTCCTAAAGGTAATAATAATAATGGGTAAGATCCCTGACTGCCTAATGCACAAAACCTGTTGGGGAAAGTAACTTATAAATGAAAGTCCATGTGACCTTCTTTGACACTTTAACATGTTTCTATTTTAATAGTATAAAGAAATATTCACCGGGAGAAATCAAAGGTGTTAATTTATAGAAACTTTCAAAATTTCGTTGATAAATACATTCAGAGCTTAATGAATCACTTAATAAAGCATTTAGATAATTGTTCAATAAATACATGAAATCAGTGAATGGTAAAGAACAGAAAATCAAACTCACACAAAAAGAAATGCAAGTAATAAAGGAGATATGACAAAAGTTCAAATTTGCTATAACTAAAGTAAAGTGAATGAAGGGAAAAGTGAAATATGTACAATCTATATTATGTGATGATGATGTTGAGGCTTTATTAAAACAGTCATTCCCTACAAGTCATATTATATATTCATGGAATAGTTTGGGAAATCAATACATATTATATGTTATTTTTTAAAGTTTATATTCATCACTAAGTTATTCAATCCTGGGAAAGTAACTAAAAAATAAATAAATAAAAAGAATAATGCTTATAGCAATATAAATTACATCAGCAAATATGAGAAAACACTTTAACCATCATAAGAGGAGAGTGGTACCTGTTACTTGATGTTTATGTAGAAGTTCACAAAATGTATTTATTAACAAACTAGAGGCCCGATGCATGACATCCCCTCTGGCTGCGATGCCCGGGGCATGGGCTTCCCTCCCACTGCCAGCAGCTGGCCCTGCCCATCACCCACACCTGCCTTGGCCTAGCACAGCTGGCATCCACTGCCATACCCCCTTCTTTCTCACCTCCCCCACACTGATCGCTCCGCTGGCCACCAGCCTGTGCCTCCCTCTGCAGGGTGCTCATGGGGCAATGGTGGGTCTCCCCCAGCTAAGTGCATGGCACTTGCCTTAGCTGACCTGGTGCCAGTGGATATCATGGTGTGGTCATCCGCAGGTCATCTGGACAGTCGTTCTGCTGTTCGGTCTTAGATCGATTTGCATATTAAGCTTTTATTATTATAAAATATTGCTATATGCAATATTGTCACAATTAAGTGAAAATTATACATGGAGAAATATTAGAAACTTTATAGTATATAGAAATTTTCATTAATGTAGAAAAAGTTTTTTTGTAAAACCTCATATATACTCTAAAATTGACTAAGTTTGGAAATTTAAATTCCATCATAGAACAAAATTTCACATTAAAAATAAAAGACAAATAATGCTCTATAACCACTATAGGTAGAATCAAAGGGCAAAAAAAAACCACCCTACTAATATTGATAATTGCTATATTTATGGCCTCTGTTCAAGGCTACAAAATTTCAATTATAGAAGATAAATAAATCCCAACAAAAACGGCTGTGGCCACTGAGTGAGCAGGAGGCTTGGCTCCGCTCAAGGCTACAAAGTTTCAATTGTAGAAGATAAATAAATCTCAGATACCAGGGCCTCTGTTTGGGATGCCCTGGGGGTGTGGCCAGCCTGCAAACCACCACAGGCCAATCATCAAGGCTGCCCCATTCCCCAAGGGAACCCGCACCCTGATCTGGGACACCCTTCTGGGCAAACCAGCCATTTACCAGGCCTCTATCCTATCTAATAAAAGAATAATATGCAAATTGACCATCACTCCAATACACATGATGGCTGCCCGCATGTGGTCAAAGATGGCTGATCCCATGTGGACACAAGATGGCTGCCATAAGATGGCCAGCAGGGGAGAGCAGTTGAGAGGGACCAGGTCTGCAAAGGAGGGCAGTTGTGGGTGATCAAGTCTGCAGTTGAGAGCTGTCAGGGGTGACCAGGCTGACAGAGGAAAGAAGTTGGAAACAACTGGGCCTGCAGGGAAGGGCAGTTGGGGGTCACCAAGTCTGCAGAGGAGGGCAGTTAAGGGCAAACAGGCTGGCAGGGGAGCAGTTAGGCATCAATCAGGCTGGCAGAGGAGTGGTTAGGGAGTAATTAGGCTGGCAGGCAGAAGCAGTTAGGGGCAGGCAGGTGAGCAGTTGGAACCAGCAGTCCTGCATTGTGAGAGGGATATCCAACTGCCCATTTAGGCCTGATCTAGGTAGGATCGGGCCTAAACGGGCAGCCAGACATCTCTCGAGAGGTCCCAGATTGGAGAGGGAGCAGGCTGGGCTGAGGGAAACACATCCCCGTGCACGAATTTCATGCACCGGGCCTCTAGTTATATATAAACAAAAAATAAGAAAACACAGAAAGGCAGAAAGAAGAAGGCAGAAAAGTTAGGATCTTCAAGACTGAAGCAAAGACAGAGTGCTGAGGTGTCAAGGTTTGTTTTTGCTTACCACACTGCAGACAGATCACAAAAATTCTTGTATTTTCTGTTCTAAGGATTGTGTCCAATTCTGAGAATTCTTTAAAAAGAGATCAACCAATGGACTTGTATGCATGTACATAAGCCTAACAAACTGACACAGACACTAGGGGGGTGAGGGCATGTGTGTGTGTGTGGGAGGGGGAAGGGAAGAGGGGGGGAGGAGGGAAGCAATGAGAAAATAAGGACACATATATAATACCTTAATCAATAAAGAAAAAACATTCAAAAAAAAGATATCAGCTTGTAAGAACATGTAATAAATAACTTCAAAGTGCAATGGGTATTTAATTTTAAAGCGTGCCTTTAACATTTATGTCAAATGTTTTTTATACTCGTTCAATAGAAACTTATTGAGTAAAGCTGGCAATAAAACTACTGGTCTACAATGTGTATGTCCCAGACTTAAACTGAAGAAGCTAGCAACCCGAGAAAGGCCTTCGAGTACAGACATAAGGAATCCCACAAAAGCTATTTCTCCCCAGCCCAAGGATCTGCAGGGGCAGCCCAGCCAGAGAGAACAGTTTTAGACAATAAATTCTACTCTAGCCAAACAACACGGGAAAACCTGTGGTCCCCCCCCACTAACATCAACAAAGGTCAATGAGGAATCTAGACTTCTACCTTCAACAGGCTCTACCGAGGCACTCCAACACCCGCACCGGGTCATACACAAAAAGGCTGAAGAGCAAACCTGGAGTTCTAATCTGAGGCATACCTCAGCCTTCCAGCTGGCACGGTATCAAGGGAGACAGAGGGAAGAGTCGGGATTTTCCACCAACCCACAGCATTCATCAGTCCCTCTCCCACCATCACCCTGGTGTCAGCAAATACCGCCTGGGGACCTGGAATGATGCAAACCAAACACTAAAATGCAGGGAGGTATCGATGGTGGTCAAAATGAGAGTCATAATTCCCACCCTGGGTCAGAAATTAAAGGGACAGGCCTGGCTCTTGGATACCAATGGGAGGTAAGTGGAAAACCTGGACTTCTAACCACACGCGGCAGTAAAAAGGGTGGATGCATATCCCTTCCCCCTATTAAACCATTATCAGATGAAGCCAGAGAAAACAGAGTTTAAGGGAGATCCAGAGGCTCAGAAAATAATATCCAAAATGTCTAGGGTTTCGATCAAAACAATGTATCATACCAAAATCAAGATCCCAAACTGAATAAAAAAGACAACTGATAGATACCACTGATATGGCAAAGCTAGAACTATCTGACAAAGAATTGTAAACAGCCATCATAAAGATGTTTTAAAAGAGGCAATTACAAGCATGCCTGAAACAAAAGAAAATAGATTTAGTGAAGAAATAGGAAGCAGAGAGGAAGAAGATAACAAAGATGCCATAAAAAGGAAGTAAACAGATACCTTAGAATTAGAAAATGCAATAAACGAAAAAAGAAACTAAATGGATGGGTTCAATACAAGAATGGAGAAGCAAAGGAAAAAATTACTAAACTGCAAAATAGAACACTAGAAATTATCCAACCTGAACTATAGAGAAATGACAGAATCTCAGGGACCTGTCTGACTATACAATAAGTAGTTTTAAATTTTTATTTATTAATTTTAGAGGAGACGGGGGGAGGAAGAATGAGAGGGCCAGAGAGAAACATTTCCTGTTCCAGTTATTTATTCATTCATTGGTTGCTGCTTGTCTGTGCCCTGACTGGGCACTGAACCTGCAACCTTGATATATCTGGACGACACTCTAACCAACCAAGCTACCTAGCCAGGGCACAAAGGATTTAACATCCATGTCATCAGAGTCCCCAAGGAGAGTGGGAAGGAATGGATGAGGGAAGGGAGGCTGAAAAAGTATATGAAGAAATAAAGATAAAAAACTTCCCAAAATTTGGCAGACATAAACTTGAAGATTAAGAAGTTGAGCTAACCCAAACAGGGACTCAAAAGAAATAAAAATACATTATAGACCACCTTCTGAAAACTAAAAACCGAGAAAGAAATCTTCAAAAAAAAAGCAAAAGAAAAAATGACAACTTATCTACAGAAAAAAAACAATTTGACAGCAAATTTTTCATTGGAAACCATAAAGTCCAGTAGGGAATGGCACAATATTTTACAACTGCTGACAATATCCTTTAGGATTGAAAAGGAAACCCAGACATTCTCACATGAAGGAAAACTAAAAAAATTTGTAATTTTTTTTTAAGTATTTAAACTTAGTGAAACTTCAGGTTTGAAACTGTTGTCTAAAAGGAATGAACTTTTTAAGTAGCAGATCTACACTTTAAAAATAGCTAAAGTTAAGTTCCCTAAACAGAAAGGATAAAACAAGGAATTTTGCAATATTGGGTGCAGGGGGGTCGGGGGGGGGGGGAAAGGGAGGAAACAATAGGATAAATATGATAGACATTTCTTTTTCCCCTAAATTTTTTAAACTATGATTCATCTCCAAACAAAAATAGTAAGAAATGTCTGATGTGGCTCTAAATACACATAGATGAAATATTTATGACAATTATAAACATGGAAAGTAAAGAAACATATTGTTTCTATAGATCACTTGAACTGGAAAAATGATAATATCAGTAGACTAACAAGCTAGGTTTATGAAATGTAAACCTAAAACAAATACTGAAAGTCTTCACAAGATACAATTAAAATAACTACACATAAAACAACATGGAATTCAAAATAATATTTAAGTAGCCAACAAGAAGGAAGAACAAGAAATCAGTAAGAAAAAGATAATAGGGGAGAAACCAAGATGGCGGCATAAAGTATACACCTGTACATGCCGCCACTCACAACCACCCCAAAACTACAGCTAAAAGACAAAACATCTATCACCCAGAACCATGGGAAAGCTGGCTGAGTAGAAGTTCTACAACTAGAAGGAAAGAGAAAAGAGCACCGAGACATGCACAAGTGCGGAAAAGTTGAGGTACGGAGGCGCAGGAATCAGGCTGGCAGTTGGCAACTGGGTGCACTGTTTCTTTCTACCCGAAGTGAGACAAAGCTCCGCATTACTCTGAACTCCAGTTTCCACCGAGATTCTGGGGACCCAGACACCTGTAGGGAGAAGCTGGACTGTCATCAGGTCGGAAAGTGAGGGTGGCTCTCTTGCATAGGTGCGCACAGGAATCATTGTTTACTGCACTGGGGCACGGGATGAGGAGACTGGAAACGTGGAGACTGCTGATTGGCAGCCATCGCTGTTTGCCACACCCTGGTGACTCCCCGAGACTCTGCCCTACCCAGTTTACAAACCCACTGAACTGTGCGCAAAAGTTTTGCATATAAATGGCCTGCCCTGTCGTAGCTTAACCTAACCAACTGCAGCTCCGGCCAGACCAGGAGAACTCTGCAGATCTCGCTGTAGCTCCTGCTGGGTGGCCTCAGACAGTAGCTGGCCTGCACGCCATTGGAGATCCTGAAGCCAGCGTACCTAGTGGTCAGTGTGAGACGACACCAGGTTTCAACTTCTCACATCCCTAAGTGACACATTCAAGAGGCAGACTCAGTGAGCACCAAAGCCCCACTGAAGCAAGTCCTGCCCCATAAGGGTGTCTCCAGGACAGCACTCTTCCACTATAGACACAGTGGGTCCTCACAGCCAATTAGCCTGGAGGTACATTCCTCCCAGCACACCAACAGCAATCAAGGTTTAACTACAACAAGACTGTGCACTCAGCCTACAAAGGGGTGCACCAAGTGTGTCCACCTCAGGTGATAGGGGAGGCTGAACCACTGGGCCATATAGGTCACCTCCCACACAAAGCTACTCCATCAACACAGGGAAGCAGTCAGAATGCGGAGACAAAGAAACATGTCACGAATTTAAAAAATGGAGGAAAACAAACTACTGGACACAGAGGTCAAAACCACATTTATAAGGTTACTGAAGAATTTTCTAAAAACCTCTGAGGAACTTAGTGAGACCTTTAAAGATCTTAAAGAGAATGCCAAAAAAATAGAAAAGGACCAGTCAGAAATTAAGCATACACTGTCTGAAATAAAGAATATACAGAAATTCAACAGATCAAAGGATCCCAAGAATCAAACTAAAGATTTGAAACATGAGGAAACAAAAAACACCCAAGCAGGAAAACAAAAAAAGAATCCAAAAATATGAAGAAAGTTTAAGGAGCCTTTGGGACAACTTTAAGTGTACCAACATCCAAATAATTGGGGTGCCAGAAGAGAGAGAGCAAAATATTGAAAACCTATTAGAAGAAATAATGACAGAAAACTTTCCCTACCTGGTGAAAGAAGTACAGGAAGTGCACAGAACCCCAAACAGGAGGAATCCAACGAGGACCACACCAAGACACATCAAAATTAAAATGCCAAGCATAAAAGACAAAGAGAAAATCTTGAAAGAAGCAAGAGAAAAACAGTTAGTTACCTACAAGGGAGCAACCATACGATTGTCAGCTGATTTCTCAACAGAAACTATGCAGGCCAAAGGGAGTGGAAAGAAATATTCAAAGTGATGAACAGCAAGAACCTACAATCAAGATTACTCTACCCAGCAAAGCTATCATTTAGAATTGAAGGTCAAATAGAGCTTCACAGAAAAAGCTAAAGGAGTTCAGCATCACCAAACCAGGATTATATGAAATGATGAGGAGTATTCTTTAAGAAGAGGAAGAAGAAAAAGGCAAAGATTAAAATTATGAACAACAAAATGACATCAAATACACACTTATCAACAAGTGAATCTAAAAAATCAAATGAATAAAAAATCTGATAAACAGAATAAACTGGTGAATATAATAGATCAGGGGCATAGAAAGAGAGTGGACTGACAATTCCCAGGGGGAAAAGGGTGTAAGAACAAAAATCTTACACCTATGGATGAAGACAGTAGCAGGGAGTAAGGGAATGGGGTGGGGTAGAGTGGGGAATCAGGTGGCAGGCAGCTATGTGTGAAGGGGGGGCGGGGTTAGAAGAACATATGTAATAATCTGAACAATAAAGATTTATTTTTTATAAAAGGTAATAGGAATACCTCCAAATACCTGGAAATTAAATACATCAAAATATTACACATGTCAAATAGAAATTCTCAAGGAAAATAAAAAACATACAGTGAACTGAATGAAAACACAACACAGCACATTTGTAGAACACAACTAAAGCTGTGCAGGGAGCAAATAATCAAGCACTAAGTGCAACATTAGAAAAGTAAAAGTCTCCTGTTAATATCTGGGTTCTCACCTCAAAAGCACAGAAAAAGAAGAGCAAAGTAAACCCAAAGCAATCAGAGTAAGATATAATAAAGCCAGCAGAAATCAACGAAATGAATTTAAACTTTTTTCAATCAGTAAAGCTGACAAGCTTCTATGAAGGCCAACAAAGAAAAAAGAGAAGAGAGAAGCCATAAATTGCCACTATCAGGATTGAAATGTTGCATCACTACACACCAGGCAGGCATCAAATATTATTAAGGAAATACCAGAAATAATTCTGCATAATGAATTTGACAACTTCGATGATATAGATCAATAAATCAATTTAAAAACACTCCCAAAAGTACATCTCCAGGAACAGATTAAAAAATCAGACTAGCCCAACTGGCGTGGCTCAGTAGTTGTATGTCAACCTATGAACCAGGAGGGTATGGTTGGATTCCCAGTCAAGGTGCCCAGGTTGCATGCTCAATCCCCAGTGTGGAGCGTGCATGAGGCAGCCTATCTACGATTCTCTCTCATTAATCTCTCTCTCTTTTTCTCTCTCTCTCTCTCTCTCTCTCTCTCTCTCTCTCTCTCTCTCTCTCTCTCTGTCTCTCTCTCTCTCTCTCCCTTCCCTCCTCTCCCCCCCACACACCCTTCTCCCTTTCCTTCCTCCTACTCCCTTCCTCTCTGATATCAATAAAAATATATATTTAAAAAATTAGACCAAATCTTTAAAAAGAAATTAATATCCTTTTCTAGGACACAGGAAAGAAGGAAACATTTCCCATTTCATTTTATGAAGCTACCCTCATTCCAAAACAAAGGCTTTACACAAAAGGAAAGTTACATATGTACAAATTTTCCTCATCAATAAACATGTGAAAACACTTAACAAAATATTAGAAAATGAAATTTAGCAATGAATTTATTTGTATAAATATAAATATGAATAATGTTTATTCATATGCCCAAGTGGAGTTTTTTTCAAGGGGTGGATATTTATATTGGAATATCAATGTAATTCACCATATTAACAGACTAAAGAAGAAAAATCTTATCTCTTGATGCAGAAAACACATTTGACAGCATTGATCACCTATTCATGACATATTCAAGGAAATAAAAATAGAGTAATACCCTTCTCAGGAGAAAGGATGTCTGCAAATACCTTAAATTACTTAATGGTGAAAGGCTGAATGTTTTCACACTAAAGATTGGAATAAAGCCAAGGATGTCAGCTCATACTGCTATTACTCAACATAATGCTGCAAGTTGTGGCCAGTGCAATAAGACAAGAAAGATAAATAAGAGACATAGAGATAGAAAAGGAAGGAGGGGAACCCTATCCCTCCATACAGTTGATATAACCATGTATGAAGCTTAAGAAATCTTTTTTAAAAATTCTAGAAATAAGTGAAGGTTGCAAGATATAAAATGAAAATAGAAAAATCAGGGTATTTCTACATACTAATAATAAATATATGTGTACACTAAAATTAAAAATACAGTATCATGTATAATCACTGAAAAAAAAATGGGATAGGAGTAAAATTAACCAAACATGCAGAGGACTTTCATGCTGAAAACTATAAAATGCTGATGAAAGAAACAGATGATGATCTACATAATGAAGAGACATACAGTGCTCAGAGTTTGGAAAACAACAAAGATTTTGTGTCATTATAAACAATTTTTCTAAATTTTTTTATGAAAAGACAAAGGAATTTGAGTCACTAAAAACCATTCCAAAAAAAAAAAAAAATGAAAGTCAGAGAAATAAGTTTACCTAACTTCAAGACTTCTTATACAGCTCCAGTCAGTCAAGATTATATGGTACTTGGGGGACAGAATGGAGAACCCAGATAAAGACACTCAGATATACCAAATAATTTGTGACAAAGCTACAAATACAATTCAATGAAAGATAGCCTTCTCAACAAATAATACTGCAACAGGTGGACATCCATAGGCAAAAAAAAAAAAAAAACACTTTAACCTAGGTCTAACTTCTTTAAACAAATACATCATGGACTTAACTATAAATGTAAAACTACGGACATTAGGGGGATGTAAAACAGAAGAAAAAAAATCCTCAGAATCCAGGACAAAGCAAAGTTTCTTGACTTAAAAACAAAAGCAATAAAAATAAACTATGAATAGTACACACAACAACTTAGGAGAGCTCTCCAGAGAGAGAACTGTGCTGAGAGAAAAAGAGCCACGCCTAAAACATCACCTATTACATGACTGTTTTTATATGGCATGCTCAGAATAGGCAGATCCATACAGAAACAGAAAGCAGCTTAGCAGTTACTAGGGGATGGGGCAACGGAGGGGATGGGGAGTGATTACTTAAAGGGTACGGGGCGTTTTTATGGAGTGATAAAAAGGTTTTCAAACCAGAAAGAGTTGGCAGTTGCCCCACATTGTAAATAGACTAAATAGCACTGAATTATACACTTTAAAATTGTTAATTGTATGTTATGTGAATTCCACCTCAATAACAGGGAGAGAAAGAGAAAGAAAGCCATCAATCTAAAAGAGAAACCCACTGGCTCACATATTTAAAACATTAAACAAATTTGAACAATACCTATTTATTACCCTTTCAATCTTCCTTTTATATAATGTTTATGAAAATTCATTTGTGGAAGAATGGCTAGTGTTTAAACTACAGCAGGTGCTGTCCTGAGAGTTGAAAGGAAGAGAAATATAGGCACTTGTACACGTAGGTGGGACCACTGTAAATCTTTATGGACTAATATACTTTTTAATTCTTCATAACGTTCAACTAATCGCAAAGCTATCCTAAAGGGTTCTTTTACATTCCAAAAGTGGCATTTATCATTACCGAAGGAAAACTGTGTCCCTGAAAATTATTTTTCAAACCAAGTCAGAGACAGGTTTCATCTACTATACAATACTTACACTGACAGTTATTGCACCAAGAGAATATTAACCTTCAATCCCGGAATCATTCAAGAAATGTTTGCAAGAATACTTTTGGCCTCTTTATCTGGTCAAAACACTAGAAGCTAAGTGGTGTCTGTACAAACCAATCATTTCACCAGCAGTTTTATATTTCTTTAAAGCCTCATATAAAAAGCACCTGCCTAAAG
Organism: Lasiurus borealis; assembly: GCA_004026805.1. Classification (NCBI taxonomy): domain Eukaryota; kingdom Metazoa; phylum Chordata; class Mammalia; order Chiroptera; family Vespertilionidae; genus Lasiurus; species Lasiurus borealis. Next base: position 100,643 of record PVJN01000448.1, read on the forward strand.
TGAGTAATGGAGTTTTATATTCATTGCACTTAGGAACAGCGTATGTAACCTATTCCGTTTTCCTCCCTTGTGTAATATATTTCAGCTTATATTGCACAACACATTACCAATGCATATAAAGACTCTCTGATCAGCCATTTGGACTGCAGTCAGCAACCTGCCTGAGTGCCTTATTTTTCTCCCCTGCCCTAAATAACGTCCTCAATTTATTTAACCACTTAAATGAAAAAAGTCTTAAGATGGTGATCTAACTTTCTTAATAAATATGCAACATATGTATGTGTACGAACTATATTTGGAATACAAATTCAAGCACATAATTCTGGAACAAAACTTGTGCATGAATAGTTGAGAACCAGTTGAACACATCATTTTAAGCCACAGTGGTTCTCAACCGTTCTCACACCGAGACCTTTTAATACAGTTCCCTTCGTGTTGTGCTGACCCCCAACCATAAAATTATTTTCGTTGCTACTTCATAACTGTAATTTTGCTACTGTTAATGAATCATAATGTAAATATCTGTGTTTTCCGATGGTCTTGGGCGACCCTGCTAGCAGTTCCCAACCTGTGGGTCTGTTTTAACAGACTATAATATTATAGATGAGGAAGTGAAAAAGAAATGACAGATTGCAATGTAAAAGTACCATGCTGTACCTTGCTGTTACCTTCATCCAATAATCTAAGGCTAATAGCTGACATCAACTAATGAACATTTACCTAGGCCCAAGTATGCAAATTTAACTTTATTAAGTGTTGAGATATTCAGAGTTATTACACACAACGTGCACGCAAGCAATGAATTATCATTCGGCCACAAGAAAGAAGGAAATCCTGCTGATTGTAACAACATGGATAGACCCTGAGAGCATTTAGCTAAGTGACTTAAGCCAGATAGAAAGAGAGAAAATACTATGTGGTATCACTTCCATGTGAAATCTTTTTAAAAAAAGTTAAACTCAAAAACAGAATAGAAAAAAAATGGTTTCCAAGGGTGGGAGAAATAGAAGTTGGTAAAAAAGTACAAATTGTCAGATATAATATGAAAAAAGCACAGGATTTAATGTATAACATTGTAACTACTACAGTTGATAACACTATTGTATAACTGAAATTTGCTAAGAATAGAATTTAAATGTTCTCACCAAATATATATATAAAAATGCATGATGTGTTAACTAATAATTTCACAATCTACACACAATATGTATAATTTTTATAAATTATACCTCAATAAAGCTGAAAAATCAATCAAAAATAATTTCTTTGTGTTACGTAAACTGAAATAAGAAAATTAAAATATTCATATCCCTTCATTTTGTCTACTTAAAATATAAATCAGAATTGTTCTAGTTTATAAAGTCAAGATATTTGGCAAAGAAGGATTGTTATTGCTAAAGAATATCAGCAAAGTAGACTCTGAAACTTAGAGAACCAATTATAAATTCATTCTGATTAATCACCGAGTCCTCACAGTGTTCAGGGCTTGGTGACAAATGCCTAGGGTAGCAGCTAGAAGCAAGGAAAACATATGACCTCTCCTCAGATATTTAGATTCTGAGAGAAAATAGCTAAGGTTTATTTATTGAAGCTTTAAATATGTGTAAGACATCATGCACAATGCTTTATACGCATTATTTTTCCTGAAATATCACAAAAACAACATGAGTTAATAAACAGTAACATAATCACTGAAAAACTGAGGACCTGAGAGGTTAACTTGTCCAAGACCAGGTCACACAATATGACCAAACTGGGGCTTGAATCTCCGTCTGACATTAAAGACTGTGTTCTTACACACTATGTAACACAGACAAATTACCCAGTAAAAATAATTACAACATTAAAGTGATTGTGGAACACGAGAGAAAACACACGACACCTAAAGAATGAGAGAAAAGAAATCAGTCACATTCATTTATGGTTGTTCTCTATCTAACAAACATGAGCTCCAGTAGATAATTACAATGAAGGATTAATCTTTCACTTCTCATGTGCTACACATACGTGCATGTATTTTATTTTTTTTTACATGTACACATATTTTAAATAAATAACCATATCTGTGCATCTCTTCTCCGGCGCTCTTCCATGATGAAGAACCCATAAAGCTAATGTAATATAGTCCCGATTCCTGTTTATTTTTGTGAGTATGTACTCATATGGACTGATATTGAAAAATAATACGCTGTTGATTTAGAATCTCTTATCAGAGTCTATCAATTTAAAGATTACAGACAAGCCTGGCTGGCATGGTTCAGTGGCTGAGCATCAACTGATGAATCAGGAGGTCACAGTTCAATTCCCCATTTCTGATCCGGGCACGTGCCCAGGTGCCGGCTCCATCCCCAGTGTCAGGTGTGCAGGAGACGGACGATCCATGATGCTATCTCATCACTGATGTTTCTATCTCTGTCTCCCTTTCCCTTCCTCTCTGAAACCAATAAAAATATTTTTTTAAATCCTCATTGGAGGATATGTTTATTGACTTAGGAGAGACAGAGAGTGGAATATTGATGTGAGAAACATCGATCAATTGCCTCCTGTTCTTAAGCTGACCAGAGATCAAACCCACAAGCTAGATGTACAGGACAAGACTCCAACCGATTGAGCCATATCAGCCCGGGCATGATGAACATTCTAAATGCACTGAGGAGCCATCTTCTAAAAGGTGACTATACTATACATAGACTCTTTTAGAGCCAAGTTCCAGTAACTCCCAGGAAAATAAAATGTGAGGATAACTTTTTTAAATGAGTAAGTCATCAAAAATTACTTCCTCCATAAGAATTTTTGTGTTATAACCATGACAGATCCTTATGAGCAGAAAAGTGTGATGCGCCTGGCATACGTTACTTTTAAAATGTACATTAATAAAACTTCAAGGGAAATACTAAATAGTATTTGAAAAAAGCAAATTATAATATTCACGTATTAACTCCAAAAAAACAAACTATTTATTATAAAGACCGTAATGGTTCAGGCTTCATTGTTTTTTAATATCAGTAATTCTTAATGCAACTTGAAACATTTATAATCTTGTAAGTTTCAAAGAATTATTTTATAACTTGGCTTAATTTGTGAGAAAATCGCTTTTATGAATGCCAGTTGTACTTCTTTGGAAAGACAAATGTAAACCTATTTAGTGATCTGATTTTCTCTTTCATCTTGTCTCCAGTTTCTGTGTAGATTTATAATGTTCATTGTTTCCAATTTTAACAAATCACCTAATGGCAGAAAGGAAAATATGTTAACCTTGGAATTATTTGCAGTTGGAGAAATCCCTTTTGTCTGGCCCATACAGGGCCTGCAATCTGTTTTAAACACAGATTGTCTGTCTTTCGTCTGACAGCCACCAAGCTGCACAAATTACTTTCTGCCTGTTCACCTGTTTGCAGCTGCGTCTGTAAGCTAAAGATTCTGCAGTTTGACTTGAGCAACCACTTCAGGATTGATGACATGTGCTGCTGATAAAGTGAGCAATTTGAAGAAATTACTGGCTATCGTTATTGAAAGACATCTGGGCATGAGCTGAGAACTAGAAGCCTTCAATCATGTGCTTGCAACCTGCAGTGGCGGCAGCAGTGTTTGAAGTGATACCCTACTAAAAAGGAGTTGGCCCTGGCACTAAATAACCAAGTAATGTATGGAACATAATCTCTCAAATGAGTAATAAAAGGTTCTGTCTTGTAGCTGTAAAAATTTGGGGTTTGCACTTTTCCTTAAAATATTCTTTGATTTTTTTAAAAAAAAGAAAGAAGGCAACAATTCCTGTTTCTACTCTTTTGTAATAACTTTACTTGTATAGTGTCTGTTTCCTATGGCATTAATTTATTTCAAACTGCTACTACTACTGCTGCTATAAAAAAAAATACTACAGTCAACATTTACTGAATGGTCCGCATTCTAAACCTAGAAAGTTTTATGTCTATTATCTTATTAAAACCCAAATCAACTTTATTAAACTAAAATTACGATTTCCCTACTTTGGTGGAAAAACTAAAGCTCCAGGAAAGAAGCCTAATGTCCCTCAACTGTGAGTCTTCAACTGTGAGTCTTCTCTGGATGAAGAGCGCATTCAATTCTGCTAAGTTGCCTTTGTGCTCTGACTTTTTGGGGAATTTTCTAGTCTCCTGATGTACTTCTGATGTGTGCTTAACCACACATATGCCAGAAGCATTCTGCCCTTCAAGTCAGTCATTAAGAGATGTGGATTCTATTCCAGCTTTCTAACTCATTATATAAAATCTATCCAAAAGCAGGCTGTGTTCATGAATTGAGAAGGCTGGCCCAATCACATTCATACTTTTAAGGCGAGGAACAGTGCTAAACGTTCAAGGCTTTCCCAAATCAGATGATAATAAAATTTTAAGTAAAATTATGCCAGAAATTAAAGAAAAAGAAAGGTGCACTTAATAAAAATAGACAATTATTTAAAATACTTACAAGTTCAATGTTACCAATCACAATGAAAATTAATAATTAGCACAAATATAATCAAACAATAAACTGTGATAAGGCAATGCTACAAATACAAAGTCAGAACTTATAACTTACATCAATGCCAGAAGAAGAATCAATTAATACATTTAGATGTACATATGTGAAGCACACATTTAGCATGTTTCAAATGCAAAATGGGATAGCACTAATTTATACCATCATTAAATTTTCCTAATTAAAATCACTATAATTTTGGATAAGCCTTTGAACCCCTTCTCTCCATTTTCAAATATTTATAAACCAGTACAGATCACTAAAAATTTGTAGATAAAGCTAAAACAAACATAACCACTCAGATAATGACTTCTCCTTATACAATGTCTTAAAAATTCTTAATATGTACACATATTTAAAACATAGTAAAAAAGTAAATACTTTTGAAAACGGTTAAACTAAAAGATGCCTATTAATACTAAAAATTAACTTTTCAAAAATTCAAAAGCTATAATTCTTGAAAAAATGACTACTAAATCAAACATTATCAAAGAATTCTAAAATAAGTCTGCAGTTAAGTAATATATATGAGAAGTGTAACTTTCAAGTATTAATTTGAAGATCAATTTTATAATTATTAAATCATTATTCTTATTTAAAGTGGATAGATTAAGTAAAATGGGTTTCTTCATTTGGTTAGAGGGGACATAAAACAAAAAGAAAAAAAAACTGCCTCTTTCAAAGGTTCTTTGGCATAAAGGGGCTTTTCTACTCTTTTTAAGTTGGTGGTTAAATTTCCAGTTTGGGAAAATACTATCTCTGTAAATACAGTTATTTCTTTCAGAACAAACTGAAGTGCATTAGTCAAAATGCCACCCAAAATGCACTACCATTTCAACTTGTTAAAATTAAGCATACTGAAAAAAAAAAAATAGAAAGGCCAAATCCTTCAATTAAGTAACCATATAAATTTGGCTTTCACATTTCAGTATTCATAAATTGGATTAAACACAGACCTGACACTCTAGCCGCAAAAGAGGATATATATCATTAATGATTGTAATAAATCAAGTCTTTATTTATATATCGAATGATATAGTAATCATAACGTTCTTCCACCAAAAGATAGTTATAAAATACATCTATGTCACTATCCTCTTTCCTAGTTGTATCACGAGTTCATACTTTAATAGCACCTTCTAATTTAAAGACCTAAGCCGTGAGAACATTCTTATGTACCACTTCATAACTTTGAACCCAAGTACAATAAAAAGATTAGACTTTATTTGGTAGAAAATCAGTTGGCAGTTTTACATCTGTGCATGCAACATAAATACACCAGCTGGCATCTTAGGCACACACACATGTGGACTTCAAAACAGAAACTTCCTTATTTGCGGCACTGCCAGGGTAATTTTGTATCCTCTGCATACTGCAGCTATTTGTCAGGCCCTGCAGGTGTGCGCTGCACATAAACACACAGCTGTAGTCCAGCAAGCCAAGTGTTCCATCAAACACATAAAGGGAGACCTCAGCAGTTGGATTAGTCATCCCCACAACAGGTCCAGGGAGAACAATATGGGTTAGTATTTTTGGAAAAAGCATGGATGGGAAATTTATGATTATGCTGGGCTTACCAAATGACTGGTGGATTGTGTCATTTTTAAAGCGGTGCCTACTTATTAAGGTTATTAAGGTTTAGTTAGGACGGCTGGGGGGAAACTGGAATTTGCTTTTTAATTTTAAATAAGAGCAATAATCTGTAAATTAGTTTATGAAGTGCTAAATGTGAAAAGGTTTGCAAAATCATCTTTGGTTTTTGGAAGTTATTTCAAGGATGCCTTGGCTATAATATTTACAAATCGTAACTGGTATACCTTAAACATTTACTAGTTCTACCTTATATTTTATTATATTTATAATGCTACTGTTTAACTCATATGCATTTAAGATGAATAAGCTAAAGCAAGTATTTATGTGTCCAATATTAGGTATCATAATATTTAACTAACAAAAGTTACATGCTAAATTAATATTAGATTATAAACAATAGTTTTTTTTTCTCAAATATGATTTTAAAGTACATTAATATATACATGGTCTAGGGAAATGAATGAAAATATAAGATGTGATCATTTTGTAATCATATGAAAGCTCCCAAACACATTAACTGTGACCTTATTAATATTCTTTAAAATAACAGGTAAGCACTTCAGGCAGTTGATAATTATGACTATTTTAACCACATTTCCCTCCAAATGCTCAAAGTCCAGCTGGCAGTTGACAAAACATGAAAGATAACTTAGAAAATGAGCTTGAATGCATTATGCCTAATATACTAATCTTCAGTGAACCTGAGGTCAAAGAGTTAGTAATCAAGAAGCACTAGCATCTCTGACATCAGTGGATTCACATTTTCTTGTCCTGGAAGGTATAAAGGTACTTAAAAATTATGTTAGTTTGATACAAATCCCTTCCTCTGCATAAAGCCTAACTTTACAAAGTAGTGACTCAAATTGAGCCCACAAAAAATATGATTTAAATTAAGAAAAAAGATAATAAGATTCCTTTAAAGCTTTGCTTTATTCTTTAATGTAACTGTAAATAGAAAATATCTGGAATTCAACCTGGATCCCATATTACTGATGGGTTCTGGAGGTGTGATTCATAGCTCTTTAAAGCTTCCTAGTACTCTTAAGTGCTCCAGGTTGGATCTGGCTCAGTTTGGGTTTTGAATCTCAGAATTACTTTTTCGGCAACTCGAACTAAAAAATTTACATCAGCATCTTTTGTCCCAAAATACTGTCACTGAGGAAAGTGGATGAGTAAAATATCTTGGCCCTTAATGGCCATAATAAAAAACATTTCAAACAAATTTTAGTTAACGGAATCTACTTCAATTATTTATTGCTGTGGAACTGCTCCAAAACTTAGTGGTTTAAAACAACGATCTATTTTTATCTCGTACAGCTCTGTGGATTTTCTAAACTCATCTGGTGGTTCTTGCCCGGGTCTCTCTCAGGCAGCTGCATTCAGATGGTGACTGGGGTTGGAGTCATCCGAAGTCTTGACTGAGTTAAAGATCCAAGATGGTTTTCATCACTCTCATGTCAGATGCCTCAGCCTAGATGACTGGAACACTTGGGGGTCACGTGTGTGTGTGTGTGTGTGTGTGTGTGTGTGTGTGTTTCCATGTTTCCTACCTTCCTTCATCTATGTGGCTAGGTTGGGCTCCCTCACAACATGAGGGTCTCAGAGACACTGGATTTCTTAGATGAAATATTGTAAGTGACTTAAGCAGAAGCTGTAAAACTTCTTATAACCCAGCCTCAGAAGTCATGCAGTAGCACCTCCACCACAATCTCTTAGTCAAAAGTGAGTCGTCACAGGGCTGGCCTAAATTCGAGGGGATGGTTCATGGCCATCCTTGGATGGTCACCTCAGTATAGTAATATCATTTTTTTAACTTTATTTTAAATTTTTACTAGCAACCTGTAATGACTTAATACTTGTTTTTGTAGCTATCTTGTTTTTTATTATTATTAATATGCATGCTTTTGATCATAAACTATAGGACCAAAAGGTGAAGCAAAGTTAAGATTTGCATTTCATTTCTTTCAAGTTGATTTCACTGATTCCTTATAAGTTAAATCTATGCCCAAAGTTAATTCTAATTCTGCTTATATTGTTAAACATCCTATCTAATAAAGAGGGAATATGCTAATTAACCAACACGCCCTCACAAAGATGGCGGCACCCACAGCCAATAAGGAGGGAATATGCTAATAGACTGTCACAATGGCAAGCCTCGCAGAGCAGCTGCACAGCTGCCCAGGGCCAGCCCAAGCTGCAGGCAAGCCTCGGAAGGCAGCTGCCCAGCTGCCAAAGGCCGCCTGAGGCTCAGGTAACCAGGCCAGAATGGACTAAAGAGTTAAATATAACTCATGAAAAAATTGAAAGCCTAGAAGAAAACATTGGCAATAAAATCTCAGATATCTCAGCCAAAACCAGTTTGGCTCAATGGAAAGAGCGTCGGTCTGCGGACTGAAAAGTCCCAGGTTCGATTCCAGTCAAGGGCATGTACCTTGGTTACGGGCACATCTCCAATAGGGGGCGTGCAAGAGACAGCTGATCGATGTCTCTCTCTCTCTCTCTCTCTCTCTCTCTCTCTCTCTCTCATTGATGTTTCTAACTCTCTATCCCTCTCCCTTCCTCTCCATAAAAAATAAAATATTTTTTTTTAAAAATCTCAGATATCTCACATAGTAATAGGTTTGTTGATATTCTCTTTAGGCAAGGGAAACAAAGGAAAAAAATTAAAAATCGGATTAGAAATCTTCTAGCAAAAGAAAACATCAACAAAATGAAAAGTGAAACCACTGAATTGGAGAACATATTTGCCAATGATACATCTGACAAGGAGTTAACATCCAAAACATATAAAGAACTTAAACAACTCAACACCAGGAAGAAAAACAGCTCAATTAAAGAATGGGCAAAGAACCTGAGCAGACACTTCTCCAAAGAGGACACACAGATTACCAACATACATATCAAGAAGTGCTCACACACTAATCATTCGAGAAATGCAAATTAAAACCACAATGAGATATCACCCCACACCTGTCTTAATGGCTACCATCAAAAAACCAACAAGCAAGTGTTGGCGAGGATGTGGTGCAATCACTGTGGGAAGAATGGACTAAAAAATTAAAAATGGAATTGCCTTTGAGCCACCAATTCCACTTTTGAGAACTTATTCAAAGAAACCCAAAACAACCATTTGAAAGAATATATGCATCCCTAGGTTCACTAAAGCATTACTTATAATATCCAAGATCTGGAAACAACCCAACTTCCTGTGGATGAGTGGATAAAAAAGATGTGGTACATTTATACAATGAAATACTACTTGATTGTCGGGGGGGGGGGGGGGAAGAAATCTTACTTTTTGCAACAGCACGGATGAACCTGGAGATTATTACGCTAAATAAAATAAACCAGTCATAGAAAGACAAATACCATATTATCTCATTACATACATATCAAGAAGTGCTCACACATTTATCATTCGAGAAATGCAAATTAAAACCACAATGAGATATCACCCCACACCTGTCTTAATGGCTACCATCAAAAAACCAACAAGCAAGTGTTGGCGAGGATGTGGTGCAATCACTGTGGGAAGAATGGACTAAAAATAGAATCTAACGAACAAAATTAACTGAGGAACAAAACAGAAAAAGAGACATGGATACATGAAGCAAACTGACAGCTGCCAGAGGAGAGGGGGGATTGGTGGACTGGGTGAAAGAAGGTAAAGGGATTAAGCACATATATATCTATACAGCATCTAGGCACCAAAGTACAATGTGGTGATAGCCAGAGAGAAAGCGGGAGAGGGGAGAGGTGTTGGTGGACCAAGGTAGGGAAAATGGAGATAGAAAGAGATTTTGTTTGAGACAATGAACGCATGATGCAGTATGCAGATGATGTTTTATTGAGATTATTACACAGATGAGAGTTTGAGATATTTTTCATGTTATTTAGCTAAGAAATATCTTCCTCTATCTGAGTTGAATTTTTTGAAAGAAAAAAGGTTTTATAAAAACTTAACAAGTTTTACCATAGGACAAATATATCTAAGACATGTTGTTACTCTTCACTAGACTAAATGAATCATTAGAGAATAGCAAAATGCCATATTAAGGCAAATTATGTGTTTCATATATAAATAGAATTATATACTCTTCAATACCCAGTTAATTTCTTAGTGCTAAAAATTACTTCAATTTTTTTTCATTTTACTATGAAGTGCAATAAGATAAACTGGACAGTAAATATCAATATTAATATGAAGAATCTACATATTTCAGACTTTTCTTAGATTTTCTCATATAGAATTAATTACTTATGAAACTTACATTTTCCCAATGTAAGTTTTATTATAGTCTAACATCCTTTGCCTTCTTTTTTATTCTGCTAAACAGTGCCAGAATACACAGGAGAAAAGTTCCTATCAAAATTTAATTAGTTTTTACCAGCTACCGGGTCCAAATTCACATTCTTAGAAACTGAATACCATTATCTTTTCATTAAACCTCGTCTCAGGGCCACCTATTTTCCCATCCCCACCAGGCTGGACACAAGGAGGGAATCTTTAAATATTTAATACATTTTTCCTAAACTTAAAAACTGGTAAGTACTGGAACCAGAAGCCATTCATTCAAAACATATTTATTCTGTGCTTAGTCACTACAGACCTTGTCTTTTCCTATAAAAACTATCTAAAACTCATGTAAAGAAATGAATAATTAAATGAGAAATTACAATGAAATGTGCTAGTACTCTGATAGGACAGGGTATTTTGAATTATAGAGAGAGAACGCTAGCTTGGTCTAGAGAAATTAGACTAAAAAAATAAGGAGAAATAAACCAGAAAAAGTGAGGTGGAATGAATGGAAAAGCATGAGCCAGGAACCTGGGGAAAGATCTAGGACTGTCCACAGGAGCTATTAAAGAAGTTCAGTGGAGTGAAACTTGTTGGGGATAGTGGTGAGAGTAACATGAGATGAAGCAGGAGAAATGGAGAGCATTAACAGTTTTGTAAGGCGTTTGGCAATTCCTAAGTAAAAAGAAAAAAAAAATACACTGAAAACTGCATATTGTAGTCAAGTAACAGAAAAACTTCCTATGTTAATTCCATATCCCTACAGTGTAGCCTATTTGCCCAAAGATATGCATGACAGTTTTTCTGTTTTAATCATGACTTTTTATTAAACATTTATTAACTTATTTCTCATTTCTCGCTGAATACATTTTCATGGCCTGTCTTCCTGTTTTCTACATAAACCTATTATCCCGGTCACTTGCCCTCACCGTTTTCACCAAAGGTCTCAATTGTTACCTTTGCAATGGCAGCACACTGAATGGAGACAGAATGTTAGAGCTACAATCCTCTATTTTCTCATCACTCAATCCAAAAAGTAAATATAAAAGCAAACACTAAACTATACAAGAGGAAAAAATACATCAGGTATTTCATCTACTCCAAAAGTTAAAATATGACTGTAAACTGGAACTTTTTATTATTGCTCGATGTCTAAGACAGCTGACACAGCATTATGTCATGGTAAGAGCTTGCAAAATACCCTACACATCTCATAAGAGCCGCCATCCTTTTTTCTCCATTCTCCACTTGCCTTCTGTTACCAATCGAGGGGACCAGTGCTGACTGTAACTGGACACAAACCCTTCTAATTCATCTGTTCTATGCTTCAGTAAATGGCAACATCATTACAAATTCCCGCTTAAAAATTACTAAGAACCAATTTTAGAAATTCCACTAAATTGATATCAACAAATAAACTACATACTAGATGTGATAAAAGCAAAAACCTATGAGAACTGTTATCCAGACCTTAGATAATACCTCTATGACACATTTGACCAATGAAAGTAGAAGAAAAACAGTCGTGGTCTGGAGCATCAGTCAGTTAATGGTGTTGTCATTTAGCATGAGTGGGATGCACACAATATCAGACCATGGTTAATTAAATTAAACCAATTCTTGTACTGTTAAAATTATTTTTTAAGGTATTTATTGATTTGAGAGGGAGAGGGAGAGAGAGAAACAGAGATCAGTTGCCCCTTGTATGCATCCCGACTAGGAATCGTACCCACCACCTTTCAGTGTACAGGAAGACACTCCAACCAACTGAGCCACACCAGCCAGGGCTGTCCAGCATCATTTATTTGGATGCTACACAACTGCTTTTAAACCTGAAGATCTCCATCCCCATGAACAGTCAACGCTATTCTGTTTTAATCTATTGGTAATGGGATCTGTAAGTGGTTACCATAGTGTCCTACTGAAACAAAAACAAAAGAGCAAAATATTGTTTTATTAATGTACCACTCCTATTGCACAGTTAAGTAGTTTCAACAACTCTTATCTCACAAAAGAACAGAGTAAATATATGTATGCATTGACCTAAGGGGAAAATGACATCATGCATAGAAATTGTTTTCATGGTAGCATTTCTGTATACAATTTATGTTGGAAGGTACTACAGGCTTTTTGTAATGTGAATTTAATGCATTACTTAGTTAAGAAAAAATATTTGACAATGGCTCTGATGGTACATACTAAAACTTGTAAAAAATCCAGTTCCATATTACTATCCAATCTACTGAATTATTAATTAAATTAGGAATCAGCCTATGAACAATTTTGGAATAAGAATATAAGATTTTGATATTAAAAAATCCTTTCTTCCAAAATTACACAACATTCTGTGTACTTTAGGTAAATTGACAAATATGTCAGCCATGTAGAAGAAAAACAAGATAAAAATTGTATTACTTTTCTATTTTATTAAAATTCAGGATATCACACAGCAGGAGCCAAATATCTTTATAGTAGAATAAATTTCTGCAATGTAAGAGTAAATATAAGTTCTAACTAAAAGTAATTATCATTATAAATTTTTATGAAGGATCTTAGGAGCTGACTTTTAATCTGACAGTAGAGTACACAATTTCTCACCTGCTGTCAACTGCTAGGTTAGTTCTGTAGTATGTAGACTGCACGTGTACAATACCAACTGAACCAGATGAGGAAAAGACATTTTTTGGCCACATTGCTGATGTTTTCACCAAGTTATTAAGCTTTTTCTCATCTACAAATACTAATTAATTTAAAACCTCCATAAGAAGAGCTGTAAAATATTCTTGTAAAGTCCGTAATTTTGATGGAGTGAAAGATGTGTTCTAGATATCTCATTTTTCTCTAATATTTTCTTCTTTGCATATTTTTACATATTTCCATCTTTATATCTCAATCAATATTTTCTTAGCTATTCTTAAACATAATTTGAGTTGTCTCTTCTTAAATGTTCTGAATTCTGCCTTTAATTCAACCCATAAATGTAAAAAATCCCCAAATAGAATCTTATCATGAGAGACTTATTGCTAAAATAAATTTAAATAACTAGAAAACAAAAACAATACGGGCAGTCCCGGGGTTATGTCAGACTTGAAGTACGTCATTTCGTGGTTACATCGCCATCTCCCATTTATTTAAAAAATAAAATAAAAAGTTCCGTCATTTTAATGTATGTACATATGTGCTTTATGCTTCCTATCATTTATTTACCACAAGCAAAGGCCAGAAATTGTTATCTTTCCTTTAAATTTTGTTACTGTTTCACTTCATGACTGCTGTGTGTGTGCGTCATGTGAGTGACGTAGGTGCTTACGTAGGTGGGTTCCAACTTACAGCGAAAATTGAGTTATGTCGCGCTGTAGGAACAGATCTCCAATGTAACACGAGGACTGCCTATATTTACGGTTTTCTTGATGCTGGTATATTGAACAATTCTATAAATTCTATAAAGAATCTAGATATAATTCAATCTCTACTGTCTTTCATATTTAATTGAAATGTTTAAACATGTTTTTAACACCAAAAAACATGAAAACCTTCTGTTAATGTTTGTTAACTATCAATCTCTTTACCAAGTCATCGAATCTTTGAAATATTTACTATTGTACATAAAATTAACAGCTTTTACAACCATTGGCACATGTAATACTTTACTCTTAATAATAAACATTTATATTCCAACTCTCTGACAGGATTTCAATACATAAAACCTATAAGGAAATGCTCATTCTCAGTTAATTGGAGAATGCTTATCTGTAATTAAAAGTAAATATTGAGAGCTTAATGATAAATCCAGTGACATGCTTCATTTATTAAACTGATGTTGATAGGCTATTATATATGTACTAGAGACCAGTTGCAAGAAGATTCGTGCAATAGGCCTTCCTTCCCCCGGCTGCCGGCACCGGATTTCCTCCAGCACCTGGGACCCAGGCCTTTGCTCTACTACAGCAGAGAGGCCAAGCCTCTTCAGTCTTCAGTCTTCAGTTCTCTTCAGTCATTTTCAGGTTTCACTCTGCAGCTATGTATGCAAATTAATCCGCCATCTTTGTTGAATTCATTTGCATACTCCCTCCTGATTGGCTGGTGGCGTCACAGAGGTATGGTCAATTTGCATCTTTCTCTTTTATTAGTGTAGATGATGGTACATATTTTTACACACAAATTCAAGAATTCCAGAAATGACATTAATATTGCTATTATGCTATTCAATCTTTCAAAGGCTAAAACCAGAGCTAAAGTCTAGTTGCAGATTTTAGATGAATATCCAAACTGAATCTGTGCTACCATCCATTCCTAATTGAGTAAGGTCACATTTACAGTACCAGTGAAAGCAGTCATGGGATGCCAGATATCTAAACCTATATATATAAAAGTCTAAGCGACCATCTGACCGTCCAACTGGCCAGTACATATGACCACCAGGGGGCAGATGCTCAATGCAGGAGCTGCCAAGTGGTGACTTGGCAGCAGCAGTTCTTGGATGATGCACCACAGGACCAGAGAGGGGGGAGCCCATTTCCAGGGTGCATCACCCAAGAACTGCCCTCTCGCAATCTGGGACCCCTCGGGGATGTCAGAGAACTAGTTTCGGCCCAATCCCAACCTGCCAGAGGGACCCCGCTCACTCCACAAATGCCCTTTGAGCCGCAGTCGCCCCAGGAGCAGCTGGCCAAGGAGGGACCACAGGAGTTTGGCCCCAGGGCATGTCCAGCCCAACTCACCCAGTCCCGCCCAGCTGGCCACCTTCTAATTAATTTCCTTTCAACGTGCACGAATCCATGCACCGGGCACTAGTTTTATATAATTTCACTTCCTTCTTGTTACAAGCCTATAAAACAAGTACTACTGGTCTTCCCCATTCTGCAAAGAAGGAAATTTGAGTCTTAAAAACTTGGTTAAGTCACATGACTAATAAAAGGTGGAATCGAGGTTCAAACTTTAGCAACGAGAAGATACTTTTCAGGACAGGAACTTAATTTTCAATTAATAATACAAGCCTTAAATTAGAGTCACATGTAGCTAAAAACATTCTCAACTTGGCAGATCAATATTCAAATAAAGATTCTATGGCAGGATGGCAAACTTCTGATCCCAAGAAAAATAATAGCAGCTCCTGCAATCAGCAATGTGCAGGTCTCTGCTCTATGCAAGGAACCTGGGATCTTTAAATTCTGTCCTGCACTACACTAGAGAGTGGTATGGATCTAGTGAGGGACTAGTTAAACTTTAAAGACTCACAACCCAGTCTCACGAAGAGTTTCAAATGCCTAAATAAAATTCCCACAAAGAAGTTTACTTTGTCTCAGAGCTAGAAATAGTAAAACACACACACACACAAGTTCTGTACCATCAACTGAAAATTAAAATTAATATGGCTAATTGTATAATGAGTAGTTACTTTAAAACAAAATTCTGATTAATGAGTGACTATAGAAATACGGGAAAAGACTAAAAATTAAGCTGATAGTGGAATTGGTGTGTATCTTTGCAGATGTTCTAACACTGCCAGCAATGTAAAAGAATTCTCTAAGTTACTACATTAAGTCAGAAGTCAAGACATATTTGCATTATTACTATTAAATGTGGAAACTGGTAAGCAGGAGTCAACTTTCCAGTCATAAGTCAAATTGTGTCACTCCTCTGGTTAAAACCCTCCAATGACCTCCCATTTCAATGAGAATAAAATCCAAAGTCCTTGTTGTGCCTTGCAAGGCTCTAGTGGCTGAAGCCAAACTCTCTGACCTCATTTCCCTTCCTCCTCTCACCCTCTATTTCCCCCTCTCCCTCTCTTTTTCTTAGACCCTGCAGCCAAAGTGGCCTTCTTTCTTTCTTTTTGCCAAGCCAGTGCTAGCAACAGGGGCTTTATACCCAATGGTCTTTGGCTTGGAATATTCTCCTTCCAGATTTTTGCCCTGTATGCAAACAGGGTCGTATCTGCTTTGCTGCATTATCTATGCCCAGCACTACTCCTAACATATAATAAGCGCCCAATGATATTTATTAACTGACTGCTAGTAAATGAGTTGAGTGAATATTAAGTATCCTTCCAAGGTCTATCCCACCCTGACTTCGCATGGCAAACACCTACTGTACCCCACTCCTCACTTGCCCTTCAACACTGCCCCGCTGTAAGAGATATGATTGGCTGACAGCCTCCAGCGGTTAGCTTCTTTAGAGTTTGCCTCAGCTCCCCAGTCAAAGCCATACTCCTTTCAGGGAAGCCCACAGCCAAAGCTGCGTCACAGTGTAGAGAGACCATCATTTTCACCCAGTGCAGACTCCTCAAGCCACCTTAGTTCCAAGGGTCTTTATGGGGTTAGCAGGGACTCTGTCAAGTCAGGTTCACAAGATGATGCCTGTTCTTCACCAACGCTGCTCTCACTGTTTCCTTTTTACAGGTGTTAGGCCCCAGTAAACCGTTTGCCATCCTAACCCCATCTCAGTGCCTGCTTCTGGGAAAATCCAACCAGCGCTGTTTCCATTTCAGAAACCATTCCTCCTGCCTACAAATTAAAATGGCCATTTCTAACAGGGCAGAGAGCATTCACTTCATATTAATCATGTGATGAAACAGCTATTACCATGCTCATTCCCCACTAACATTTGCACACATAAACATGGACACACATACTCCCCAAAACTCCTAACCACTTGACACTTAGTAAGTTCTTGCTTTGTTTACATTTATGTCTTTTTTTATATATGTTTTTATTGATTTTCAGAGAAATGGGGAGAGGGATAGAGAGGCAGAAACAATGATGAGAGCGAAACATCAACTACTGGCTGCCTCCTGCACACCCCATTTTGGCGATCGAGCCTGCAACCCAGGCATGTGTCTTGACCAGGAATAGAACTGGTGACCTTTTGGTTCCTGGGTCAATACTTAACCACGGAGTCACACCAGCCAGGCTTAAGTCTTAATGCAAATGTTCCCTCTTCTATGAAGCCTTTAAAATAGAATCAGAAGGTCTTTTTGTCGGGGAGGGGCTGCCTTGGAACATCTAGCAGTACTTACTCTACTATAATCACGTGATTATATGTCTGTTTCCTTTCATCCGTGCCTGCCTCATATTAATAAACCCAGTATTTCATAATGCCCTTGGTTTAAGTATAAATTTCTTTTTTTTTTAATATATTTTATTGATTTTTTACAGAGAGGAAGGGAGAGGGATAGAAAGTCAGAAACATCGATGAGAGAGAGACATTGGTCAGCTGCCTCCTGCACACCCCACTGCGGAGATGTGCCTGCAACCAAGGTACATGCCCCAAATCAGAATCGAACCCGGGACCTTTCAGTCTGCAAGCTGATGCTCTATCCACTGAGCCACACCGGTCTTGGCTAAGTATAAATTTCTTGATAAAAATTAAAATGAGCTAAAATATAAGTAATTTTTTAAAACCTTTAAAAATATATGACTTTTACCTGGGTGTTTTTTGTTGTTGTTGTTGTTTTTTCTATAAGGTTGAGTTAAATGATCAGCATATAAAAGCCTGAAACATTCTCATAGTCTAAAAATAATTTCATTCTTCTTAGTGAATAAACAATTTTGTTTTTTCAAGAGACAGTAATTAATGCTAAAACTGAGAGATGCTAGGCAATTTAGAGGCCAGTTCATTTTGAACTTTTAGGATTACTTTCTTACAAATAACGTATTAGTTACCAAGGAAAAATGAAGCATTAGTTTTTACAACTCATAAAATTTGTTTTCAACTTCATATGACATGTCAGTTCTCAATTACACCCTCCCGGGACAAAAATCAGGCCAAAGCATTCTCAGCAAATGAGAATAAAATAAAACTAAACCATGAAACACACACATATAAGAATAAAGTGTCTACCAGAAAGGCATTTTATGAATTAGAAAATTTTCATTTTGAGAACTGTGCAACACCAATGATTAAGCCATACTAATTTTTTAATTCAGCTGAGCTAAAATAGGCACGTAGCATTACTCCTCCACTTAGTAATCAAAGAATAGGTGAACAATTTTAAAATCTTAATAATTTAAAGGAAGGCTGAGATTCCCATAGGAAATAAAAGTGGAAATGAGTCCAAGGGAGAAAATGGCTTGGTTCCACACCCTTAAAATTGCCTACAGCAATGCATCAAAAACTAAAATAAAATAAGCCCCTAGAGTGTGGGTCAGCAGCATAGTGTTACAACTTAAGCATTGGGTCATCAGTGGCAATGGGAGGCTGATTAAAGGTTGAGGTAATATATTTACATATGTAGTAAGAAACTGTGTAACAGTACCGCCAACAGCACAAAGAGGTCTTGTGTGGATATCATGTACAAAGAAAGATTATAACCATCTGCTTATATTCAATATGAAAATACGAAACATACTTGAACAATTGTTTAAGTAAAGAAATAAATAGATAAACTGTATTATAAATACTAATTGTTCAACTTGTTAAAAAAAATAAAACAACTTCATTTAGCAACCCATTCGTTATATTTTCCAACAAAAAGCACTTCAATTTTATTACTTATTAAAATCTGATCCTAACTGAAACAACCTTCCTCTAATATAAGGAAAATGAGCAAAAATGCAAAGCTAATATGGAAAAAGGCAGTTTTTCAAGTAATGAAGCCACTCTCAAATATAAGTAATAAAATTGGTTAAACTTATTACATGAACAGGTTAAATTAAACACTGATTTGTCTTCATATTTAACAGGCAGCACCAACTAGTAGAATAAATGTGTATGAATTATATTACTACTCAAATCTCTCAGAAAACCTATTTTGCAATTAACCAAGAAAAGACTCTTACTAAGCGTGTGTTCTTACAAAGAGTGGCATACAATAGCACCCACATATGTTTATTAAATGCAAAAATTAATCATAAACTGAGGTCAATTTTTTGTAAGAATAAAAAATGTATTGAAACACAGAAAATGTTACCAGTACCAACAGTCTTGATTTCTGAAAATCACTCTACCTATCTTGTGACATATATTTTGGGCAAGACTGATACTAAAAATTATTACCAAAGGATGACACCCACGCTCATAAAAAGTGTCTCTATACCTTTGAGTCAATCAATATTTCTGAGGACATTTTGGCAGGAAAATAATTTTTTTTAATATTAACGTGCAAGAAGATGCAAAATGCTTTATCTAATAATTAGCAATTGCCTAAATTCCAAGTGTTAATGAATTTCCCAAAATTAATTCAGTGGAACATTCAATAATTCGATTTAAAAACATTTTTGAGGCCTAGACTACATGTGTGACGGCGTACTCTGGAAATATAAAACAAGGACACCTCACTCAAACTGAAGGATATGAAACTTCAGTTCAGTCTCAGAGGAAAAGAAGCCATGAAGCAGACAAGAGGAGGAAATGGTCACGAGGGCAGGAAAGGTGTTCCAGGCAGATGCAAGACGAGGTGCAACTGCAAGGAAGTGTGACAGGGCACATGTGTTTGGGAACTCAGTACTTCAACACAGCTAGAGGAAGAAGCTTGGAGGAACTTGGCAGAGATACGTCTGAGACCATGAAATAGCCTCTTTCTGATGTGAAGAAGCTCTAATTTTACCTTGCAGACAAATGGGAAATCACTAGAGATGATAATCGAATTCCATTTTATACAGGTCACCGAGGCTGCAATGGAGAGAAAGAACTGGAAAACGAGAGAGGACTGGGAGGCCCTGGCTGGTAGCCCAGTTGGTTGCAATGTCATCCTGTACCTGAGCTGCGGTCGTCAACCTTCCAGACCTCACAGACCACCAGCTGGCGCCCCTGCTCCAACAGCAGGTTGAGGGTTTCATCCCCCATTAGGGCGCATATGGGAGGCAACAAATCCATGTGTCTCACATTGATGTCTCTATCTATCTATCTATCTATCTATCTATCTATCTACCTACCTACCTACCTACCTACCTACCTATCTACCTACTTCCTTTCCTCTCTCTAAACTCAATAAACACATCCTTGGGTGAGGATTTGAAAAAATGAGAGAGAGAGGACTGAGAGACTAATCACTTGGTAAGATACCATAACAATCCTAGCTGAGAATAATGACGTGGTAACACAGGCAGTAGCCAGAGGGCAGGAAGATTTAAGGGGACGAACTGACAGAATGTGATGACTCTTAGGTAAAGGGTGAGACCGTTAGGTATTATTTGAGAAAAGAGTCAAGTTTCATTTTGAAAAGAGTGAATTTTAGATTATCTTGGCACATCCAAATAAATGTATCAGTTTCATAAAAAAAAGTTCTTGGCTTCAAAATTAAATGCAGTAGCTGTCAGTGGGCGTGTGGTAGTTAAAGCCACACAGGAGGAAGAGATGATTCCAAGTCCTCCTCTCGAGGTAAAGGATAAAAAAACAAAGAGCCCACAAATGAAGAACAGAGTTTCTTCAAGTGTCAAATACGTAGTCAAAGAAGATAAACACCATGAAATGTACACTGGACTCAGCATCAAAGCTAGGTGGAAAGGCAACGTGAATATCATTCTATTTCTCTACGAAGGAAAAGAGGAAGATAAAATGAGAAGTTGAGAGGGACTTTGAATCTGAGGAAATGCTCTTTGCATGCTTTTCACACAGAAGACAAAAGTATATGACACCAAAAAGAAAAAATTGTTTATGTTATAAAAGAAAAGCGTAACATAAAATGGTACACACATAATAAATCAAAGTCATGTAAAACTATGCATAAGGACATGAGTTCGAAGGGAACATGGAAAATTAAAAGCAATCATTTATATTTGTAGTATTTTTTTCTTCTATGATTTCCTTTATGATGTCCTATGCAACATTAAAAAGAGAATAACTGCTCTATAAATCTCACCAGATCCCATCATAATGTTAAAATAATTAGGTAGAAAGTCTTATGATTAATAATTTAATGAAAAATATATCTGTGATTCAATCCTAGCTTTTTAATAAACATCTAATCTATTTCTAAAATGTGTATTCCTAAAAAATAAAGTGGCTATTTAAAAATGTCCGAGTTCTATAAGATTTCCATGTCTCACTAAACTTGGAAAATATGAGGCAAATGACATATTAACTTGAACAATCATAAAAATGCTTAGAAAGTAAAAGGCTCATTTAATGAAAAAAACTTAGAAATGTTTCCATATGTTTCTATGAAGTATTTTTCCCCACTAAATGAACACATTCAAGATTTTGTTTCTGGCTTTGTTTCAGAAAAACACACACACACACATGCACACACATACACACACTTACACACACACACACACACACACACACACACACACACACCATCTGCATAGTACAGCACTTACAAGTACATCTCAGTCATGCAATAGTTATGTCACAGCTCATATATCAAATAAAAATCACATTCAAGCCCACACAACCTCAGAGACCCAAAGTCTTCCTTTCTATTAAGAGTAGTCCTGAGAGAGCTTTCATTGCACCTAACTGCTGATGTCACATAACTTTTGTTAGAAAATTAAATCCTGAAACTAAAATATCAAACAGTTTGAAGTACAGTTGTGAATGACCTCAAAAACCAACTTTCTCTAGTTATAAACTATGAACATTTCCTTTTCACAGAAACTGGAGCAGAAGGTGGTGAGGGGGGAAGGAACCTGTCACTAAACCTCACTAAATGGTGATTTTTTTAAATAAAGCATTATTTCATTATATTAAAGACATGATAAAATGACAATACTTCATTATGCTTAGAATAATCTTCATAGATATTTTAATGCATCTCTATTTAATACCACTCATGTACATTATATGGAATTTCTAATCATTACAGATTAGAAATATTTTATTACCTGGAGCAGTTTCCACAAACGTCATGTATTTGTGTACCAACATTATTGTTGCTGCCAGGTCCTTGTATCATTTGTGATTACTAATTTTAAAAAGGAAGCAGCAGTGGCTAAGACCTTGGTTTATTCTCAGAGCACATGGATTGGTATTACAGCTCCACCACTTACTACGTCTACAACCAAGTGCAAGCTGTTACTCTCTGCACTTCAGTTTCTCATGTGTACAATGGGGGCAGTAACGGTACCTTCCTTTCAACACTGCTGTGAGGATGCCTGACTCAATACACATCAAAAACTCAGTATCTGACACACAGCACTAAGTAATTAGCCTACACTAATGTTAATGTTTTTCTTTAAATTTACTCACATTTACTTTACTTTATGATAAATTTAATTCCTGAGCAAACCTTTATT
This sequence comes from Lasiurus borealis, assembly GCA_004026805.1. Taxonomy (NCBI): domain Eukaryota; kingdom Metazoa; phylum Chordata; class Mammalia; order Chiroptera; family Vespertilionidae; genus Lasiurus; species Lasiurus borealis. The sequence goes on from PVJN01000448.1 coordinate 123,206, forward strand.
CCACTCTATCATAAGCAATAATATCTGAAATTATGAGTATAATACCACTTGGGATGTATTTTTTCCTAATACAAGGTAAAATAAATAACTTTTATAATTAAAAGCAAAAGTTCCCAACGTGCTACTTAAAAACGTCTCCAATTCCAACAGTAATATTGCATCAATAATGAGCACATAAGCCCTGGCCAATGTGCTAGGTTGGCTGGAGCGTCATTGTCCCATACACCAGAAACGTCACAGGTCCAATTCCTACTTTGCTGGTTCAGTCCCCTGTTGGGACATGTACATGAAGCAACCAATGGACATTTCTCTCTCATTGATATCCCTCTATCTATCTATCTATCTATCTATCTATCTATCTCTCACTGCCCCTCCCCCCTTCTCTTACAGTCAATAACCATATTCTTGGGTGAGGGTTAAAGAAAAATATCTTTAAAAAAATGAACACAATAATTATATAAGTACCATCTTCTATAGTATATATTAAAAACTATGTTTTTAGTGGAAAAAAATTAATCCATTCAAAGGAAATGGAGGCATTTAAATAACAAAGCATCCTGTGAAAGTACACTGCTAGGTATCACAAGAAAAATATACAATGCTCTCTGCAGGTAACTGGCATTAGAAAACAGATAAATAATACAATGCCATTCAATGAATAACTGTCATCCTATTCGATTCTCTAGTTTTAGGCATTTCATAATCCCACTGATATTTCTTTCCAACAAACTAAATTCCTTCTAGTTTTAGCTCATTTGTTTCCTTTACAGAATTAGAAAATTATATTACCTTTCATAAAAGCATGAAATAATATGACATATTTTATTATTGCTGTCAAAATAATTAATAACAGTAGCCTCCAATTATCAAGTTAAGCACTGTGATGAATTCAATTTATCACAAACCCATGAAAATGTATTATTATCCATATTTTACAATGAAAAAACTTAAACTTTATGAGTCTAAGAAACATGTCGAAGTTCCCACTACTAGTAAATGGCAATGAGAAGGGAGCTGCATAGGAGAATTTAAACTATAAGGTCCTGAATATGCTGTGGTGAATTAGCAGAGTCAAATGCCCTTCAACATAATCATAAGCTAACTACTTCAATGTTTAGTTCACAAAACATTTTTGCTACTCCTCATTTTCAACTACATTTATGGTCTATAAGTCATTCTTCTGAATTGTCCCAATGATGATCTTTGGAGGGGTAAGTCTGAATATTTGAGAGAAAAAATTACCACTCAGAGTGAAGAATAGTGGGTAAAATAAGTGACACAGGATCTGGATAAGTCTTTATATTCTCACAGAAGACATGTTCTGGATATACATACTCAAATTATCTTTTGTTTCACTCCTTGATAATCTTTAAAAGGAAATAAAGTCTATTTATGGTAAAGAACCGATTTCCTCAGGTGTCTGCTAAACTGGCCACAAAAAACAATTTTAAAGAAGTTTTTAAAATCTGTCAATATGACAGTGTCTAAGGATTGGAAAGTACTGGCCAAAGAATTACTTAGAAGAGCAACGTGCATTTGGATATACATTTGACCTTTACCAATGTGGGGGGTTATGGGTGCGGACCTCTCATGTAGTACAAAGTCCTCATATAACTTTTAACTCCAAAAACGTTAACTTAGTCCCTCAGTATCCATGGGAGATTGATTCCAAAACCCCTGCAGATACCAAAATCCACAAACTTCCAACCGCAGATTAAAAATACTGTTTTCTTTTATCCTCATACTGGGGATATGGAAAGCCAACTATTTATCTGTTGAAAAATTCCACGTATAAATGGACCCACGCAGTTCAAACCACTGTTGTTCAGGGTCAACTGTATAAGTTTTGTTTCAGCGTAACAGAATAAGCTTCAGAGACATATTCTCTGGAGAATAGTCATAAAGCCTGTCTCTGGTTTTTAAAAACTTACATTCATCTTGTTTTAAACTTTTCTTCATTTTCCTTCCTCTTCAGATAGCTTACTGACCTGTTCATTATTTTTTAAAATATTGTCTAAAGTATGCTAAGCAATACTGCTCAAAATTCTGACTAGTAAAGAATAAAATTAAGAATGTTTAGTTCTTCCTGGTAACTCTTTTGATTTGGAATCTATCCAAAATCATGTTAATTTTTCACCAATGCATTTACTGAGTCATGCTTCAAGCTACACATTCATATTCCCTAGGTGTCCAGTATGACCCATAACTTTTCTTATTTGTTCTAATCAAATCTTTGCTTTCTAATTTTATTACTTTTAATCTAAAGCACATTTTAATCTTTAATACTTCTTCCAGGTCTTGGATATTCACTCTATATGAATAACAACATGACCAATTTAGAAATAATACCCAGTGCAATGTGCATTATATTTTGCATTCCTTCCTCCATGACATCAATATAAATACACAGAAAAGAATCAAGGTGCAATGCCAATCTCATATGAAGACTGAAGATGCCAAACTATCAGTAATTATAGTTTGCATAAGGCAATGAATGATATGTATTTGTTAGGGAGCATAATGGCAAGAAACAAATCCAACTTAAGCTAGCTAAAAAAAAAAAAAAAAAAAAGGCTGAGATTAAGTTGTTTAAGGAATACAAAGAAGGGTTGACAACAGTGATGAGGAGGAAATAATAAGGCCTCTAAAGCAACTGGTACCAGAGTAATAAATGAATCCAGAACCCTTGTCACTTCAGATCACGCTCATTTTCTGGGGACCTAATTTCTAACGTCCCAATTCCTGCATTTTGTCTTCCTCCACTGGAAGAAAACTAGCTTTATTTTATCTTAGCCAGGAGTATAACCGTATGCTGAGTCCACTGACTTCTAGAGACTCTCCAAATGTAGAGGTCTTGGGGACCCCAAACCAAGAACCCATATCATAACTCTATTTTAACAATTTTTCAAAGTGATTTAAATCACCATATTTTCTTATTAACATTTATCTCCCATAATTTAATTATATCCTTTAAATGGTTGACTTTGCGCATTCACTAGCAAAGATAGATCTCCTAGCTCCCAACCACTAACCTATAGATGGTGTCAGAGGATGAAAACAAAGGAATAATCTTAAGAATTGGTAACATTTGTAAACTATTTACATTCTGAATAGTCACCCAAAAAAGCAGACATATATACACTTATCATCTTTAGACATTCTCCAAAATAAATACTAGTTATTGGGGACAGAGCAGAGGACTAAATGAGGTAAGGTACCTGCCCTCATGGAAAGAACCTATTTTCTACTTAAAAAAAGATACTTGAAGAACAGACATTACAGTACTTAGAAAATAAATTTCATAAGACTTGGTAACTGCTTTACTATATATACCTGATTAAACAGGTAAAAAGTAACCATTGCCATAATCAACTCATCCTATATATTTAAATGAGGCATGACTTTTCTTGAGAGTTTGTTTAGAGGTTCTAGCAGGGAGTGCAGCTACTCGTGTACCCTTGACCTAAGATGGGTCCTCTCCTCTGGGAGACAAGTCGAGTACTCAAATGGATCAATGAGGGAGGAGGGGGACACCCACCTAGCCAGCCAACTCAGCCGAATCAACCCTGATGATCAATGGGGTGACAGATGTCACAGCCAGATGGCCCTCACATTGAGGATGAGAGCCTTTTCTTTAACAAAATTATTTAAAAATTAAAATTAAAATGAAGATTATCTAGAGTTCAAAACCTCTATTCCTCAGTATCAGATTGAGTGAAAATGACAGGAATAAATATGCTAATTTTTCATAAAATATATTAAAAAGTACAATGTTTTAAATAGGCACCAAATTAAAAGCACAACGCTATAAAGTACAGCAGTCCCCACTTCTCCCTGGGATATATACATCCCAAGATGAAGGATACCGAACCCTTTATATACTGTTGTTTTCTATATATACATACATATCTAAGATCAAGTTTAATTTATAAATTGGGCACAGTAAGAAATTAACAACAATAACTAATCCTATATAATAAAAGCCTAATATGCTAAGTGTCAGGCCACTCATTCAACCGTCCGACCAGTCACTATGATGTGCACTAACCACCAGGGGGCAGAAACTCTGACTAGTGGGTTAGCTTGCTGCTGGGGTCTGGCAGATGGGGACTGGGCTAGATGACCAGACATGCCCTGGAGCCCTCTCATGGTCCCTCCCAGGCTCCGATCGTGTACTAGTGGGTCCCTCAGCCTGGCTTGTACCCTCTCACAATCCGGGACCTCACAAGGGATGTTGGAGAGCCACAGGCTGACATTAAGAAAAAGCCTCCAAAATCTATAGCAATCTGGAAAGGGAAATACAATTAGACATCCAGCAACTGAAATGGGAGTTCAACGTAACAGCATGGTCAACTCAAAACTAATTTCAATCAGTACAGCTAAGGCACATGGGCAAAGCAGGACTAACTACAAAGGGGAGCAAATGTCCCTGAGTCACCTGGATGTGTGTTCCTTAAATCATCCCCAGATTAATGCAGGATAGACCCAGACCCTGAGGCAGGGCTGATAAAACGGGCAGAGGTCCTGTGTTCTAGCTGCAGGGAAGAGTAAACTGGGTGTGGAATATCAAGCAGGCTCTTGAGAAGTGAAAAAGTACTAACGAGTAATTACTATTATGAGGAAACATCCACAAAAGCAGGTCAAGTCAGGTAGGGAAGCAATTAGTAGTTATTTTACTGATAAATTCTATTTTTCAATTTATATATACAGTGGTATCTTGAGATATGAGTGCCCTAACGTACGAGACTTTTGAGATACGAGCCGTCAAGCGAGCGATTTTTGCTTTGAAATACGAGTAACATTTGAGATACAAGTAATCACGAGGATCTGCCGGCTGCACACGACCCACCAGTTTACCGCGACTCGAGCGTCTCATAGTTTCCCACGCCTCAAGGTTACAGAACGAATTAAACTCATATCTCGAGGTACCACTGTAATATTAACCTAACATCACATAAAGTTTTTCTTCATGCTCAATTAAATTTTAGTAAGTTAGTGAATAAAGCTGTTTCTAATTACTCACTAATAAAAAATTTTGTCAGAGAACAATTTACTTTTGACATTCAAATCAGGAGTTAATGTTACTGCATTTCACTATTAAAACCAATGACCTATGATATTTACTTTAATTGAATATTCGCAATACATTTTAATCCAGTTATGATGATTAAGTAGTAATAACTGAAAGATACTTCATAAGATCTGAGTCTAAATAATATATGCACACTAGATTTTGTCAGAAAACCTTAGTAAAAGAGTAAGTACAATATAGGATAATGTGTACAATCACAAGATTAAATATTATTTATTATAAATTCTTTATAATCTGGGTCCAAATATAGCAATTACTAGGTTTTAAGTATCTGTTGAAGCGAACTGATATATTAATCACAATGATACCACAAAGGAGAAAATCAATCTACTTGGGTGAATGAGAGAAGTATTTGCATAGAAAATACTAATACTAAATATTAATATTACATTCAAATAGACAAGAGGTAACCAGAGATTTTTTTCTTTTTGGCAACTGTAAGAAAATGTGATGAACTTGGTATGAGGGCCTTGATTCAGCCAGAGGAAAGAAAAGAGGGAGAATGAAGCTGTGAAACCCACATCCTAAGGTTTAGGATCCTGCCAGGACTCTTTTGTTTATCCTAAAGGCAACAGGGAGCTCCTGATAATTCATGAGGAGAGGAGTTTGGGATCACTCGTGTCCTCTTGGTACAGAGTTTAGGAATGCTGAGCCCAGAAGTGCTTGAGGAGCCAGACGAGGAAAAGGGGGAGGCTAAATCCAGTCATGACAGGAGCATCGTCCTAGAGACCAAGTGTTTTCCAGGGAAAAAGATGGAGGGAATATGAGACCCCAAAATCCTTCCAACCCCAAATTGCTGACTGGCTCTGGGCCCAATCCCATCAGTGCCTGCCAGGGTCTTGTCAAGAGGCCCCACAGAACACAATGCTGGTTACCAACCTGTTCAGTGCTTTATGGGACCAAGGTCCTAGCAAGTAACTCGTCAGACCCTTTAAGCACAATCCTTCTCACGTGCTGAGATTCAGAATCCAGAGGCGGCTGTCTTTGTTTTCACTGCTTCCGTGGCATTTTCTCTGGACTATTTCCAAACTTTAAAATGTAAAGACTTTGTCCCTACAGACACACACATGCTCCTGCTGCGGGCTGTCGTGCTCACTAAAATACCTCCACAGCGGTTTGTGTGCACGTGTGTGCGTGTCATTGTGCATCGACCACTATCCATTCATCCATTCGTTTGTTTGTTGGTCTGTCCATCAGTGAAAACCAAGTTCTGACTAGTCAGGCCCCGGGGCTCAAAACAGGGTAATCAAACTCTTCCAAACAAAATCAGAGGAAGGAAGACTCCCAAACGCATTTCACAAGGCCAGCACGAACCTCATACTACAGACAGGTAAGGACACTACAAAAAAGAAAATTACAGAACAATATGCCAGACAAATACAAATTCAAATATTCTCAGTAAAATATTAACAAACCAAATTCAGAAGCACATTAAAAGGATCATGCCCCATGATCAGGTGGGATTTATCCCTGGGAGAAAAGAGTGATTAAAAAGATACAAATCAATAAACGTGATACTTCACATTAACAGAATGAAAAAAAATCATATGACCATTTCAATAAACACAGAAAAAGCATTTTACAAAATTCAACATCCATTCATGTAAACATTTTTAACAAATAAGGTACAGAAGGAACATACCTCAACATAATAAAGGCCATATATGACAAGCCCACCGCTAACATAAAACACAACGGTGAAAAGCTTTTACTCTAAGATCAGGAAGAAGACAAGGTGCCCACTCTCACCACTTCTTTTCAATCAGACAAGAAAAAGAAACAAAAGCTATCAGAACCAATGTCAAACCAATCAATTTAATTTAAAAAAGGGAAAAAATGTTAAAGGCATTGAATCAGAAAGACCTCAAATTGTTTCTATTTACCGATGACATTTCATATATAGAAAATCTTAAAGAGTCCAATAAAAGCTTTTATTATCTCATCAATGAATTCAGTAAAGTTGCAGGAAACAAAATTAATATTAAAGAATCAGTAGCATTTCCATGTACTAATGAGAAATTATCTAAAAGAATAATAAAGAAAATTCCATTTATAATAGAACCCAAACCAATATAATATCTTCCTATATAATGATACCCTAACATGCAAATCAACCAAACAGTGGAACAAATGGCAGAAAGACGGGTCGCTATGATGCACACTGACCACCAGGGGGCAGACACTCAACACAGGAGCGGCTGCCCTCCTCACCCCTCCCCAAAGGGCGGTGACCAGCAGTGGCAGCAATCAGAAGTGGGGCGGGCCAGTAAGTGCCTCATCAGTTGCCTCCCACAAACTGCTCCCACAAACCAGCAGTGGGACATCCCCCAAGGGCACAGGCCAGGCTGAAGGACTCCCCTCCACACACACCCCCTGCATGAATTTCATGCACCAGTCCCTAGTTTATAAATATTTAGCCAAGGAAGTGGAAGATCTCTACATTGAAAACTACAAGACATTGATGAAAGAAGTCAGGAAAGACAGATAAATGAAAAGATATCCATGTTCATTGATTGGAAGAACTATTATTGTTGAACTGTCCATGCTTCTCAAAGCCATCTATAGATTCAATGTATTCTCTATGAAGATTCCAATGGTTTTTCTTTTACAAACATAAAAAAAAAAATCCTAAAGTTTATATAACCAAATACACACACACACATACACACACACACCTGCAAAGCAATCCTAAAGAAAAAAAAAGAGAGAGAGAATAAAGCAGGAGGCCAAGCTATATTGGTTTCAATCTATATTATAAAGCTAAAGTAATTAAATAAAAACTGACACAGCCCAGCTGGCATGGCTCAGTGGTTGAGCATCGATCTATGACTGGTCACAGTCTGATTCCCAGTCAGGACATTTGCCTGAGTTGCAGGCTCGATCCCCAGCGTGGGGTGTACCAGAGGGGCCAATCAATGATTCCCTCCCATCGTTGATATTTTTCTCTCTCTCCCTCTCTCTTCCTCTCTGAAATCAATAAAATTTTTTAATTAACACACAGAAAATGGAACAGAGTCAAGAGCCAAGAAATAACACCCGTGCGTATATAGACAACTAATATTTTTAAAAAGGACCAAGAATACTCAATGGAAAAAGATATTCTCTTCAATAAATGATGCTGGAAAAATCAGATATTCACATATAAAAGAATGAAACTAGACTGTATCTTACACCATTCAGCCAAATTGACTCAAAATGGATAAAAGGCTTAAATGAAAGACCTGAAACCATAAAACTCCTAGAAGGAAACCTGGGAGTTGAGAGGGAAGATCCTTGACATTGAGTTTTGGCAATGATTTTTTGGATATGACACCTAAAACACAAGTAACCAAGTAAGAAATAAACAAGTAATGCTGCAAAGAACATGACTGTGGTAGGCAGATAGACAGACATGGGCAGAGCAAGAAGGATGGGCCAGGCACAGAAGGTCACCAGATGGAAAAGCCACAGGTAGCTAGCGAGGCACAATTGTAGGGTGAGACTCTGCCCCCAGTATGATCTTGCCACCCCTGGCAAATCACTTGTCAGGTGTTTGGACTCCCTGATCTTCCTCCCTAGAAATAACATCTAAGCCTCAGTTGTATTTCAGCTGCAGGCCCAGAAAAGCAATAAAACCAGACCAACAACCAAATGACTGACCTCAAGGCCAATAGCACTGATTTGTGGTTATCAGAGGCAGGTGATGAGGGTTAAGGCAGTGGTCTGCAAATTCATTAGTCAACAGAGCCAAATATCAACAGTACAACAATTGTTATTTCTTTTGAGAGCCGAAAACTGACTTCTGCGCATGGGCCACGAAGTTTCAATCGCACTGTACATGCGCGCCCACACATGGTATTTTGTGGAAGAGCCACATTCAAGGGGCCAAAGAGCCGCATGTGGCTTACGAGCTGCAGTTTGCTGACCACTGGGTTAGGGGAATTAGAAGAAGATGGTCTAAAGGTATAAAATTCCAAATAATAGTGTTGGGAATGTAATGTACAACATGATGATTAAAGTTAACACTTCTGTGTGGTATATTTACCTAAGAGAGTAAATCCTAAAAGCTCTCATCACAAGGACAGATTTTCATTTTTTGTATCTATTGGAAGCAATGGATATTAACTAAACTTATTGTGGCAATCTATTTTCAATATATGTAAGTCACTATGCTGTATACCTTAAACTTATACAGTGTTGCAGGTCAATTATATCTCAATAAAACGTAAATGAAAAATATGCTACACTAGCATATTAACAGAGAGGTCCTATACCTTTCATACAATCTGAACTTTTCACATTATAGAATATGTCTAAAATTACCTTTTATATGGCATAGTTAGTCCTTTTGTATGGGCTGACTAAAGGTGGTCCTGTAATTCCCCCTGTAGCAATAGCTTCCCCACTTTATAATCAAGATAACAAATAAAAGTAAGGGTAAGAATCAGCGGATTTGTGGGAAATTAAGGTATCTGGCTGATCAGCTCTTATAATCAAGAATCTCCCCTGCCCTTTAGTTACTTGGTCACCCAAGACAGTTCTCACATACACTTTTATTTTCCTAGTATAAAAAAAAAAAAAATGTTATCCCGATAGGAAAGACAGTTACGCATTAAATTTTGTTTTTTAAGCCCTTATAACATGTAAGTTTATTTTCCACTACCAGACACTCAATTTACAAACACAGGTTCAGAAATACTCTATGTCTAACAAGACAGCACTAAAACGTAAGCATATAATGTATGTACACACACACAGGACAATCTCAACTTGAGATATGCTCAGTGAAATCCACTGGTGGCCAAGACAGAAATACATGAACAATAACGGATAGTGCTATGGAAGTGTGCCCCAGGAGAACACAGCTCAATGGGAGGTAAGTTTCAGAACACTGGAACAATAAAAAGAATTATGTGATGGAAGGATTAGGAGTGAGGAGAAGAAAATTTCTGGTATAAAATGAAGTACTCTGTTTTGGAAAATTACTCATGGGATAGAGAATGCTAACTCCCAAAATACATTTTTATAAGTGAGGTTCAATAAAGGAAACAGGATTCTGGCAAAACATTCATCTGTCCTCTTCGCTCCATTTATACATAGAACTAGTCTGATTTATTATTCATGATTGCGTTCATATTCAAAAAGCATTAAGCACATTCTTAATTCTCTAAACTATACTCATAGAAAAATGATTATGTGGTTATTTGTTTCTTAATAATTGTCACATATACTGTATATGATCTCAATAACTCTACATGAAGTAAAAAAGAATCTTTAAGTTCAATAAACATTCATATCATGCAAAATTTATATAGGGGCACTTTAAAAGTCACAAGATTCCAAAAAGTAGTATCATTTTACTGTTAATTAAAATAACAAGGATATAATTTTACTGGTAGTTCTTAATGCAAATCTAACTCAACTCTTTATTTTAAGACAAGGATAAATTTATAGTCAATGCCTCTATCTGGAAAGAAAAAAATTTAACAGCTCCAATATAGGTATTCTAGAACCACTTGGAGATATATTTTAGGACCCATTGAAGATGTTTTTCAGATGGAATAAAACTGAAAAGGGGAACAGAAAAAGTGTATCACTATGCCTCAGTCTTTTTCCTAAATGGTTAAAGAACTAGTCAACAACTCCAAAACCTTTTTTATATGCACACCTGGGAAGAATACTGAATCCGTAACTTTGCTCAGAGTTACACTGATGTGGTTTTAGACCAGATGTTTAAATGTTACAGTATGTACAATTTCTTCCCCTCTTCTAAGGCAGAAGTAAAGTAAGAGGAATATTTGACTTCACTCCACAAGAGACCTATTTAATAGTTTGGCGGTTATGTAAGTAAAGGTAGCTTGGCTAAGTCAATGTTGACGACATACAGAACGACATGATCCTAATGAGTTGGAAAATATTGGCTCTCATGAGAATAGACCAGATGCTACTGAGCTGAGAAAGCTACTGTATTATTGAATTTCTTTTTTATGAGGTAAAATTTATTATTCAACCATTAAGGTATCCCACATGAAATCTTGCATAAAAATACTTTTACAGTTACTTTCTGGAAAGTCGATTTTTATTTTAGCATTAAGACATCACTTAAATGAGGGATTCAAATGTCCATATGATCACCTTCAGCACAGATTTTAAAGTGTGTTAGTACTTTCCCCGCAAACATCAGATTAATGGAACTAGGCTATCAACAAAACAATGAACTACCTGAGTAGGGAAAAAGTGGTAGCAAGTCCTTGTTTTCCTGAGACTTTGTGACTTTGTATTTTATCTTCTGGAAAAATAAACAAGGATTAGAATTTCTATAACTTTAGTGCCATCAAAAACACGAACAGCAAAAATATGTAATTCAATAATCCCGATTAATAATACATATTCAGTTCAAACTTCTACTTTATTCCCTTATTTAATTGTTTCCTGTATTTGCTATTCTTTTATTGTATAATTCCTAATTTCTGACTCAATTTCTGGTCTCTCCTAAATTTCAATAACTAAAAATTGAAAATATTCTTATTACCTGACAGTGAGAGTTAAGACATTCACTACACAAAAACATATATATGTAACATACAGATTAATAAGATTCAATGCAAAAAAAAATTAAATTGCTAAGTTTAGCACAGATTTTATTATTTATTTTAATTTCTTCTAATTTTATCCTAATTTTTGTAAGAACTGATGAAGAAAAATAAATTATTGGAGCTTTAAAGAATAAATAACTCAATATTCATATAAATATTTACTTAAAAGCCTCTTACATAAACATATTCACAATAAAGAAACTAAACAAGGAGTTCAATAAAAATTATCTTTTTGATATATTATGATATAGGATTTGTTAAAGAAAGTGTATTTTCTTCCTAAAGGCATGTTTTAGTTTTGATGTTCGAAATTAAATTGATGTCACATATCTGAAGCACCATTACTAATCCAACATGTACGATGAGAAGACTGAGGCACAAAGTTTTTGCAAATTCTTTTTTATGACCCAATAAAATCCAACCACCTAATGTTACTTGATTTTATTTATACAGACTTGTTCAGTTATTAAAAGGAAAAAGTAACATTAAATAAGTAGTTTTTTAATAATCAAGTTAATAAAATAGTAAAAGATTCTGTACCTGTAATCAAAGAATAAAAATTTTTCTGTGGCTTGGTTCTTGATGTAAGCATGCAGAATAAATGGAACACATATATAACTTAACTATCAAATTAATTTATTCCCTTTGAGTTAATAAAATTATTTATATTATTCCACAACCTAATAATGGTTACCCTTCACTAAGAGTGCTGTGTTATTATAATTATGGAATCAATAACCAAGTTTTATTACATATCAAGATTTCAGAATAAACATTTTTCACATTTAAAATGTCCCAGAAATGTCTAACACGTTACATGTAGATGTATACTGCCCATAATCCTATGCTATTCCTCTTGCCATTTCTTCTTACATGGTATAAAAATCAATATAAGCATACCTCAGAGATATTGCAAGTTGGGTTCCAGACTACCACAATAAAGCAAATATCGTAATAAAGCAAGTCACACAAATTTTTTGGTTTCCTAAGGCACATAAAAGTCATATTCATACTATAGTATAGTCTTTTAATTGTACAATAACATTATGTCTTAAAAAAATAAACAGGCCTGAATTTAAAAATACTCCATAGCTAAACAATGCTAACACGTCATCTGAGCCTGCAGCAAATCATACTCTTTCTGCGGGTGGAAGATCTTACCTTGATGTCAATGGCTGCTGACTGATCGGGGTAATGGCTGCTAAAGGTTGAAGTGACTGGCAATTTTTTAAAATAAGACAATAAAGTCTGCCCAATCAATTGACTCTTTCACAATTTCTCTGTAGCATGTGATGCTTGATGTCTGATTGCATTTTACCCACAGTAATTCTTTCAAAATTTAAGAGAATCCTCTCAAAACCTGCTACTGGTTTATCAACTAAGTTTATATAATATTCAAAATTCTTTGTTATTCTTTTAAGAATTTTCATAGCAACTTTGTTAGGAATAGATTCCATCTCAAGAAACCACTTTCTTTGTGCATTAAGAGGCAATTCCTCATCTGCTAAAGTTTGATTATGAGATTGGACCAATTCAGTCACATTGTAATTCTAGTTCTCTTGCTACTCCACATCTGCAGTTACTTCCTCCACTGAAGTCTTTAACCCTGAAAGTAGTCAGCCACGAGGGTTGGAATCAACTTCATCTACACTGTTAATGCTGTTATTTTGTTGTCTTCCCATGAACCATGGATGTTCTTAACGGCATTTAGAATAGTAAATTCTTTGCAGTAAGTTTTCAATTTACTTTGCCCAGATACATCAGAACTATCACTATCGACAGCAGCTATAGCCTTACAAAATGTATTTGTTAAATACAAACTGAAACTTGAAATTATTCCTTTATTCACAGCCTGAAAATTGGATGTTATGTAGAAGGTATGAACACAACATTATTCTTATTGTACATCTCCATCAAAGCTGTTGGATGACTAACTGCATTATCAATGATCAGTAATATTTTGAAAGAAATCTTTTTTCTGAGCAGAAGGTCTCAATAACAGGCTTAAAATATTCAGTAAACCATGTTGTACACAGATGTACTATCATCCAGGCTTTGTTGTTCCATTTAGAGAGCACAGGCAAAGTAGATTTAGTGTCATTCTTAAAGGCCCAAATTTTTAGAATGCTAAATGAGCACTAGCTTCAACTTAAGTAATCAGCTACAGTTAGTCCCAGCAAAGAAAGCCTACCTATTCTTTAAAGCCAGGCACTGACTTCTAACTTTCAAAGTCCTAGCTAGCATCTTCTTCCAATAAAAAACCATTTCATCTACATTAAAAATCTGTTTAGTACAGCCATCTTCATTAATTATCTTAGCTAGATCTTCTGGATAACTCGCTACAGCTTTACATCAGCACTTGTTGCTTTTCCTGGCATTTTATATTTTATGAAGATGGCTCCTTTCCATTTTTAAACCTCATGAATCAACTTCTACTAGCTTCAGATTTTTCTTCTGCGGCTTCCTTCTCTCTTTCAACCGTCAAAAAATCCAAGAGAGGGCCTTGCTCTGTGCTCAGTTTTAGCGTAAGGGAATGTTGCACTGGTTTTATCTGTGCAGACCAATAAAACTTTCTCCCTATCAGCAATAAGCTGCTTTACTTTCTTATCATTCATGTGTTCACTGGAGTAGCACTTTCTATGTTCTTCAAGAACTTTCCTTTGCATTCACAGGTTTGGCTTATTGGAACAAGAGGCCTAGCTTTTCACCTATCTGGGCCTTCTACATGCCTTCCTCACTAAGCTTCATAATATCAAGGTTTTGATTTAAGATGAGAGGCATGCAACTCTTCCTTTCACTTGGTCACCTGGAGACCACTGTAAGGTTAATTGGCCTAATTTCAATATTGTTGTGTCTCAGCAAACAGGAAGAGAGAGAGAAACAGGAGAGCAGCCGGTAATCCAGCAATCAGAATACACACAATACTTAAATTCACCCTCTTATACAGGTGTGGTTCATGGACCCCAAAAGAATTAAAATAGTAACATCAGAGACCACTAATCACACATCATCATAACAAATATAATAATAATGAAAAGGTTTAAAATATTTCAAGAATTATCAAAACAAGACACAGAGATAAGTGAGCAAATATTGTTAGAAAAATGGCACCAAAAAGATTTTGACCAGGTTGCCACAAACTTTCAGTAAGTAAAAAAAAAAAAAAAAAAACACAGTATATCTGTGTCACACTAAAGTGGATGCAATAAAATGAGATATGTCTGTACTACATTTTCTTGGTAAGGAATTTTAAAATCTGAAAAGCATATCATAATCAGATTATTGTAGTTCTTTCATTGGAAAGATACAAGTTTTCTCCTTTTTGTTATTTAGGCATTTCTCACTACTAACATCAGTTTCTAAAACCCAAATTTTAAGAAACAGCTATAAAAAATTGTAATGCCTATTCTTACACACACACTCACAAAAAAAATATTAGAACAACAATTGCATTTACTAATAAAATACATCTTTCCTGTTTATAAATATAATAAACATAATATAAGTTTCTCTTACTACATTATATGCATTCTATTTAATCCTGTTTGGTTCTTTTCAAGCTCTTAGTAGTAACCAACAAAGATGATTTCAAACCCTCGTCTACAGTCTGCAATTAATAAAATGGGAAACAGAAATTCAATTATAAGTGAACTTTGCTGAAAGTGCCAGATAATAGTGTTACTCTGATGGTGGGAGATGCAGCACATGCAAAAATTTCTTACTGCAAGCAGAATGTCTAGAAAAATGGGCAAAGAGAAAAAGAGAAAAGAAGAAATAAATCTAGATGGTTACCATCACTAAAACTGTTGGCCATGAGAACCAAGCTGAGTAATTAAGTACAGGTAGGATTCTGTGATATAAAAGAGTTTGAAAAAATATCCTATCCAATAAAAGAGTAATATGCAAATTGACTATACCTCCGCTACACCCACAAGCCATGCCCACAAGCCAATCAGAGTGAGTATGCAAATTAACCCAACCAAGATGGTTACAGCCACAGAGAGAGCAGGAGGGAGGCTTGGGTTGCCCCTGGTGATGAAGGAAGCCAAGCTTCTGCACACCCTGGCTGGCAGGCCTCCACTTAAGGCAACAAAGTTTCAATGCTGCCCCAATGGAGCAAAAATTGGGTTGCCTCCTGGTGATGGAGGAAGCCAAGCTTTCTGCACACCCTGTTGGGCCCAGGCCTCCACTTAAGGCAACAAAGTTTCAATGGCTGTGCCAGCTTAGGACTTGGCTCCACTCCAGGCTACAAAGTTTCAATTGTAGAAGATAAATAAATCCCAGATACCAAGGCCTCCGCTTGGGTTGCCAGGAGGCATGGCCGGCCTGCAAACCACCACAGGCCTCTTACCCAGACCACCCCACACCCCAAGGGAACACCCACCCTGATCAGGGACACTCTTCAGAGCAAACCAGCTGGCCCCACCCATGCAGCAGGCCTCTATCCTATGTAATAAAAGAGTAATATGCAAATTGACCATCACTCCAACACAAGATGGCTGCCCCCATGTGGACATAAAATGGCCACCACAAGATGGCCAGCAGGAGAGGGCTGTTGGGAGGGACCAGGCCTACAAAGGAGTGCAATTGGGGTGATCAAGCCTGAAGGGGATGGAAGTTGGGGGTGACTGGGCCTGCAGGGAAGGGTAGTTGAGGGGGACCCAGACCTGCAGGGGAGGACAGTCAGGGGTGACCAGGCCCACAGGGTAGGGCCGTTAGGGGCAAACAGGCTGGCAGGAGAGCAGTTAGGCATCAATCAGGGGGGAAGGGGAATGGTTGGGGGGTAATCAGGCTGGCAGGCAGATGAGCAGCTGGGGGAAGCCAGCAGTCCTTGATTGTGAGAGGGATGATCCTACCAGGATCGGGCCTAAACGGGCAGTCAGATGTCCTTCAAGGAGTCCCAGATTTGAGAGGGAGCAGGCTGAGCTAAAGGACTCCCCTCCCTGCCCCCGTGCACGAATTTTGTGCACCGGGGCTCTAGTATAATGATAAAGACCAAGAAGGAGGATCAACAACAAAAAAGAAAAACCAACTGTGAATTACAACAAGGTCCAATGTAAAGATGTACTTGAGGGCGACCCAGCTAGCGGTTCTCAACCTGTGGGTCAGCACCCAAAGGTTGAGAACCACTGCTGTAGAGCCTAAGACCATCGGAAAACACAGATATTTACATTATGATTCATTACAGTAGCAAAATTACAGTCATGAAGTAGTAATGAAAATAATTTTATGGTTGGGGATCACCACAACATAAGGAACTGTATTAAAGGGTCAGGGCATTAGAAAGGTTGAGAACCACTGCACTAGAATGAAAAATAGGAAAAAGCACTGGATGCTGTGATCAATAATAAGACAGCAAGATGTAGGAAGATAGGCTAGAGACACAAATTATTATAGAAGGTGAAGCAGGAACCCTGAAGAGAAGTACTAGTACTTGGCTTATGGCCGACTTTGGAACAGAAAAACAATGGGTCTTCTCCCACACATTATCAGAATGTAAGTCTGAAAGACTCAAGAATGTACTCAGCCTACACAACCCCTTCATTAATGTGGTAAATGAGAACTAGCTGTAATGTAAAGCGAAGGATCACATGCTTAAGCCAAACATATTAAACAAAGTTTAACAGTGCTGAGTATTGTCTATTAATAGCCCACAGATGCAAGATAATAAAATGCTAAACCTTACACCTTAAATATATATTTCCTGGATCTTAATAAGGTAGAAATTTTGGAGTCAATATTACAAACACACCACTAAGAATAAAATAAACAAAATTAAGACTTTGGCTAGCAAAAGAAAAACATAAGATAACTAACTGGGCATTTGGAAACATGGCTTATTAAAATTATTTTAGCTGATCCTTTTAATTCATCTATTACAAATTTTACAGCTGCTTTTTCTGATAAAAATAAACTTCCTTGACAGAGGTGAAAACATCCTAACAGCATTCCACTTTCCTCAATTCCCCTAATCTGCAATAAATCAGTTCTACACGTTTTAGATTTCTCAATGATGGGCCACCAGGTTATGAATCACATATTTTATGGTTACTTGTTCAATTGTTTTTAATACCTGGGACTGCATTCTGTTAGGGCGAAATATTTTCAGAATAAGAAATTTTAAATTAAAGTATTTTAATAGCACAGTCCACTTGATAAATCTAAATAAGTCAAATACATGGAACAATAGTTACCAGAGCCAAGGTCGTAGGGGGAAATGAGAGTTGTTGGTCAAAGGTTACAAAGTTATGTAGGATGAATGAGTTCTACAAATCTAATGTAAAGCATGATGGCTACAATCAGCAAAAATGTATTACATACAGGTTTTTCTAAGAGTACATTTCAGGTGCTCACCACAGGAAAAGATGGGTAACCATGTAAGGAGACAAAGATGTTAATTAGTTTGACTGCAGTAACTATTCCACTGTGCATATCAAAATATCATGTTGCATAGCACTTGTGTTTGTTTTTGTAATTTTTGGACAAAAACTACATACAGGTGCTAAAAATTAAACCTCTTTTGCAACCCAGAACTCATTGTTCAGTATAAGTTTTGATACATATAAGAACGAACGTAATAATATATATATATATATATATATATATATATATATATACATATATACACACACACACACACACACACACACACACACACACACATCATGTTGCACACAAAAAGGATAATTTGCTTACCAATTCTTAAAGTATTATGATCAAGTATTTTAATCCATTCTACCAGCATAATCAAACATACTGTATTTGTGCTTGATTTATCATTTCTAACATACACACTGATCTCCTCAAAAGTTATCTATGTAAGGCCAAAGCATCAATTGTACAAGAAGTAGGTAAAAAATAATCTCTTGCAATTATAAAATATCCAAGGCCAAGCACGCAAAATCGCCCAAGACCTAGGACTGCCGCGCCAGGGGACCCCAGACCCACCCGCCGCTGCAAGCCATCGTGCCATGCGAGCTATGAGCCTCCCTCACCCTGGGCTCGGGGGAAGGACCGAGAGGTGCTCCATGTACCTCCTGGTGACCGGGCATTTGGTCGTTACAGCGTTATGGCCAATGGCCTTATTTATAATATAGATATCCAGAAATTGGTGGCAGGGAACACAACTAAATGGCTAAATACACCACACAATTTAAGTTGAGCAAGTTATATATATAGGTTTGAATGATCAAATATTAGTCACAACTAATAAGAACTTCCCATATACTTGTCAAGAAGATTGTGCTCTTACCTATAGTTTGGAAAACTTCATTCATCAAAGCTTCATTCACTCCTGAGGAGCTGGCACTTACAATATGAGACCAACTTTGATATATTGCTTGCAGCAAAAGTGTCTGTGCTCTTGTAGCCTGAATTGTAAGATTTGGAAGTTCAAATATACCTTCAGTTATAG
This sequence comes from Lasiurus borealis, assembly GCA_004026805.1. Classification (NCBI taxonomy): domain Eukaryota; kingdom Metazoa; phylum Chordata; class Mammalia; order Chiroptera; family Vespertilionidae; genus Lasiurus; species Lasiurus borealis. The sequence goes on from PVJN01000448.1 coordinate 142,287, forward strand.
CAATCTGAGATCTTTTCGTCCTGCATAAAAAAAAAAACACCGAAAGAATAACAATATAGTAAATAGTATTTACAAACAACAACATACAAAATGAATTAAGTTGCCAGGGGAGAATTGGTATACATTAGAAATATTTTAAAATAAAATTATAAAATAGATACACAATTCTACTCACTTTAAACAAGTTTCACTATTTCACATCGTACATAATAAAATATATAAATGCAAAATAAAATAATTCATACATAAATTCCGCTCATGCAATTTTACTTTGCAAAAGTCAATCATCAGGGAAAAAAAGGGAAGTAATATTTAACATTCAACAAGAATTTACTGACATACAGTGTTCTAAATGTCTTCTATCAACTAACTCACTGAATTTTTCCCTAATATTGTTTGAAAGAGGTTTTATCATTATCTTCATTTTTAAGATGGGAAAATAAGATGCAAAGAGATAAATTAGGTATCAAATACACAGCTCTTCCTCTGAGAATCCACCTAAACTTGACTCTGGAAAGTTCAATTTCTGGAATCTATAATAATAAAAGCTTAACATACAAATCGACCAAATAGCCAAACTGCAGAACGACTGTCCAGATGATCACAGTATGACAGGCCCTGGCGCCAGGCCAGCAAAGGCGAGTGCGATGCGATTGGTCGGTGGGCTCACCACTGCCCCACGATCGCCCCGCAGAGGGAAGACCAAGCCACTGACCAGCGAGGCAATTAATTGGGGGGCTCCGTGATTGCCCCAAAGAGGAAGGCCCAGGCCCCCCTCTGCAGGGCGATTGATGGGGGGGAAGGGCCTCCTCGATTGATCACACTGCAGAGGGAAGCCCAGGCCACCGGCCAGGGGGTGATCAATGGGGTGCGAGGAGAGGGGGACTGGCGGGGGGGACGGGACTCCGCAATTGCCCCAAAGACGGAGGCCCAGGCCAACCTCTGCGGGGCTATCAATCAGGGAGCTCCACAGAACCAGGGAACTGGGGGGGGGGGGGGGGGGGGGTGGACGCAGGCAGCACCAGGCCAAGGCGGGTGTGGGCAGGGGCAGGGCTGCAGGGCCAAGAGGCAGCAGGGCCACGAGGGAGCCATGGACGTGAGGCAGCCGGGGCTGGAGGCAGGGGGGCCTCTGAAGGCCTACCCTTGCATGGATTTTGTGCATCAAGCCTGTAGTTTACTTATATTTGTAAATCTTTAGCCTTTCTTTCAGATTTTCATTTAAGGTAAGGATGTAGGACCTGAAATTATAAAAAATCTGAGTTCCAATTCTAGCTAAGTCAGAATGATCCATAATAATGAAAAGACTCTAAGCCTCACTAGAAAAAAGGAAATTCAAATATAAGCAATATATGACTCTTAACCTCTCAGATGAGGAAAACTCTCAGGATCATCTAAACCATCTTCTGATGGAATCTACCTGATAGGAACTCTCATAAGTCTGCAAGAATACTTAAACCACCCTGGCCAGTTTGGCTCAGTGGATAGAGCGTCAGCCTGCAGACTGAAGGGTCCCAGGCTCGATTCCAGCCAAAGGCACATGCCTGGATTGCAAACTCCATCCCTGGTGGGGAGCATGCAGGAGGCAGCCAATCAATGATTCTCTCTCATCATTGATGTTTCTATCTCTCCCTCTTCCTTCCTCTCTGAAATCAATAAAGAAATATATTAAAAAATAATTTTTTTTAAAAAAAAAAGAATACTTAGACCATGATAGTGTTTGCAACATTATTTAAAATAGCCTACACCTGAGACAATCTCACTGTTAAACTCTGGCACATTAACTTCATGTAAAACTACTCAGATATTAAAACAATGAAGGCGCTAAATCTATTGACATGAAAGGCTATAATGAAATATGGGTGAGTAAAATAATATATGCAGCATACTTAGAATAATTATAAAGGCAGTGTTTGCTAAAAATACATTTTATTTTCAAAATTGAGCTCTCAGCTGTTATACATAAAGTGTGTATACATTTTTTGGGACCCTCTGTAGTTGCCTTATAAGACAGTTCTGTATAATGGCAGGAAGTGGGGGGTTACCCACACATCATAAAACCGTATCTGCATGGGTTTAAATATATTGAAATTACAAGTTCAGGACAGAACTACTTATAGAAGCCACTCCTGGAAGAGGAGAATAGTGGATGCATTTTATGTGTTGTTCTTGTTTTCCCTCTGTGACTGTCTACATTGCTTTATTTCGTCCTTTGAGAAATCTAGACTAATATTTTTTGAAAAATTTGTATTATTCTTTTTTCAAACATTATAAAGAAATTACAATATTTCAAGAAAAAACTAAGAAAATCACAAACTATGTCAAAATTAATTAACTTCAAAAAACATCTTTAAAATGAGAAGATATTAGCACTATTGATGTATCCACCTACCTCCTCTCCCTGTCTTGACATTGGATTATCAACTAATTTCTTACCTCCTCATTGAAATGAAACTTCACCTCAAACTACCCTACAGAAAAATGACATCAGCAAAAAAAGACAGAATAAGGTATATACCAAAAATCTGTCCCTTCATAAAACAACAAAAAATGTCAAAAGATGTCAAGAATTAACATTTTTAAAAATTCTGAAAACTAACCAAAAGCCTGCAGCAAAAATAAGGAACACTTAAACATAAAAAGTGATGTAAAAAATTAAGAAGCCCCGCTAATCGCAGTAGTGACAGTGAGCTTTGCAGTACTTTTACTTTCCCATGTTGCGTCCCCTGCCCAGAAGCTCAGCAGTGGCACTGAGTAGCCCACATTCCCGGGACGGGTAGCAGGTAGCGAAGAAAGCAAAGCAGACCTTCTCCACACCAATTGTAGTTGTCTGTTACCTACCAAGATCACCAACTCAAAGAGCTTGCTTTATCTCTCTTAATTCCAAACTCTCCCCAACAACTATGCACAGGTACTGTATTTATAAAAAACATTTAGAGGACTAATTCCATGAGTCCATGCAGCCTGGGACAATGTGTAAGAGAAATGGCAAGCAAGATGAATTTACCAAAATCTTGGGAGGAAAGCAATTTAAAAGATAGGGCACTAAAAAAGTGGCAATAAGAAAACTGAAAAGCTGAGACATCTTCCAAGGAATACAGAAGGCCATCCACATGCTCAGGACTGTGCGGCTGCAGAGGGAGAACTAGAGAAGGTTTTAAACCCCCAACCCTGACTGACTTCCAGGGTTTACCCAGCAAGAAAAGAAGGCAGCGTTGTAAAATGCCTGGATGAGTTTTGAAGGCACTCCCCATCAGAAATGATGGAGGCCACATAGCAACAGGATGACGCAGTAAAAGTGCTGAAATAAAAAAAAAAACATTGGAATAAAAACAATCCTAAAAAAACCTACCTCTCCAAAATGAAGTGGAAATCTCCCAAGAAAGAAAAGTCCAGGGCCAGAGGCCTTCACTGGTAAATGCGAACAAACATTTAAAGAAGACTAAACACTAATCCTTTTTAAACTTGTGCAAGAAACAGAAAGAAAACCCCTCCTAATTCTTTTCATAAAGCCAGCATTCTCCTGATACCAAATTCTTTCTACAGCCCAATTAAAAACTGGGCAGAGACCTAAATTGACACTTCACAAAGAGGACGATCTACAGATGGCCAAGAGACCTATGAAAAAACGGCTCAATGCCACTAACCCTCAGAGATGCAAAGCAGTATCACCTCACACCTAACAGAGTGGCTGCCGGCCACAAATCAACAAATGTCAAGTGCTGGTGAGGATGCGGAGAAAAAGGAACCCTCGCGCACTGCTGGTGGGAATGCAGACCGGTGCAGCCACTGTGGAGAACAGTATGGAGTCTCCTCAAAAAATAAAAACTGGAACTGCCACTTGACCCAGTAATCCCATTGCTAGGAAAATATCCTAAGAATCCAGAAGTACCAATCAGAAAGAATACATGCAACCCCATGTTCATATCAGCGCTATTTACAATGGCTAAGACTTGAAAAGAGCCCCAGTAGGTGAGCAGATAAAGAGAGAGGTGGTGCATTTACACAATGGAAAACTGGGCAGCATGAAAAAAAGATCTCTTACCATTTGAGACAGCATGGAGGGACCTGAAGAGTATCATACTAAGCAAAGTAAGCCAGTCTGAGAAAGACACTATCGCATGATCTCACTTAGATGTGGAATCTAATGAACAAAATAACGAACAAAATAGATCCAGAGACATGGAAGTATGCAACAGACTGATGAATCTCAGAGGAAAGGGAAGGGAAGGGAAGGGAAGGGAGGAGGATTAACCAAAGAACTTATATGTGTATCTCCATAACCCATGGCCACAGGCAATAGTGCAGCGAAGGCCTGGAAAATAGAAAGGTGTGAGGTAGAGGATGTCTATGGGGGGAAGGGGGGGGGGCGAGGAAGGGGATATCTGTAATACTTTCAACAAGGAAGATAAATTTCAAAATAAAAGGCAACCTAAGAAACCTACAGACCAATATCCTTTGGAAACAGATAAAAAATAGTTCCTGATACTAACGAATCAAATTCAGAAGAGAATATTAAAAGCATTATACACCATAACAGCTAGAATTTATCCTAGAAATAAAGAGTAGTTCAACTTTTAAAAATCAATGCAATGCACCGTATTTATAAAATAAAGGGGAGAGAAAAGCATGTTCATCTCAATCGACAGAGAAAAAGTATTCGACAGAATCCAACACACTTTCATGATAAAAACACTCAACACACTGAACATTAAGGAAACTTCTTTAACATGACATAGAACATGTACAAAAAACACACAACTAACATACTTAGTGGTTATAAATTGAAAGCTTTCTCTCCAAGATCAGGAGGAAGACAAGGATGTCTGCTCTTTCCATTCTATTCAATATTATAGTAGAGTAAAAAGAAATAATAATAATAAGTAAACGACATTTAAACTACAAAGGAAAAAATAAAACTATCACTACTCACAGGTGACATAATCTTATACAATGAAAACCCTAAAGGGAAACACACACCATTGGAGCTTATAAACAAGTCCAACCAAATTGCAAGGTGCAAGGTAATTATACAAAAATAAGTTTTCTATCTATATACATTCACAAATAATCTGAAAGGAAAATTAAGAAAATTCTATTTATAACAGCAACAAAATGGAATAAAATACTTAGGGATAATTTAACAAAGAAGTGCAAGATTTTTAGATTGAAAACTACAAAGCATTGTTGAAACACATAAAAGAAAGAATCTAAATAATGATAAGACAGACCATGTTTATGGATTAGAAATTTTAATATTGAGGTGGCAATACTTGCCAAATCAATATATAGATGCAATATAATCCCTATCAAAATCCCAGATTATTTTGAAAAAAAATGAATAAACTAATTCTAAAATTCATATGGACTTATGAAGGACCCCTAATAGCCAAAACAATCTTGGGGGGGTGGAAAACTCATATTTTCTAATTTCAAAACTTACTCCATAGGTACAGTAATCAAAGAGTGTCACCCAAGCACAAGGACAGACATACAAAAAAATCGGTGCACTAGAACTGAGAGTCTAGAAATAAACCTTCATGTCTATGACCACTGGATTTCTGTTAACAATGTCGAGATCAAGTGATGGAAAATGAATAGTCTTAAGCAAATGGTTTTGCAACAACTGGATATCCAAATACAAAAGAACGATGTTAGATCACTACCTCACACCAAACCAAAATTAAAGCCAAACTGGTCAAAAGGGAAAACTCTTAGAAGAAAACACAAGGGTAAATATTCATGATTTTGGATTAAGGAACAGTTTATTAAATATAATTTCAAAAGCAAAACAAACAAACATAAACAAATAAATTGAACTACTTCAAAATTTTAAAATTTTGTACACCAAAGATATTATTCAGAAAGTGAAAAGGCAGCATAGAGCATGGGAGAAAATATTTGCAAATCATATATCTAATGGGATTCCAGTGTTCAGAATATACAAAAAACTGCCACAATTAAAGGCACAAAGACATACAACCTAATGAAAAATGAAGCAGGACATTAATAGACATTTGTCCAAAGAAGATACAGAAATAGCCAATAAGCACATGAAAAGATAGTCAACATCATTAGTGAAATAAAAATCAAAACCACAATGAGATGTCATTTTACACCAAACAGGACAGATATAAAAAAAAGAAAATAATAGCCCTAACTGGTTTGTGGATAGAATGTCGGTCTGCAGGCTAAAGGGTCCCAGGTTCAATTCCAGTCAAGGGCACATGCCCGGGTTATAGGCTCAATTCCCAGGGTGGGGTGTGCAGGAGGCAGCCAATCAATGATTCTCTCTCATTGATGTTCCTATCTCTCTCCTCGCGCTTCCTCTCTGAAATCAATTTAAAAAAAATTTTTTTAAAGAAAATAACAAATGTTGGCAAAGATGAGGAGGAACTGGAACCCTCACACACTGCAAGTAGCACTATATAATGGTACAGCCACAATGTAAAACTACTTGGCAATCCATCAGAAAGGTTAATATAGATTTACTATATGACCAAGCAATTATATTACTAAAAAGTGTGTTCATATAAAAACTCATACATACAAGTTCATAGCAACATTATTCTTAACCAAAATATGGAAACAACCCAAATGTAAGACAACTAATGAATGGGTAAACAAAATATGAAATATTTTCAGTCATTAAAAATATAAAATAGTGATACATGCTACAATATGGATAAACCTTGAAAAATACTGAATGTAAGAGGGCAGATAGAAAAATGCCACATATTTTAAGGTTCTGATTTTATAAAACACCCAGAATCCTAGATAGAGAAAGGGTTTGTTTGTTTATTCTCACCCGAGGACATTTTTCCCATTGATTTCTAGGGAGACTGGAAGAGAGAGGGAAAGACAGACAGAAACACTGATGTGAAAGAAACACATCGATTGGTTGCTTCCTGCAGGAGCCCTGACCAGGACCCAGATTGGGGAGGAGCCTGCAACAGAGCTACGTGCCCTTGACCAGAATCAAGCCTGAGACCCTTTGGTCCGCAGGCTGATGCTCTATCCACTGAGCCAAAATGACTAGGGGGAGACCAGGTTTCTTTTTTTGAGTTTTAAAATTGTTCTGGAATTAGGAAATGATAATGATGATGAATGCAAAACAATGTGAATATACCAATAATCAATGAATTGTAGTTTAAAACACTTAATATGCTGACTTCCATGTTATTTAGATTTTATGGAAATTTAAAAAAATCCCCTAAAGTATTCAGAACTCTGTTCCTAGGAACCCCCATCCAAGCAACTAACCATTGCCTTTTCTCCCTCAAAACAACAAAAACAAACCTTGGGATCAGACATCTCTCTTAATTAGCATGTTATAAGTATATAGTTTAACATTAAGATTTCTATGATGTTGTCCATACAACTTCCAAATATATAATAGAAATATGTGGCTGCTCCTAAATTTACCTTTCAATTCACAATTCTGGCCACAGTTTACTATAAAACTGATGGGCATGAACAGACCAGGAAATAAATATCAACTGAATAAAATATTCTTTAAACCAAACAGCTAAAATAAGAGAGATCAAGAGACAGTAGAAGAGAAAAACAAACAGGACCCAATTCACACATTTATATTCACTGTCATCACTGGTTTCTTTTGCTTTTCCAATGTTGTGTTATTTTTTAAATCACTTTCTTTTCTTTAATTAAGGGTTTAAATATTGAGAGGTGCTTCTTTACTATGCTCTCAAATTTCCACTTATGTAGTAGTAATACTAAGTAAAGAAAATAGATGTGTAACATGTACATATAAAAATGTACAATTAATCTAGCTAGCTATCTTCAGCCAGATAGCAGTGATATTTGAGAAGTCCTATGGTGCAGCAAGAGTTATGTTCTTATAGCTACAGCAATATTTACTTATAAGGCAAAATTATACTTGGGATTCTTTTTATAAGTGGGTCTTTACTATTTCATAACAAATACAGCTACTGTACATGGTACTTTACTTTCAAGTCACCATACGTCACATAAAATAGTTCCCAAATGGATAACATAGACTTAAATAAAAGCTTAAACATATGCAAATTTTAAAAGATTAATTTATTCTACCTTTTAATAATGCCCAAGGGTAGAGGGCCATTCCCTCCTTCAGATTCAATTTAATTCAACATCAAAGGAAATAATTCACTTTGTACAAAAGCCAGAATTCAATAATAAACAAGTAAGTTATATCATACACATAGGACATGTTTTTGTGGTTTGTTTTACTTTCCAGCTGTAACGAACTACAAATAAAAGTACATTTTATTATAGTTCTGTTAAGTATTCCAGTAGCATTTGAACTAAAATAAACTATTTTTAAATGATTTGGCAATAGATTGTAATTTACACAATGTACCTGCTGTTTGTATATCAATGAAGAGGAGTGTGTTTTTTTCTTTCTTTTGTTTTTGTCAACTCTGAAATATTGCTAACAGGCTAACAAGTAAAGGAAATGAACACCCATGTATCCACTTCATAAACCCAATTGATTAACCCATAATATTATACCATATTTACTTCAGAGGTTTTAAACAAATCAATAGCTTTTACAACTTTTTTAAAGCTATTTGGGGTGGGGGGCTCATTAAAATGTCAATGAAAATGCACAATAAAAGTATAATTTTCCTTGTGATTTATGTCACTACAAATTTATTTAAACTTTGTTTAAAATAAAACAGCTCAATAAAATTCATACAAGAGGTATCTAACAACTTCTGAGTTTACCTAGTTTTTTTGAAATATCACTAAACTTAAATTTTAACAGTTAAGTTGGTGAAAATAATTTATTTAACAAATAGCTATTTCACATATCCCTAAGTCCTAGTCTGAACATATGTTCATTTTACAGAATAGGCTTAAAAACTATCAGTGTAAACATTACTCTCTAGGGGAAAATAAATCCTAATGTAACTAGTGGGATAAACAACTCATTAAAACTAAACTTGGAAAAACTCCAGGATAAATTTAAGGAAATAGAAACACACCGGTCTTGATCGTGTAGTAGCAACGACTGAAAATGAATATGCCCTAAATAACAAATACTTTAAAGATCTACTTGTACCATCTGCTCACATTATAATACAGAGCTGAAGTTTAGGACCAATATAGCATCTCTGTAAAGAAAATTATTCCTCCAAATTTTTCAATAAAAATGTGGAAGTGGTTCTTATTACTCAATGCAAAGGAATTAACTTATACAATCCATTCATGTTCAGAGGAATACCATAAAATTTTTGCCCTACATAAACTTGAAGAACAGCCATCCATTCTTTTAAAATCAACATACCTCACAGCAGTTGAAAGAATAGCCTCAGAAACAGCTGGATCTAAAGATTTATATAGAATCCCCAAATGCAAAGTTTGAACCTACAAATTGGTTCCAAAAATGTATTTTTGTTATTACTCATATCCTGTACAGTAAAATAAGATTAGATCACTTTTTCCAAAATAAAATGAGTACAAAACTTCACTAACTCAGCTTAGAAATGAAAGCAGTTTTAAAAGCTAAGAAATTTATACTTAGTTCTGTTTACAATGAACCTTTAACTTACACATCAATACTTAAAAGAAGTTTTTAATTAAATGTTAAGTAAAATAATTGGTTAAATTAGCTCTTCTTTTCTCTTTCTGATCTCACCCCACTCCCCAGAGACAACCACTTTTTATGAGTTTAGCATACATACCCACAGACCTATGCCTACTTGATTTTATGCCTTCATAGATACACATATAATTTTAATGGACATATATGGGTATATGACTATAGTCGCCATTTAATGACTAAAAAGGATATCTTACAGATCATCAAGATCTTTCAACATTAGTTTATATACTCTTGCAATGGTCTTTTTAATGCCTGCTTGGTATTTTACTGTTTGAATCAAGTTTCACATTCATCAGCATTTCTTAATATCCCCACTAGTATAAACTATTATACTTTTTAATTAGAATGATGTTTAGCATTTGCAAATGGCTGTAAAATATAAATTATATCCTGTTTAATTACAAATATCATTTTTTAAATTTCCTGAAACAAAAATATCATTATTTGAATTTAAGTGTAAGATAACACATGAAAAAATCAAATGGGAACTAAACCTTGTCTATCTTTAAAGAAAAAATACAGTAACTGCATGATTATTGTAACATAGAAAGTCCAAAATCTTATAATAAAGTATTGGTGGTGGCAAACAAATAAAATACCAAAGAAGCAAATGCTCTTCTTCATTAATCTCATCATTTCCTAAAAAGTTGTTCAGTTCCTCTACTGAAGTAAAAGTGTTTCACTATTTAGAAAAAAGAGAGAAATGCAGTGTATTTATGCAATATATCTGTATCATAAAAGGTCTGTGGGCATCACACCGTAACGGGAACAACCAAACAAATGGTCACCAGGAGGTGCAAGGAGCACCTCGTGTGGGTGGGGCAGGTCTGGGTCCTGCAGGTGCTGCGGACTAGGTCTCTTGGGCTGGTCCTCTGGTGTGTGTATATATATACACATAAAATCAGTAACATTCAAATAGAACCTTGAAAATTCTCATTAGGAAAACACTAGAACTTTAGTTCAACTGCAGTCATCCATTAAAGTCATTGGTTTTTTATTTGGCCAAGAGCACATTTTACACGTATTACTTAAATAAAAAGGATACAGCCTAGCTTGTTAAAAAAAAAGACAACACTGAAATCACTGAAAAAATTACCAGCTGTAGGTCAATAAATATTCACTTGTGCCTACCATAGATTCAAGGTTTTGACATGTTCTCCATAGAAAAAAGGGATAGTCCTTATGGAACTTAAATTTTTTTAAAAAAATTTAGAAAAGTTATTAAATAATCACACCAACCTAGATCAAAATCCCATATATATATGTATATGTATATATACATATATATATATATTAATTTTTTATATATATATATATTAATTTTTTACAGAGAGGAAGGGAGAGAGATAGGAAGTTAGAAACATCGATGAGAGAGAGACATCGATCAGCTGCCTCCTGCACGCCCCACACTGGAGATGTGCCCGCAAGCAAGGTACATGCCCTGACCAGAATCGAATCTGCGACCCTTCAGTCCGCAAGCCGACAGTCTAACCACTGAGCCAAACTGGTCTCGGCAAAATCACTTCTTCAAGAACAGTGAAAAACAGGAACATCACACTTTTAGAAGAATGTGACCTAAGCAGAGAAAATGACAATTGGACCGATAGCTGAGGGGTGAACAAAGATTATTTAGGCTAAGACTGGTGAAAGAATATGGTGAAAGACTAGGCTGAAAGAAGACACACTGAAAAAGGTCCAAAAGGCTGGAGAAGCCCTGGCTGGATGACTCAATGGGTTGGAGTGCCTTCCCATACACTAAAAGGTTGGAAGTTCAAGCCCCCTGTGGGGGCACATAGAGGTATGAGAGACAATCAACCAATCAATTGTTTCTAACATCCGTGTGTGTGTCTATCTCTTTCATGCACGCATGCACATACACACACACACACACACACACACACACACACACACACACCCAACACTTCCTCTCCCTAGAATCAATAAAAAAACGTATCTTCATATAAGGATTGTGAGTATCCCCCCATATCCCGTGTGGTTCAGGTTCAGGGTTCGGGTTCTAGAGGAGGCTGCACAAATGAGACTAGACAAAAATATATAAATTTGGGGATTGGGGGATCCAGGCTCAGGAGCCCAGCTCAAGAGGAAGGCCTCCACTTTGCTCTGCCCTTTCGATCCCTTTTATTCAGGTTTTGGGATTCACCCATAGCCCTTAGGCAGGCAATTCCAATAACAGCCAATCAGCAAGGATTTTCATAGAACTAAAAGGTGGAAGTTGCTTCAGCTACCATTGTCTCAACTAAACAGTGGGTGCAGGGCTCTGACCCTTCAGAGTTCAAGGTCTCCAGCCTTCCGGGTTCCTTGTCAACACCTCTCTGCTAGTGAAGACAATGGCTGGCTTCCAACAAAGGATAAAACACACATTTTAAAGGTGGGAGAGGACAGGGAGGAAGATAATCAGATGAATCTAGAGCAGTGGTTCTCAGCCTTCCTAAGGCCGCGACCCTTGCATACAGTTCCTCATGTGGTGGTGACCCCCAGCCATGAAATTTTGCTACTGTCATGCATCGTGATGTAAATATCTGCATTTTCCGATGGTCTTAGGCTATCCCTGTGTAAGGGCCGTTCGACCCCCAAGGAGTCGCGACCCACAGGTTGAGAACCGCTGACCTAGACAGTCAAGAAGGACCCAGATCTGGAGGTTATCAGAATGGTTTACGAATTTTTATTTCTATAATAAAAATTTAAGTCTTCCCTTGCCTAAAATACTTTCCCCTCTTTACCCCTCAATCACCACACTGTTATCCATGTCCATGGAACCCAACTAAGAGAAGCTGCTAAGCCAACCCAGGTAGGAGGGGAAGGAAGGGTGCATGCAGGAGACAAACTTCAAAATGTATGGATACTGCTAAGACAGGCAGCTTGCAGATATCCAATCATAAGACAGTAAGACATATAAACTAATCCCAAAGATCCTGCTAAGACCACTCAGGAGCTAGCAAGGCTGTATCCATCCCCTGGGTTAAAAAGTGTGGCTCTTGGCCCTAACTGGTTTTGGCTCAGTGGATAGAGCGTTGGTCTGCGGATTGAAGAGTCCCAAGTTTGATTCTCGTCAAGGGCACATGCCCAGATTGTGGGCTCAATCCCCAGCAGGGGGTATGCAGGAGGCAGCCAATCAATGATTCTCATTATTGATGTTTCTAGTTCTCTCTCCTTCTCTCTTCCTCTCTGAAATCAGTAAAAAAAAAAAAAATTTTAAGTGTAGTTTATGGCCATGTGGGACTCTACACATAAACTCCCAGACTTTAACACCAGCTATAATATGAAAAGAAAGCTTTCCTGGAACCCCAGATGCACCTTTTCCAGGACTGGTTCTCTCAATAAACTTTACTCCCTTTGACCGTTTCAGTCCGCGACTTCATTCTTCGGTTTCTTGGAACAACGAACTCACACTCAAACACCCCACATTTTGGTATCGATGCTATGAGAATAAAATTGTAAACGACCCAAAGAATTCTAACAAACTCAACTCTTTCTCCTACTCCAAAAAATAAGTACAACTATTCCTAATATGCACTTGACAAGTTCTCACTTGCTCAAGCTATACAAATGTGTAAGAAACACTGGACCAAATCTAAACGGTAACTATTTCAAATAAAAAGCAAAAAATTAAAGAGAGGTAAACTCAGTTTCTGACTTTGGAGTGAGGTTAAGACAGACATAACACTAACAAGGCTATGTGGCCCCAAAGAACTGGAGGAAAAACTTCCAAATCACATAAATAATAAGAGATGACTATCCAGACCCATGTAAGAGAAACCTATAGCCGAAATGGGTTTGGCTCAGTGGATAGAGCGTTGGTCTGCAGACTGAAGGGTACCAGGTTCGATTCCGGGCAGGGGGATGTACCTTGGTTGCAGGCACATCCCCAGTAGGAGGCGTGCAAGAGGCAGCTGATCGATGTTTCTCTCTCATTGATGTTTCTAGCTCTCTGTCCCTCTCCCTTCCGCTCTGTAAAAAAATCAATAAAATATATTAAATTTTAAAAAAAAACAACAACTAAACAACAAAAACAATTTAAAAACAACAAAGGACTTGAATATACATTTCTCAAAGGGAGATATACAAATGGCCAATAAGCAATTAAAGAGATACTCAACATTAGTAACTGTTAGAGAAATACAAGTTAATAACCACCATGTGACACCATTTCATATTCATTAGGATGGCTTTTACCAAAAAAACTAAAAATAAAAAGTGTTGGTAAGGATGTAGAGAAACTGGAACACTTGTGCATTCCTGCTGGAAACGTAAAATTGTACAGCCCTCAAAGATGATTAACAGAACATAATGTATGTCTTTCCTCCTTCAGGTAAGAAAAGGATTGAGGACTTGGGAATCAGATAACCCTTCATAAGAATCCTTGTTCAGCTTGGCCAGTGTGGCTCAGTGGTTGAGCAATCACCTATGAACTAGGAGGTCACAGTCCCATTCCCAGTCAGGCCACATTCCCAGGTTGTGGGCTTGATTCCCAGTATGGAGCATGCAGGAGGTAGCCAATCAATTATCCTCTCTCATCATTGATGTTTCTATCTCTTTCTCTGTCTTCCTTCCTCTCTGAAATCAATATTAATACATATATTTATATATCTACATTTACATATATACACACACATACATACACACACACACACACACACACACACACACACACACTTTTTTTTTTTTTTAAGAATCCTTGTTCTGCCACTGTGATTTTGGACAAGTTATATAACCTGTCTGAGTTTTAGTTTTGTAAGAGGAACTATCATCTTATCTTACAGGGTTGTCATAAAAAGTTCATTAAATTAAGAATCCAACAATGTACAAAAAAGTACAGAATTTCCTCTCATATTCTACCCACTCTTTAATAATCTGCTAAAAGTTATCTGCATGTTCTCCATAACGTTCTAAGCCAAAGTTAATTTTCCTCTGTACTTCCAAAGTATGCTGCATATTATCCCTGTTTGAATACTGTCACCTATCTGAACCCTCAATTATAAGAGAAAGTGAATTGGAGACTGGATTATGATTCCAGTTAACAACCCTCATCAGGAAGAAATGTGGCTAAGGAATACTTGACACTGATTTAACTATTTTTAAGTGTTCATATTTAAAAGCTTAGAAATCTTTATTCATGTCTAAGTCAAGGTCCAAACTAACTTTCCAAACTCCTCCCCCTCTGTTTGCACCCACAGATCCAATGGACTCACCCTGACTCTGTTCAGACAGTATTATCCCCCAGAAGCCTTCACACCTCACCAACCTCTCAATGCACGAATATCTATGATTCAGCCATTAAAGCCCAACCTTTCTGACGCCATTTCTGATGGTCCAGGGAAATTTTTCTAATTTCTTTAAACTAACAGAACTTTGTGCTTAGGTCCCAATTTTGTAATTTAAAGATCACTATTTTCATATATGTCTGTCCTCTCCCTAACTAGACTGAAAGTTTCATGGTCGGGGAAAGGAAAGTCTCTTACCTTCATTGCATTCTACTTGGGTCTTTCCCCAAACCCAACACAGATGAAGAAAATCAAAACATATTTAATGAATGACATCGAATCTCTAACACAATGAAGCTTCTTAAGGAAAACAGAAAATGGCAAAGAAATAAAAAAGAAATCACACAAACTTCAGGTACATACTCTTAATTAAAACTGCAGACAAAAAACATAAAAATTGCCAATGTTCATGTAATAGAATACCGGGTATTGCCAAAAGCAAACAATCTAATGGATGAGCCTCACAAACGTTATTTTCAGTGATAGAAGCCAATCAAAAGAAATATGTTAAACGATTCCATTAATATCAAATCCAAGAACAGAAAAAACTAACCTATCCTATTAGAAAGCGGGATAATGGTTAACCTTGGAAGAAAGTGTAAAGGAGAGAGGCTTTGGGAATGCTAATAAGACTCTATTTCTCGGTCTTTCAACTGACTACCAAGGATTAGTTCAATTATGAAATACCATAATGTCTGTACTTTTCCAATATGATGTATTAATAAATCAATTAAAAAGTTTTTAAAATAGAGTTGAAATACTTACCATGTTCTGTGTGGTGAAAAAAATATTAAGGCTAGAATATATCTAAAAGCCTAAAGGGCTCTGGCCATGAGTTAAGTTGGTTGGAGCGTCATCCCGAGCACCAAAAGGTTGTAAATTCAATTCCTGGTCAAGGCACATTCCTAGGATGCAGGTTCTATCCCTGGTCAGGATGTGTATAGGAGGCAACAAATCCATGTTTCTCTCTCACATCAGTGTTTCTCTCTCACACCCTTCCCCCTTCCCCTCTCTCTAAAAATCAACAAAGAGTACATCCTTAGGTCAGGATTTTTTTAAATAATAATAAGTAAAAACAAAAACCTAAAAGTATTACCCACTGTAGAAATTTTAAATATAACTATCTACAGGAGACTAAGGCTTAATTCTGCTAACGATAACAAATTTACGTTACTTTATTGCCCTTAAACTAACTCTTCACTGCCCTTATTAAAAATCTTCTCTTTACTTAAAGAGATAAATTAACATTTACATTAATTGCTCAATATTGCTCTCATCAAATGTTGATCACTGTGTCAATCCCACCCTATCCTACATGTCACTCCTATTCTAAGGAGCTAAAAGAACTAAATGTTAATCTATATAAACAATAAAGAAAAATTTATTTACTTGTATGTTTAGAAATTATGTAATAGAGAATGAAAGACAAAATATTTTGAAAAAATATATGCTAAGAATTACTAAAAGCTTATTCATCGAGACTAAAATAGAAAGATTTAAATGAGAGGAAGATAACTTATTTTCCATGTTACTTAAACCATATTTATTAGCAAACGTAATTAAAGTAACTAGTAATTAGTCTGAAACTTAATACACAATTAAACACTGAAATTAAAAATATTTTTAAACAAAAAGTATAGGCTATTTTGCCGATTTACATTGCTAACTCCAACACACCAACTAAAATTTTTTTTCAATGTGCTATAAAATGCCCTTGTATCAAAAGCTATGGCCTGTGGTAAATATGCTCTTCTCTTTATTGCATAAAATATATACACAAGGGGGGAAGGGCAATGGGAAGATATGTATACATGTAACACATTAATTTAAAAAAATTCACTCCAAATTAAAAAAAAAGAAATATATACACAGCATCATATATGTGTTTTAAGAAACTGAAATGTGAATTTTAAAAGTTCAAATGAAAGCAGCTTACATAATCTGAAGAAGGGAGGGACCAGGAATGGGAGCAGAGTTGACATTTAATGACATAACCAGGGAGTCTCACTAAAAAAAAATCCTCACTTACTGCATCAGTTAAATAAACTCTCAGTTCTCACATGATTTTGATTTAACTCAAGCACTATGATGTACTTTATCTGGAATTTTATTTGCTTAATTTAACTAAGACATATCTCAATTTATTCAGATTTGTATTTATTACTTTCAATTTTGAGTTGCCAACAATAGATTACAGTTTACATCCTGTTTATTAGGGAATACAATTTTAAGAAATTTCAAAGCAATATATTTCTGTAAAATATAGCAAAAGTATCATTAAAATAATGAGAAGTGGTCTTAACTACAAAAAAAAAAGCAAATCATATCCAAACAAATATTTGCATTCTGTGATTTTTATACTTGTAGTATTAATTAGAATATTTCTTTTACATGTCAGCAGACATATTTTAAAACACATGACAATATTTATAGTATGTCCTATACATCCTTAAAATAAACCTTACCTATTTAAATATTCAATATTTTTCATATAAAGGCTAAACTATAATTCATTTTGGAAATTTGGGTTTTCATTTTTAAAAGTTGTTAGGCATCTTTTATAGTAAACTGCACTGTGTTTCTAATAAAATTTCAGTTATGAATAATAAATCAGCACATAATTGAGAAAACAGTATTCACAAATATCTATTAAAGTTGATACCAACCAGGACATATCATACAGTATATCTTAATAAATTAGAATATAAAACTTGATTCAAATGCAACATGCTATGTATACACAAATTGTTTAAAAAGTAAATCTCTAAACAACATAATAAATGACATGATGAATATGAGTGGTGATTATAAAATTTAAAATAACAAGTAAAAATAAGAATAATCATTTAATAATGTTTTCATTTAATAGAAGAACTGGTTCCAAAACTTAATTAACTGCAATTTCCATATTTTTAAATTTCTGGATCAGTAGTAAATTTCTTTGAAAATGTGAGCATTTACTTTATAAATTTCATTCTAAAAGTTATATATTATTCCAGAAACATCAACAGTAAATGAAATACTTTAGATATAAAAAATATCAATTTTCTGAAAATTATGTTGCTTTTTAAAATAACTAATTAAGAATCATCCTGTAAAAATAAGCTTACTAATTAGGATGAGAAAGCAAAGATATATTCCAAATAACTAAAGTAATCTCAATTTTAAAATGTAGAAATATTAGAATATAATTTTATATATTTAAATTTTATCTCATATATTTAAGCGATTATTTCTTTAATATATTAAAAGCATTGCTGTCATCTAAAAAGATTATGATTAGTAACTACTGGCTTTCTTGCTGTAAGTCTCTTTGAGTTTAGGAAAATATGACCTCCAAATAAAGTAACTCAATACTGAATGATAACTACTATTAAAATTGATTTCTTCCAAGTGCAATGATTACACATACATATGTCAAATATTTTAAAGGTATGTAATGGGTACGCTTTTCTCAGTGACTATGAATACACATAAAATTGTTTAGTTGATAAATACTTTGGCCTCAAGATTAACATGCAACGTTTTAGTTACTCTTTGTATTCTCTCAAAAAGAAGGGGAAAAAATGTATTTGCTCTTGCAGTTCCTATTACATTATAAAGCAACAACATTTTACTAGAGCTCCAACGTGGATTATCAATTATAACCCGGACAACAGTTATGACTACCACAAAAGATATAACTTAATACAGAAATATTAGAGAGATTTTTAGTGCCTCCTTAAAAGACAGGATAAATTCAGACATTTCCCAAAGGTTTTGTGTAAAACCAACACACTGACATAAAACAGATTCAACTAGCTTTTTCCTCCTAAGATAACAAATAAAAATTACCATAAACCACATTTCAACGTAATACGTACCAGCATGTGGGTAGTCTCAGGAGCTTAACGTAAAGAGCGGTGCTGAAAGAGGGAATAATCGGCACAGGTAAGCAGTAAGATCCCCTGTAATCCAACGAGGTCAGTCCTGCCTGGAAACCGAATATCTAAAACAAAAAGAAAAGATGCAAATGCTCACAGAGACAAAGTTTTAATAAGCACAGGATGGAATACGTCAGTTTCAATTTGCTCTACAACAGCTGCACACTAAATATGTTCCAATGTCTTTTTTCCACTCCCAAACATCAACAATTTTTTATTCATTCTGACATTAAGTCAGAATTAAGAAATTTAAATATAGAGGGTTTCTTTCACAGCCCTGTTCTTTTTGTGACTAGTTTTAAGGCTGCCATTTCTATATTTAATTCTCATTTAGTGTCTTATTATCTGCTAAAATGCACATCTTTTCTACTAATATAAACAACTGACCTCACTGCACACACTGTAGATACTAACTTTAATAAATTACTATTCATATCATTTTATGTCTAAAAGAATATGAACTACATCAAGAAGAATCTTAATAATGCATTTTGCCTTCAACTTACATTATGTCACAAAAAGAATATCCAAATATGTCCTAAAATATTATATCTTTTCCCTTTTGTGTATGAATATAATTGTTGGGCTGAGATTTATAACCCAGAAAATTTGTCACAGAAATCACTCCTTATGTTTACATTTAAAATGAGCAGATCACACTCAAAAATTTTATAAGCATTCCCTAAAATATCTGAACACTATATTTGCCTTAATGGGAAAAATCAATGTAACACCATATTTAAAATAAAACATTGCAGAGAACTAAATATGATATTTCTGCTCCAATTATTTCCAACACGTAAAAGATAAACATCTCAAACAGAAAATACTGATACACAGGAATGCAAAACAAAGAAATACTCTTTTCCAACAACATGCAAAAGCAGCTTAATTTAACTTTTATTATTATTTTTTATTCCTTGGGTTTATAAAGCATGAACTTTCCTATCTCTAGGGTTAACAACAAATTCTACAGGCCATAATAAAACATGTTTAAAAATTCTCAGTAACTAATTTTCAAAATAACTTTCATATAATGGACATAAATCAATGATCAATTTCTTAAAAAGTATTAAGCTACTTCCAAATGGCTTCAAAAAGCTATTATGCCCTTAATCCTTCAAACTTACAATGTCAAATCCTTTCCTCTAAAGTTAGTTTTCAGGGAACAAAGTAATTTTATGGAAATAAGACATTAGTTAGAATTATATACTTTCAGAGAAACCTGCATTTTAAAGGTAGGTCCTATCAAATTTACTATCAAGAAAAAAGGAAGTAATATATTAACTAACATATTAATATATTAATTCCTCCTGCTATTAAGTGACAAAAAAAAACAGAATTGAGAAAATAAAAACATGTTTCTAACACTTAAAATGATAAACCTTAAAAATTAAGTTATTCCACCTCCATTTCCTTTGAGAACTTATTCTAAGCAACACTAAGTATACAAAGAACTCTGGGCACTGTGCAATTTCAGCATTTCATATTTCTTCTGAAAGGCCCATTAAAAATTCTGAAATCTATATTAATGCCACTAATATAAAACATGATTATTAAAATATGCCCAACCTCTATTTCTAGAGTGTGCTTAAGGATAATGTTTTACCACAATACTAGATTATATAGCTAACAGGTCTCTCAAGCCACTTTCTCATATTCTATAAAATGCCCCACAGTATAATCACAGACACTATCATTAACTATACTCAGATGGAAAGTGGGTGTTGAGGAGATCCCCTGCTGGCTACTTGCAAAACTGCAACGAACTTTGGAGAAAATAGATACGATCCTGTAATATTTCTCAAGTTTTTACTAAATGTACATGTTGCCCAGAGATGCTTCTAAGAGAACATTAAACAAGTATCTATAATAATAAAAGGGAAATTTGCTAATTGGACCAGATGTCTTCCAGATGTCTTTCCGGACATCCTTCCTGACAAAGCCAGGGAGGGGGAAAGCCAGCCCGGGTCCCGGTGCCTGCAGGCAGCTGGGGGAGGGAAGCCCAGGTCCCAGGTGCTGGAGGGAAACTGGTGCCGGCAGCTGGGTCCCGGGTGCCAGAGGGAAGCTGGTGCCGGCAGCTGGGTCCCGGGTGCCAGAGGGAAGCTGGTGCCGGCAGCCAGGGGAAGGAAGGCCTCCACTTGCACAAATTTTCGTGCATCGGGCCTCTAGTAAACTATAATGAAAAAGAGCCTATCTACCGCATCAAAAATAATTATTTCAATATAACCAATTTCAACTCTTTCCTTTAAAGCACAGCAATAAGATACATACATTTATAATACCTATATAACCTAATACCTTGTCAATAACCCTTGACCAAGATTACATATACTTTATCTAGAAAAAGAAAAACCAGCACAGTCTGAATTGAGGCTGCTTTCACCAAGGATAACTCCAATATTCAAAAATAGGATAAAAGTTCTGAACACTACAAACCAACAGTCTGAAGCAGTTAAGACTGTATGATACGCCGAAACCAGTTTGGCTCAGTGGATAGAGCATCGGCCTTGGGACTGAAAGGTCCCAGGTTTGATTCCGGTCAAGGGCATATACATTGGTTGCGGGCACATCCCCAGTAGGGGACGTGCAGGAGGCAGCTGATCAATGTCTCTCCCTCATAGATGTTTCTGGTTTTCTGTCCCTTTCCCTTCCTCTCTGTGAAAAATCAATAAAATATATTTTTTTAAAAAAGTTATAAAAAAATGATTTTTTTAAAAAAAGGTTGTATGATACAGTAAGCACTAATAGAAATTTTAGCTGAAGGAAATGTCAACTTGAATAAAATGACTTAGACAATACATTAAATGAAAAGTTAAACATATAGTGCCATCTTTTTAAAAAGTCTGACAATAAAAAACAGTAAGAGTAAATCTAATATGTACTATAACACTTAACAAATACTCTTGAATTAGCATCTCATATTGAAAAAAATGCAGAATTAGAAGCAAAGGATTAGTCTACAATAATTAGTTTTTAATGAAAATTAGTTAACAGGATTTGCAATGGTAAAAAGACAAAAAATATAAAAAGCACACACTGTGACAATGAAAATACATAATTATGCTGTAAAATGAGTTATTTTTTATGTGTTGTCATAATAAAATTGGTATAATAGTATAACCAGCATCCTAAAAATTTGTTCCTTTTCTTAAAGGGACACGCAAAAATATCCAGCATACCTTCATGGCAAAAGTTCACCTGTACACAGTAATCTAAGGGGATATATAAAGAGTGAGTAAGAAATAAATCTAGACATCTACAGCATAAGAAGGAACAGTTGAGGGGAGGGGAAAGGCCTTCAGGAGAAAAGAATGGAACCAGACCTCATTGATTAAAAATTAGAACTTTAGAGCTAGAACTGCTCAGAGATTATTTAATTAAATCACCTCATTTCACATAGAGGGAAAATTATGTCTTAAAAAGAATAAAGCTCAGATGTGGGATATAAAACTGAAAATCATGAATACAGTCAGCAGTGTGGTAGTTGACAGAGGGAACGGAGGGGGGGGGGGAGTCCTTATATATGATGACAGAAGATCTGACTTTGGGTGGTGGGCACGCTGTGCAATATACAGACCTTGTAACATAGAAACCCACACCTGAAACCTACATGTTCATGATGACCAATGTCACCCCAATAATTTAATAAATAAACAAAAAAAGAATAAATGACTTCCGAATTACATATTGCTAGAACATCTTCATCTGATTTAGCTCATCTATTAACTTTCAATCTCACTCTGCCTTTCTTCCGCCTTCCATTTCCTTCTTCCCCTCTCCAAAAAACTTTTGATTGATTTTTTATTTATTTTTAAAGAAAAAACGAACAATATTTCCACCACCATCTCTCCTCCAACCATCAGTAAAATTCTACTTCTCACCTTTAATCAGCAAATTTCTTCAAAGAGTATCGTGGACAATGTGTTTTTTTTTCCTTCACTGCCTACTCAATCCTTAAACCTTCTAAATCTAGTTCCTATTCATACATCCACTGATACAAAAAGAAATTTTGAACTAAAACTGATACTTATGTTCTTCTCTTCTTGAGAGAAAGAATTTTCTCTTAGTTTTTTTTTTTTGCACCAATATAAGAGAGAAAACAATAAACAATAATAGCTGACTTTTCCATCATCCAGAATTGTAAAAACATGAATAATGTACCTATAGTATTAAAGAAATAAAATCCTTCAAAATACAGAGTAGGGTAAAAGGTTTACAGTTGTTTGAGTGAAAAATAATACAATAATTAATAAATAATAACACAAGAATAAACTGTTTCACAACTGTAAACATACTCTTGCCGTACCCTGTACATAAGTAGTAATTACAACTCAACAATAAAAAGGCAAATAACTCAATTTTTAAATGGGCAAAAGACTTGAATAGATGTTTCTCCAAAGAAGATACGCAAATGGCCAATAAGCAAATGAAAAAACTGCTTAACATCAGTCATTACGGAAACGTGAATCAAAAACACAAGATACTTGCCCTAACCAGTTTGGCTCAGTGGATAGAGTGTCCGCCTGCGGACTGAAGGGTCCCAGGTTAAATTTCAGTCAAGGGCATGTATCTTGGTTGCGGACACATCCTCAGTAAGGCATGTGCAGGAGGCAGCTGATCGAAGTTTCTCTCTCATCGATGTTTCTAACTCTCTATCCCTCTCCCTTCCTCTCTGTAAAAATCAATAAAATATACTTTAAAAATAAACACACAAGATACTACTTCACAACCACTAAGATAATTAAAATAAAAAAGACAAACAATCACAAGGGTTAGTGTAGATGTGGAAGAAAACAGGAACCCTCATTCACTGTTGAATAGTACAACAATGTGACAATCCCTTTGGAAGGAAAGTTTGGCAGACCCTAAAAATGTTACAAATGACTGGGGAACTTCATACCTAAGTTTACACCCCAGAGAAACTGAAAATTTGTGCTCGTGGTTCGGGTACAGAGGTAGCAGCTGTGGGAGGAGTGGCATTGGAGGCCAAAGACCAATCCTGAATCCGTGGCCACAAGCCCAGATCCTCAACACACAGGGAGTTGAGACCCCAGGAGGAGCTGTTGAACCAGAATCTGGACCATGGGGAGCTCCCAAGAGCTAAAATCAGGAGGTTCCGCTTATGAGGGATGTAGAGCCTGAGCATCCCATTTTCCTGACGGACCTCTTTGCTGTCAGCATATGAACCGAATGTGTCAGGTAGCTGTGAATATAGCCCCTTCCTAAGCATGACAGATGACACCCTGCCAGGGCCAGGCCTGCCAGCTGCAGGATGCAGGCTAGGACTATCGCCTCTTTGGGATGCACGAAAAGTTGGGTGGCTTCACGGACATGTCTGGAATATGAACAACAGGATTGGGAACATGGAACACATGACTGCTGAAGGCAACTATCAGACCTTTTCATCCTCCACTGTCATCTCTTATTCCAATATGGGTGATGGTGCCCGCAAGGTCTACCAGATGCCAGGGATGCACTGAGCACCAGGCAGGACCAAGGAGACTCTGAGGACCTTGTGGCACCTGGACAGGAGACTAGAGATGTCCACTGGACATCACATCACAGACCCGGTCACATCCCTCAGTGCTCCCAAAGCCACTGTACAGGGGACCTGTATGAAAGTGAGGCCGCAATATTCGATAATGAGCGTGGAGGGAAACGTCCACATTTTCACCACAGCGCCCTCTGGAATTTTGAGGGCATGAGGCTTCAGGGAGTGGGGACCCAAGGGCTGAGGGGCCTCCCCCTGGCTCTACAGGGACCTGAGGACTCCCTGTCCCGACAATCCTACCGCTATGGCTGGTGAGGGGCCTCAGTCTCTCTCCTACAGGCTGAGAGGCTGCGAAATCATGACCTGAAATAACATTTTCCTTTCCAATTTCCATTCCCATTTTAAGATTAAATTAACAGGCAAGCAGGCCCCTACCTCTCCCTGGGGGTTCTCACAGAGAATTTTCCACTGCCACTTTCACCTACTTTTTCCTTCTTTAACCCCCTTATCGCCATGACTCAACATCTCCTGTATACACTCACTTGATTTTTTCATTTAGCTGCTCCATTTTTGAACCACCTCACCTTCCCCATTCCACCTCTGCCGTACTTTGAAGGTTTGGGGGAGGAGCTCTGGGTTTAGGGCCTCCTCCATCCCTCAGCTACCTTGAATCTTTGTCAGCCTCCTCCTCAGATCCCCTCCTACAGGTCTATAGCCTGCACCCAGGACTGTGTGGAGACAGGGGTCAGTTCCTGACCCTTTCTCCCTTCCCATCCCCTACACTTCACAAAAATCTCCCCTACGTCCTTCTCTACCTTTATTTGATCTGTGAAACTTATGACTAGGTGTTTACGGAAGAAAGGAGAATGGAAGGGGAAAAAAGAAAACTTGTGGTCACACAAAAACCTCTACACAAATGTTCATAGCTATGTTATTCATACTAGCCAGAAAGTGGAAATACAAACGTACATCAACAGATAAACAAAATATAGTATATCCATGCATACAATGCAATATCAGTATTCACCCATAAAAAAGGAATAATGTATGGATACATAGTACAATATAATGAAACTTGAAAACATTATGCTAAGTGAAAGTCATAAAAGACATTAAATTGTATGATTGCATTTATATAAAATGTCCTATGTAGGCCAATAGAGACGAAAGATAGATTAATGGTTATAAGGGGCCAAGAAGGCAAGAGCAAATGGGAAATGAATGCTAATCAATAGAGAGGTTTCTTTTTTCAGGTAAAGTTCTGGAATCAGTAGATAGTGGTGGGGGTTGTATTAACTATGAAAATTCTAACTTATTTTAACACTTTAATAGTGAAAATTAAACTTTGAAAATTTCCTCAAAGATTATATATAGTAACCATCCCAAATAGCATGAATTGCTAATAAACTTTAAAATAAAGTTTCTTTAAAATAAAGTTTATTCTTTGAGTCAGTTCCAACTGGTCATATAATGCTACCAAATCCTGAAATTTATAAAATGTACTAGACTACTGAAGCATCAAAAATGCAATGAAATATTCAAGACTCAAGGATTCTTTAAAGTATTCAATATTCATACTACTGATGAAAAGTTATTTTACATGTACTATTCCCACTCTGTCCACACCTAACTTCCTGGCACATTTAACTTATCCATCATAGCAATAGTCAAACTAACCAAATGTAGAAGACAACTAGACAGCATGTATAGCAAAAGACCTTTTCCCAAATAATAACTTTACCTAAGCTACATTATAACTATCTTTTACATTACCATGGAAATTTAATTGAGATTTTTATATATTAACAATAGTGGTAGTAAAGAACTATTCCAATAACTTTCATGTCAGTGTGGATGATAACGTATTAGTAACCAATGGCTTTGATAATTATTTCCTTTGAGGACAAGGCATGCCTTATCCATTTTAATGTCTGCAATAAATAAAGAACTTAATATGTACCAAGGTAATAAGTAGAATACCTTGAAAAGATTGGTGAACTACCTAAAATTAGACCTGTTTCAACAAAACAAAGCAAATATTCTTAATATTATAATCTAATATTCAAGTTGTACCAATACTTTACAAAACCATATACCCCAGTGTATTAATTGTGAAAATTAATTTAAAAGCACAAATGTAAAATTATATATATTCTACAGGCCCGGTGCACAAAATTCATACACTCGGGGTAAAGGGGGTTGTTCAGCTCAGCCTGCACCTTCTTGCAGTCCAGGAGTTCAATCAGGAGATCAGACGTGCGACCTCTTACTATGACATGCGCTAACCACCAGGGGGAAACACGGAACAAAGGAAGGCCCTGGCTGGTAGCCAGAAGGCCCCAATTGGCCCTGGTCACAGGCCAAGCCTAGGAACCCTACCTGTGCACAAAATTAGTGCACCGGCCCCTAGTTGATCAATATCTGAGTTTATCTTTTTGTCTTACTTATACTGGTATCACTTAGTTACCAAAAAAAAATAATAATATAGGGGTTGCACAAAGCCTCCAATAATTAACTTTACATAACTTGATTTAAGTAATTAAAAGTTTTCCTTCTGCGTCAAGAAATTAACATGAATTCAATAAAAGGAAAGTGACTAAAAAGTCCTGTGTTAAAACACTCCTTATAAAACACTGTCTCATATAAATGTTCCCCTCAAAGAAATCATGAGTCTTTTAAAACACTATTATAAACTAAATGCTCTTTCATTCTGCTTATAAATATCATCAATGATACATAAAACTTTCAATAATTATTATTCTTACAAGCATTAATTTCCTCAAATAATTAAAGAGATATCTTTGAATCAGGCACACTTTATTTCTTATGCATTTTAATTATATTGAATAATGAATATATCTGTCATGTCTTATTTAAGTTTTATTTTATGAGATCCTAATTCTGTGAAATTACAACTTAAGCAAATTAGATATTTAATTCTCCCCATGCAAACAGATACTAATAAAGAAAAAAATTCACTTTTCATACCTTAAGGTAGCAGTGTGCATAGCAATAATGAAGCAGATTATCAGAAGGTTGAGTAAGGCTGCTGACCACTTGCACCAAACGTTCAGCATACATAGGCACAGAATGTTCCAGATTAATTTTATCCACCAATATCTGAATGGATGGCAGAGGTCGAAGAGGTTGGAAGTTTGTAGTGTTCATGAAGTTACTGGAGTTCTGGAAAATAAGAGCGTTCACTTTGTAATTCAGGTGAGCAGTGATTGATCTGCAATATCCTCTCTATAAGCTTCAGACTAGCACATTTTGCAGTGATATCAAATCAATCTAGAAATAGTGCTTTTCTATGGGACTCTCTTCTCAAAACCAAATATGATATTCAATACTCTGTTCCATGCTTCTATGTCTCTGAATTTATTTTGTTCATCGAGGCAGGAGTGAGAGGGAAGAAATTAACCAAAGAAGTTGTACGCATATATGCATAACCTATGGACACAGACAATAGTGATTAAGGCCCAGTTTAGAGGATGCCAAGAAAGGGGCATGCAGGGACAGGCTAAAAGGGGGGGACAGGGAGAGATGGGGCATCTGTAATGTTTTCAACAATAAATACATATTTAAAAAATACAAAACCTGTACATATTTTAAGTAAGCCCCCTATTTAAAATAATGTATTATCTCTTGCAAAATTATCAATGCACCTCTTAACTAAAGCTTTTTATTTTTTCAATCAACTGTAATAGTGCCACCATGTTCCTCGGGACATTTCCTAAGCATAATAACTCCAAAAAATTTACTAGGTATCACGGAGCCAGGCATCTTTCCTCTTCTTTCCTTCTATTCATAGTAGATAACTAAGGGAACCAGAGGACTACTTCAGACAGTTTCAAAGATACTTTTCATGAGCAAGTTTGCAAAACAGAAAAATGTCTGATCCGTAGCGTATCAATTAATAACACACATACTAAAGGCTCATCAAGTCCTAAGAATCTCAAGATGGGCTTAGTATTTTCAGTGTTTCAAAGTACAGAACTTTTCTACATTTCAAAATAAATGCACGTAAGTTTCCAGGTGTTCAGAATATCAACCCTGACAAAACCCTTCTTATCTTAGAGATTACTCCCTTATAATACCAACCTATTGTTCTCAAAAAGGAACACTAACTATGACCTTCTACCCAGAGACGGGTGAAAAAATGTGGGAAGAGCATTTTCACTGTTTGTTTGTCTTTCACTGTCACATGATTGGGAAGCAGTCCTAGCACTTAGTAGCCCCTAACGATGATAAATACTACTTAATACTCCTCTAGTTCAAAAAATCAATAGTGCAATTATTGAGAACCACTGTAACTTAAGTTGACTAAATTGACAGTCCTAAAATTGTGACTATTAATCATAATTTTTAAATCACCATCTATCAAGCAATTACCTTACTTTTAAGTGAGTTTATTTTGAATTACCAAGATATAACATACAGTAGGGCACACAAATCTTAAGTGTAGCGCTCAACAATTTTTTACATCTGACATTTCAAATACCTTAGAACAATGGTCAGCAAACTGCGGCTCGAGAGCCTCGGTTTGCCGCTCTGTTGACTAAGGAGTTTGCCGACCACTGCTGGAAGGCATTACCCTTCCCCAGAAGTTTGGACTTCAAGTTAAAGACATTAGTATCTTATTCAAATGTTTTTTAAGTGTTTTTCCCTGAGGCCGTGGTCGGCAAACACAGTCAACAGAGCGGCAAACCACAGCTCGTGAGCCACTGCCTTAGAAAGCTCTCTTTGGTTCCTTTTCAGGCAATAAATACTGAACCCACAGAGGTAACCAATAGTCTCACTTCGATCATCATAGATTAGTTTGCCTGTTTGCGACCCTCATATGAGTAGAATATACAACATATACTCATGTTTGCCTGCTTTCCATTCAACATAACATTTATAAGAATTATCTGTTTGTTCATTCCTTGAGTTGACATTTTTAATCATTATGAAGAGGTTCTCTTTATTTCTAATTCTTCTTGTCATGGCTCTAAATTTGCTGAAATTAAATTAGCCATATACTCTTTCCTTTGATTAGCATTTAAATAGTCTATCTTTGTCCATCCTTTTACTTCTAACTTGTGTCATAATTTCCAGTTCTAGGACTTCATTTGGTTCTTTTTTTATAGACTGGAGTTTCTTTTGAACTTATTCATCATAGCTACTTCAAAGTTTGTGTTTATTATTGACAAATTTTAATTTTCTCCACTGAAATTTTCCTAAGGTTACCCTTTACCTAGCAACACAATAACTAATTATGAGTAGCAAACTGAGAGCAAAATGAAACTACTGCATTGGAGTCAATTCCATGTCATAGTTTCAAAAGTTCTTATTTAAAGTTAGGATACTTTTTATTTCTATAATCATCATTATATAGACATCAAAGGAACTATAAGCAAAAAATAACTTAAAAATTAACAGATACCTTATATGCATGTGGCAAACTCAGAAAGCAAAACATTGTATACTGACCTAAACAAATACTAAACATTTAATAAGTCTTTATCCTATATAATAAAGAGCTAATATGCTAATTAGACTGGACGGCAAAACAACCTTCCATAATGACTAGGTAATAGGCAGGGGGCAAGGCCATGGGGTGGCAAGGCAGCCAGGACCGCAAAGGCCTACCCTTGCATGAATTTTGTGCGTCGGGCCTCTAGTTAACAGTAACAGTAGTAATCACTGGGTTTCTAATATGCGCAAAATGGTTTACATGCATTATCTCATTGAATATTCAAGACAATTCTAGAACCTAAGTACTAGAGAGGAACTGCTCTGTGCCAGCACCCTGACAGTCTTTCACAAATCCACGTAGACCACACAAGCAAGGCTCACCTTTAGCAGAGCTAAGCCTTGGTAGAACGTCCTGTGCTAACTCCCAGATGAAGGGAAGATGAGTGGCTTTGTAAGGAGCTGCTAAGAG
Source organism: Lasiurus borealis (assembly GCA_004026805.1). NCBI lineage: Eukaryota > Metazoa > Chordata > Mammalia > Chiroptera > Vespertilionidae > Lasiurus > Lasiurus borealis. The sequence goes on from PVJN01000448.1 coordinate 172,519, forward strand.
ATCATTTCTCACTCCCCTCATCCTGAGGGAGGCTACCAAGAACATTGTCTCCTCAGCCTCGTGTAGGTGAGAGAAGGGACTTTTCATCTGCCCATTTTTAAGAGTATGCCTGCAGGCTATGTAATTGCTTAGCTGCAGTACAGAATTGAATCCTACGAATAGGGTACACTCCCGTGTATGTTAGATGTCATTTGGCCCTCTGATTTCAGGATTATCCTCAAAAGGGAATGCAAGCTGACACCATTTGAGTTGCTTTTGCTGCCTCTGTAAGTAATAAACCATTTAGTATCTGTACTTGTTGCTTCCTTACTGGCTGCATCTGTCAGCCCACTTGAAAAATATAGCTAGATATGGTCTGACTTCTAGACTCATGCCTTAGCTTAAAGTGATTATATTTAAATATATAAAAGTTCCTCTCTAAGAAAAAGCAATGTTACTTTATAGTGGACAATTACATAAGCAAATATTCTTCTACTTAATCACCTTCCTTTTCCAATATCAGCATCAACAAATATGGAGATATAAAAAAACAAGTAGTAAACCACAAAATATACCTTTTCTCCCATAATGACAGGTAGCAAGTGATCCAGCAAATTGAATTCTGCCATAAAAATTGTGCAGGTACATTTGAGGAGAGTAATACTTGTATGTCGAGTAGGAATATACTCCTCCAAAGATGCCACTTCTTCCACACTCAGTATTGTTTCATTTTCATCTTTAATATCTAAAATGAAACAAAATTTCAATTAATTTTTAAATAATTTTCTTAAATTACTGAAAAATTCATTGGCTACCCAAATTTTAAGGTCAAATTCTATTTTTCAATAATAAAGCAATTGTTTAATAATGATTCTTTAAATCAATATAAATTAAATTACTCTAGAATATAAAAGTATGTCTTTGCTATATAAAATTTCATATTTTTTAATGTTTTTAATATTTTAAAGAAATTCCCAATCTCTTCTGTCAAAGGAATAACAGCTTCTATTCATGAAAACACCATTAAGATAATGTAAAAGCCAGACAGACAGAGAGGAAATATTTCCTATAGATAGATACATAGCTAGACATAAATATCTACTTAAAGGACTTGTACTCACAGCATATTCCAAATAAAAAAATTTTAAACACCCTAAAAATCAATAATAATAAACAATTCAATTGAAATATGGCCCAAAAATGCCTTAAATAAGCAAAAGACAATATATCCAAATGGCCAAAAATCCTATCAAAAGCTAGTTATTATCATTAGGTATCAGATAACTGCAAATAAAGTCACAATGTGATAGAACTACAGATCCACTACAAAAAATACAATAAAGAGCTGTTTCTTTGAAAAGATTAATAAGATCGACAAATACCTGGCTGACCTAAGGGAAAAAGAGAAAAGATCCACATATACAAAATCAGAAATGAAAAAAGAAGTTACCACACAGACTGTCAAACCTCAGAGGACAGAGGGGGTGGTAAGAAATCAACCAAAGGACTTGTATGCATGCACATAAGCATAACCAATGGACATAAACACTAGGTGGGTGAGGGCATGTGCTGGTGGGTGGAAGGGTCGGGGAGAAATCAATGGGGAAAAAAGAAACATATGGAATACTTTAAATAAGTGGTTGCCAACCAGTAGTCCATGGACCATGGGTGGTCCCTGAGGTCTGAAAGGTTGGCGCCCACTACTAAACAATAAAGAATTAAAGAGAAAAAAAATCAAGCACACAGCCAGGGAAAATGAATATAAAAAAGATATCAATTAAAAATGAATGGAAAGAAAAAAGAAGTTACCACAAACATCACAGATATACAAAGGATCATACTAGAATACTCTGAAAGATTTCCGAGATTGAATCATGAAGAACTAGAAAATATAAAATAGACCAATCAACAGTGAGGAAATTGAAACAACCATCAGAAACCTACCTAAAAAAAAGAGTCCAGGACTAGATCGCTTCAGCAGTAAAGTCTACCAAACATTCAAAGAAGATTTGATGCCTATCCTCCTCAAACTCTTCCAAAAAATTAAAGAACAGGTAATAAATTTCCTAACGCATTTCATGAGGCCAACATAACCCAGAACCAATAACACAGACCAATATCTCTGATTAATTTAGATGCCAAAATCCTAAACAAAATACTAGATCAAATACAACAGTACATTAAGAAAATAATACATCAAGAACAATTAAGTGGGTTCACTCCAGGCATAAGAATGGTTTAACATATGCAAATCAACATACCACATTAACAAAAGAAAGGATAAAAGCATTTGATAAGATACAACATCCATTTATGATTACAATATTCAACAAAATAGGTACAGAAGGAAAGTAAGTCAACATACCAAAGGCCATATATAACAAATCCTCAACCAATGTAATATTCAACAGTAAAAAGCTCAAAGCCTTCCCTTTAAAATCAAGAACAAGACAATGATGACCATTCTTGACCACTCATATCCAACATTGTTCTAGAAGTCCTAGCCAGAGCAATTAGGTAAGAGAAATAAATAAAGGGCATCCAAACTGGGAAGGAAGAAATAAAAATTTCACATTTTGCAGGTGACATAATTCTGTATACAGAAAACCCTAAAAACTCCACCAAAATACTATTAGAAATAATAATCAAATACAGTACAGTTGCAGGATACAAAATCAATGTACAAAAATCCACATCTTTCTTATGCATTAACAATGAAACCTCAGGAAAAGAAATAAAAGAAAAACAATTCTTTTTGCAACAGTAACAAAAATAATAAAAAAACTAGGAATAACCTCAACAATGATATGAAGAACCTATAGAATGAAAACTACAAAGCATTATTAAAACAGACTAAAAAAGACACAATGAAATGAAAGATATTCAGTGTTCATGGTTTGAAAGAATCAACATAGTTAAAATGGCCATATTATCCAAAGCAATATACAGATTTAATGCAATTCCCACTGAAATTCCAAAGTCATTTTATAAAGAAATAGATTTGTACTGAATCCCAAAAAGACCCCAAATAGCCAAAGCAATCCTGAGAAAAAAGAACAAAGCTAGAGGTGTCACACTGATTTCAAATTATACTATAGCACTACAATAATAAAAACAGCATATTGGGAGAAAAATAGACACACAGACCAATGGAACAGAACTGAGGGCCCACAAATAAAGGCACATGTATATCAGCAAATAATTTTTGACAAAGAGGCCAAAAGCACACAATGGAGTAAAGAAAGACTCTTCAGTAAATGGTGCTGGGAAAATTGGAAAGACACGTGCAAAAGAAAACTAGATTACGATTTGTCCCCATGTAAAAAAATTCAAAATGGATCAAAGACCTAAATATAAAATCCAAAACCATAAATTACATAGAAGGAAACATGGGTACTAAACTTATGACCTTGGTCTTTGAGGACATTTTATGAATTTGACCCCAAAGGCAAAGGATGTAAAGCAAAAATAAATATATGGAACTATACCAAACTAAAAAGTTTCTGCACAGAAAAAGATTAACCAACCTAACGGGAGATTACTAGTATATTTACAAACAACAGCTCCCAAAATGTATTTTAAAAAAACTCATACAACTCAACACTAAACAATCCAATTAAAAATGGGCAGATGACCTGAACAGACACTTCTCCTAAGAAGACATACAAATGGCAAATCAAAACTACAATGAGATACCACCTCAGACCTGTTAGAATGATTATTATCAACAAGACAAGCAACACAGATGGACCCTGGGAATCATATGCTAAGTGAAGTCAGTCAGTTAGAAAAAGCTAAGAGTCAGATGACTCCACTCATATGTGGGATATTACACTGAAACTCATAGACACAACAACAGTATGGTGGTTACCAGAGGGAAGGGTGGGTGTCTAAGGGGGGAGATAAGGGAGCCCAACACTTGTGACAGAAGATGATCTGCTTTGGGTATACAATATACAATATACAATATACAGGTCATGTATAATAGAAATGTACGCTTGAAACCTATATGATCCTATCCATCAATGTCATCCGAATCAATTTAAAAAAAAAATGGCCGAAACCGGTTTGGCTCAGTGGATAGAGCGTCGGCTTGTGGACTGAAAAGTCCCAGGTTCGATTCTGGTCAAGGGCATGTACCTTGGTTGCAGGCACATCTCCAGTAGGGGCGTGCAGGAGGCAGCTGATCGATGTCTCTCTCTCATCGATGTTTCTGACTTTCTATCCCTCTTCCTCCCTTCCTCTCTGTAAAAAATCAATAAAATATATTTTAAAAAATAAAATAAAAAACTGCTAAAAACACTAAGTTTTAGGAGCCTATAGACCAACTTTTCTATAAAGAACCATATAAAAAATATATTGGACTTTGTGGGCACAGAATCTCTATCACACTCAACCCTACCACTATAGTACCAAAATCAGTCACAGGCAATACATAACTGAATGAAAATAACTGTATTCCAATAAACCTTTAATTATCTCTGGAAACTGAAAATCAAATTTCAGAGAGTTTTCAGGAGTCACAAAATATTATTTTTGTATTTTTTCCAACTACTTAAAATGTAAACCCCATTATCAGCTCGTGGGCTATACAAAGAGAGGCAATAAGTCATAATTTGACAACTCCTGATCAAGAGCAACTTGATCCTCCATTGTTGGTAGGATTGTAAAGTAGCTCAACTACTTTGGAACAGTTTGGAAATACCTACTAATGACAAATATATGCAATTATTTTTCCTAAGTGATTCCAACCTTAAATAGCCAACAAAAATTAGTACATATGTTGCCTGGCTAGTGTGGCTCAGTGGCTGAGAAATGACCTGTGAACCAGGAGGTAATGGTTCGATTCTCAGTCAGGGCACATGCCTAGGTTGTGGGCTTGATCCCCAGTAGTGAGCATGCAGGAGACAGCCAATCAATGATTCTCTCTCATCATTGATGTTTCTATCTATCTCTCCCTCTTCCTTCCTCTCTGTATCTTTTTAAGAAACCAGTGCATATGTTTAACAAAAGGCATGTGCTAGAATGTTTTTGGCATCAGTATCATAATAATTGGAAACTAACCAAACACTAATAGTAAAAGGATAAATAAGTTATAATATATTCACACAACAGGATACTCTACAGAAATGAGAATAAATCTCATGTACATAATGTCAGCTAAGGCAGAGACAAAAGAATACACACTGTGGGATTCTGTTTACATGAATTCTAAAATAAACAAAGCAAAACCTCTGATGTTAGAAGGAGAGCGGTTACCCTGGGGGTCAGAGTAGTAACTAGAAGAGGGCACAAAGAGACTTCTGGAGTGCTGGTAAGCATCCATGTCTTGAACATTTACACAAATGTGGTCAAGTTTGCAAAATTCACAGAACTATACCCTGAGGTTTTATGTGCTTTCCAATATTTATATATATTACACTGCAACAAATAGCTACCAAAAAAGTGGAGTAGAACTGCTAACTACTTAAGATTCAATGCCTGTGCACTAGTGTAAGTGTAGTAGATATATTGGGTTTGGCAAAAGTAGTTTACAATTGTTCACATGGAAAAAGACATGCAGGTTATTATCACAGTAAAATTTTCATATACTCATGTAGGGAGCGGTTATAGGGTTAAGCCTCGGGCTGACCTGCTGGCAAAGCTGTAAACAAGTCCCAGCTTAGAGGACATAGACCTCTTAGCATAATTAAGCTTGATCTTGTGACTACCCTCTAGATCAGTGGTTCTCAACCTTCCTAATGCCGGGATCCTTTAATATAGTTCCTCATGTTGTGGTGACCCCCAACCATAAAATTATTTTCTTTGCTTCTTCCTAACAGTAATTTTGCTACTGTTGTGAATCGTAATGTAAATATCTGTGTTTTCTGATGGTCTTAGGCAACCCCTGTGATGGGGTCGATGTACCCCCCCAAAGGGGTCACGAACCACAGGTTGAGAACCGCTGCTCTAGATCTTTCCTAGGTAGCTAATGGGCTGTGGGAGGTACAGCAAGTGCTGCTAAAACAAGTGGAACTTACAAGAACATTGTAAATTACCTTGTTTACCTCTGACTGTAAAATAGAGCATCAGCTCACAGTCTGGATCTGTCCTATGGTCTCAGTCACACACAAAAGATCCGCCTAGATAGACCCAGCTTATTCTCTATTTTTTTCATCCTTCACCGGCCCTCCCTCCCTCAGGCTCGCTAAACCCCTGGCTGTGCTGGCACAGCAATACTCACAACTGGAAACCCACTTTTGCTCACTGCTGTATGTATATGCAGTACCGGTAACTCTCGCTTTATACAATTCTAATATGCACAAATTTGTTTAAAAATGGCAGTCCCCTTGCCCTAGATGGTTTGGCTCAGTGGACAGAGCATCAGCCTGCGGACTGAAGGGTCCCAGGTTCAATAAGGTCAAGGGCATGTACCTTGGTTGCAGGCACATCCCCAATAGGGTGTATGCAGGAGGCAGCTGATCGATGTTTCTCTCTCATCGATGTTTCTAACTCTATCCTTCTCCCTTCCTCTGTAAAAAATCAATAAAATATATATATATATAATGCCAGTTCCCAAAAGCACAGTTCAAATATCAGTTACCACAGTATAATTGTAACTAACTGCATAAAGTACAAACTTCACTGCTAGTTGTTCAGTCCATAAATCATTGCATAAATAAGAGAGGAGCATCATGATCAGTGACCCATCATGTCACTTGTTTCCCAGCTTGTGAGTTTGGTTACTAGCTACTGGTATTTGTTGTATTTAGTTCATGCATGGATAGCAAAGCAGGTGGTTGTACTGCCTCTTTGATTACTAGTGATAAACCCGCATGACATTTTACAAAAATTGATAAGTGAAACAGGGAACTGGCAGTCAAAGATGAAAGTGTAGCAACCAAACAAAAACCAATAATGTTGGAAACTGAAATTTCAACTGAACCATAACCGGTGTTACAGACTAGCTGACCATGGAAATACCAATACTGCATCTTTAGAGAGCCTAGATATGCAGTTAAGGGAGTTTAGTAGCATTTAGGATAATAGCAAATACGCTGTGATAAAAATAAAGTAAGTGTCAACAAAATCAGAAGCTTATCTCTCTTTCAGACAACAATCTGAGTCTCAGGGGTCAGAGCAGACAGGGTGCTTCCACTCTATGAAGACTCAGGCTCTATCTTATGGCTCTGTCACAAGCAGCAGCAGCTTTCACCTCAGGGTCTAAGATGACAGCTATGGCTCCTGCCATTATAATGGCTTTCCTGCCAGAAGGAGGGCCAGTGGGAAAGGAAAGCATGCTCTTTGTCTTTAAAATCCTGGCCTAAGAACTCATATGAAGTTCTCACCAACCTCAGTAGCCAGAATCTAGCCATATAACTAACTACACTTGGGGTATGTAACCTTTATATCTATCAATAAAATATATATCATAGAAATCTGTTTTACTGTAAAATAACAGGAGAATGGATATTGAGAAGACAATTTAACCATCTGTCACAACAATTAATTTAACTATAGACAAATAGAAATGAAAAATCAGTGGTGTTAATTAAATTTCCTTTGGTTAATAATAAGTGGGAGTCAGAATTCAAACCACAGTCTGACCCCATACGCTGAGTTCCTTACTGTCCTTTACATTCTCATTGTGCTATTACATCCTACTCTACAGTACTTTATTATACAAAAAAGAAATTTATATTTTATAAAACTGATAACCACATCTTCATGCCATGTAGAAACAAACACTTAGTTGTACAGCAAATTCTTTTTTAACAGAAAGATCTTAAGTATTCTTAAATGATAACTATGTATGTTTAGAGCACATCTTCATGTCTGCTCTTTAGAATCCACATTTCAAGAGTATTCACTGGAAAGAGTACCAAAAAGGTGTGACATTAAAATATTGACAAATACTGGCAAATAAGTACTTATTCAAATAACTCCCTAATCGTGACCTCTCCCATAACTTCTATACACAAGTTTATTCTTTAAATTAACAACTAAATGCATGAAAGTCAGATAGGAAAAATTTACTAAAAATGGTAACTTAGCAAAATACAAAAAAAAACAAAACAAAAAAATAGATTATTTAACCATTCAAATCAATTGGTAAGAAATTCAAAATTAAGATAGACACAAACCTGGTTTTAGCCCACTATATGGTTCATATTCGTGTTCCAAGGCACAAACAATCATTTTCAAAATTCTATGTACTGCACTGCTATCCAAGCGAAAATCAAGAGGACCTATAACAAGGCTTTTGGTAGACTTCTCCTGAACTATTCCCAAATCTTCACTTTTTCCTAAAGAAAAGTCTTGTTGATTTGCAGAACCTAAAAGAAGCCAAATTTTATATTAATATTTTCGGCATCAAACATACCATAAGTACACATTTTAAAATTACTCTTCTCTCATCTTTTTAACTTATACCTTAAAACCAATTCTCCATCAGTTGCATACACAGAACTTAGCTGATCTATAATTTTCTCTATGCAGATGAGAAGATACTATCACCAAAAAACAACCAATTCAAAAAAAATTATTCTTATTATCTATTTCTGTTACAAAAAGTGTTATAAAATTTAAATAGTCATTCTTAGAAATTTATTCTTTTGAATCTAATTGCTTATCTACACTAATAAAAGAGTAAAATGTAAATTGACCATATCTTTGCGACACCCACCAGCCAATCAGGAGTGAGTAGGCAAATTAACCCAACAAGGACAGCAAGTTAATTTGCATACATAGGTGTCAAACGGCCAGGGACTGGGCAGCATGCTTGTGTCATCACCATGGCAATGACACTGGCGCTCCATACTATCCCCAGCCGCTCCGGGCCTCTGGGCAGCTCCAGGCCAGAGTGGAAAGGCGGCTCTGGCTGGAGCAACGGTGGTGCTGGCAGCCAGGGGAAGGAAGGCCTGTTCTTGCACGAATCTTCGTGCATCAGGCCTCTAGTGTCCAATAATTCTATATACAATACCGTTATGTTGAGTGGAAAGGGGGACTGGAAGAAGTTGCATTTTACCACTATTTTAATATAAGAATTTCAATGAAAATTAGACTGTTTAAAATTACATGATCGTGCTGGCCAGTGTGGCTCAGTAAATTGAGAATTGTCCCATGCACCAGGAGGCTGCTGGTTCAATTCCTGGTCAGAGCACTTGCTTAGGTTCCAGGCTCAATACCTGCTGAAGGGGTCTGCACGAGGCAACTGATGAATGTCTCTCTCTCTCATCAATGTTTCTCTCTCCCCGTTTCCCTTCTTCTCTCAAAAAATAAATAAGAACATATTTTAAAAATAAATAAATCCTATATAATAAAAGACTAATATGCAAATCAACCAAACAGTGGAACAACCGGGCACTATGATGCAAACTGACCACCAGAGGGCAGAAGCTAAATGCAGGAGCTGCCCTCTGGTAGTCAGTGCGCTCCCACAGGGGAGCAGCGCTCAGTCACAAGCCGAGCTCATGGCTGGTGAGTGCAGCGGCAAAAGCGGGAGCCTCTCCCACTTCCCAGCAGTACTAAAGATGTCCCACTGCCAGATGTCCCACTGTTGTTTAAGCAGAGAACAGTCAAACATCCGCTGAGGACTCCCAGACTGCAAGAGGGCACAGGCCAGGCTAAGGAGACCATCCCCCCACCACCTCCAAGTGCATGAATTTCATGCACCAGGCCTCTAGTAAAATCAAAATAGCTTTATAAAAACAGCCCAAAAAAGGATAAAATACATAATAAAACACTATATGTCCACAGTTTCTAAAAGATTTTATTCTGACATTTCTGCTTCAAACAGCAAACTCTTTTTAAAAGATCTATATAACTTTCAAAATGTATTTAATATAGAAAAAAAGTATTTACTACTTTTGACAACTTATTGTAATATAAAATTTAATGCATCAAAATTTTAATATTTGATACATGATAACTAATTCTAGCTGATTATACAAATTGTCTTTTCCTTTCTTTTTTTCATTTTAGTTTTCATTCACTATTTATCCCCTCTTCCACCTCCACCCACCCCGCTCCTCCCGCCACCCCAAATCACTACACTGTTGTCCATGTCCATGAGTTTCAAACAATCAGATTCACAACAAAAAAGATTAAAAATGTCAAGAACCTAAGAAAATTAACATGGCATTAAAATTCAACCATTCCCCAAAGTAAGAGAAAGTTAATCTAATATAACAAAGGACCAACTGATTCTGATGAAGCTGGAGGAAAAGCAAACATAAAAGAAAGAAAACAGTACCTTTGCCACTGTTGTTCTCCATTGTATAGAGGTAATCCATGTAGAAAGCCCCAAACCTCTGCATTCCGGCTATTTCAGTATATGTCTCCTGACAACAAAGCAAACAGAACACATGTATAGAAGAGACTTCTGAGTTTCATATCTGGTAAATCAAGAATCAGACACATATCCCTACAAAGAAAATGCATCAACTGAAAGCAGAGTACCAAAACAACAAAAAAGCAGAGGTTATCCAAAGAATTCACTTCTAAGTAAGGTGATGTTACCTCTACTACAAACTACGCAAAAGGGCATCTATAGTTCCACCAGACATTTTGACCACCCTATCAATAATGTCTGGTATGGAGGATAGTATACTCTTGACTCATACTACTAGCAAAAACTATTAATAATGTACACTCTTAAATAGTTTCATGCTTAAGTATTTTAGTACATTTGCATGAAATGATTTAAACACTAAAGATAATCTAAGATATTTAAAAGTATGTTAATTATGCAGGTCTAAATTAAACTCTTTTACTTTCAATAATGAAAGTAAATCTGTAGTGAAAAGGATTAAGTGTAAATTACCTATTCTATTACACTAATCTTCAGACAATTTTTTGGATTTTTAAATTTATTCCATAAAAAATACATTAATATCATCTTACATGAAAAAGTCAAACAATACTAAGACATATACATAGTAATACAGGAAATGCTTCATCTCTTCCCATTAATCCTACAACCCAAAAGTAACTGAAATTAATAGAGACACTTCTATGTTTCCTTCATGACTATTTTAACAGTAGGAAGTAGAGAAACAAACTAACTGTGGCTGCATACCACTTAAAAGTTGAGATCTTATAAACTTCTCTGGCTTTAGAAACTAGATGAAAACATTCTAAAGGTCTCAGTACACAAACAGCCTTAAGAATATATTAGATGGGAGGAAAGATAACAATAATAAGTAGTTATATAAGATGTCCACCCCAACACAGCCTACAACTCGGCTCAAATATATATTCTCTGACCTTATGAAGAGTCGCATCCAAGATAAATTCTGCACGAGCGCCATTATTTTCTGGGCTTCGGTAATCAAACAGTGAATTTGTAAGGTATGTCAAGCCTTTCATACTTAAATTTTCACCACAAATGAAGAAACAGGCTTCCTGAATATAAATGCAAAAATTTTTAACAGGAGGAAAAATCATTAGAGCGTTTAAGAAAATAAAACCTTAGTTTTATAACACCCATTCAGGAGGCCGTAGAAATCACTACAACTTGAAATCCTGTAAAAAGACAAGAATGCTGTCTCTATTTTCACTGCCTATTTGGCAAAGAACATTTTAACAAACCAAAAAGGAACTCCAAGTAGCTGCTATAAACAAGAAAGAAGTAACATTTATGAATTGGAAAGTATTTGGAGCTACTGTCCAGGTGTTAAGTGCTACCAACTTTTTAAACTCCCCTGAGCTCTATAATTTCTTACAGGGAAAACAGTTAAAGTTCCTCTCGAAGGCCAAAGATATATGTAGTCTCACAGACTTTTTGGTATGGTTAAACACTTCAATAAGCACTTCATTATCCCTGCATTCCATCCAAAAAAAGCAGGAAAGGGAAGATTTTGACTTACGGTTTCACTCCTATTCATATTCTCTTCAAAATCTTTAACACCCATAATTCCTTTAAGGCACATGGCTCGGCAACCTACAAAACCAATCTGGCAATCAAAGAAAGGCTCTCCCATCATAAGGGCCTGTGAGAGGAAAGGAAATAGAACTAAGAAGTTGAATTACATAAAAATGTTACCGGTTTTCCTTGTAGCATTTCTAAATCAGTCAAAACATCTTTAGAACAGAGCCTTTTCAAATGTATTCTCCTCAGGTCATAAATCCTATTAAAATAAGAAACTTCTTACTTGTCCCTGTATCCTCAAACCTTTGTATCTCAATGACTGGCACTTCATGAACACTGCTAATGCGCGCATACATACGAGCACGTACAAGTTAAATGAAAAAATAAATTAATGTTGCATATTACAGCAAAATCTGTTAAAAAAATTATTTCAACTAATACTACTAATCACTAAAATATATATTTGTAAAAATAAGTACAAAACTATAAATATATTTTAAACATACCAATTATGATTAAAACCTATATTCATTCAATACTAACTTTAAGAACTGTCAAAAGATTTTTAAAATGTATGTTAAATGTTGAAAGATTACCTTACCTCAATTGTGGTTCCTTCTTGTTCCCAACACAATACTTCTTTAGATGTTACTTTTTGAGGACTATAATAACTACTTTCAGCTTGCAGTTCAGTGAGCTAAGAAATAATATAAGAATGTTAAGTCAAATTAGTATTAAATGGCAATAAGCTGTCATTATTATGATGGATTGATGGAAACAAGGCCAATTTTAAGATTGGGGAAATTTAATTATTAAGCAGGAAAACAGGTGCAACGAAAACAGCTGCAACAGATTATCCATGGTAAAAAGGTTGAATATGCTACTCTAAGCTCCAATAGATAATTTAATACCTATACCACCTTATATTTAACTCCTTTTTCTTAACAATCTTGCTTTAAAAGGTGAGAGCTGTGCACCTATAACAGTCCCACAGTCATAAAATGGTTCATATATTCTGCCAAAGTTTTTATATTTCAACCTCAATTCATTTTATATTCACTAATATACTCAGCCAGGTTTATTTCAATCATTTCCAAGATTTGCAACTAAAAAGAAAGCTGTGAGGAAACACAAACAGATTCAACAAAACGCTAGTTCTATGAAGGAAATAGGTTCATAGGTGTTTATTTTCAAAATATGAGTCTCACAGTTTATGTCTGACTCAGTCAATCATGCAACAAATAACTAGATAACTAATCGAGATGCTGACAAAAGAAAAATATCCTTGTTCCACTGAAGCTTACAACACATCATTTGTATGTATCCAAAAACAAGATAAATTATTTTAAAAGGTAGTTTTCTAAATGCATTGTGGTATCCTGGTTTGAATCATGTACCAGAAAAGGGACATTATGAAATTCAATTAAAGTGTGGAATTCAAGAGTAATGCTCTAATATTGGCATCCTAGGTATGACAGATGTACTGTGAAAAGCAAAGAGGTTAATAACAATAAGGGAACTGTGTAAGTATGTGAACTTTCTGTACTCTCTCTGCAACTTTTCTGTACAGCTAAACCTATTCCAAAATAAAAATTTTAAAGGGTATTCTGCCCATGTTTGCCAATAATTCAGTGCCCTTTAGTCTTGTGAAATGGATATAAATATAAAGTCAACATAAAAGAGAGAAAAACATGATTAACTTAATCAAATAGAATATATTGAACCAAAAAGTTTATCATTTTAAGTATGATAATCTTTTTATACTGAGAATCAACTAATTACTCTCACTTTTCATAGCAAAAATATTTTTATATAATATAAGCCCTTGTTTTTTGGATGTTCCCCAGAGCTAGTACACACACATGTTGCTGTTTTCAAGTACAATTCCATAATCTAAAATGCATAAGTAAAACTGAATATTTTAAACTTAATCACCTTTCAGCTGTCTACAATTATTGTAGAGAAAAAGCAATTAATTGATTAAAAGGACTCAAACATTACAAGAACAATTTTCAACATTATTTTTTAAATGCTACATTTAATTTGGCATGATTTTTGTTGGATTGATATCAACTATTCAAAATGCTAATGTAGAAACATGACCTTGTTTTCTGATCAAAATATGAACCACAAATTAATTCCATACATTCTTCAAATCCAACTTGAACAATGAATTCTAACGTTTTCCTCTAATGTTGATAATATCAACATACTTCCCTTAGAGAAACCTCACAGAGACACAAATGTTGCAAATTTTCCAAAAGATATATAAACTAATGACAAACATTGCCCCAAAAGTCTATTAAAAGTTTTATATATAAATGCCTATTGACTCAGTTTAATACAATTCTTTCTCATCCATGAAGTTAACAGAAATATACCAGAATAATTCCACATTTCGAATAAGCAAAAATCACCAAAAAAAATTACCAGCAATCCTTGACATCCTTCCGCAACTTAGATTAAAAATAACTTCCTACCTGGTGTCAACAGTGGTTGAGCATAAACCTGTCAATCAGGAGGTCGGGGTTCAACTACCTGTCAAGGCACATGCCCATGTTGCAGGTTCAATCCCCAGTCTGGGGTGTGCAAGAGGCAGCCAATCAATGATTCTCTCTCATCATTATGTTTCTATCTCTTTCTCCCTCTCCCTTTCCCTTCCTCTCTGAAAACAATAAAAAAAATTTTCAAAAACACTTCCTAATTTGGATCGTATAAAACTGGCAATTCTATTTAATAAGAGTAATATGCAAATTGACTAGCACTCCAAAACACAAGATGGCTGCCCCCATGTGGACACGAGATGGCCACAACAAGATGGCCAGCAGGGGAGGGCAATTGTGAGCCAGCAGGCCAGCAGGGGAGGGCAGCTGGGAGGGACCAGGCCTGCAAGGGAGGGCAGTTGGAAGCGATCAAGCCTGCAGAGGAGGGCAGTTAAGGGTGACCAGGCTGACAGAGGAGGACAGTTAAGGGTGACCAGGCCTTCAGGGAAGGGCAGTTGGAGGGGACCCAGCCCTGCAGGGGAGAGCTTTTTTTTGGGGGGGGGGGAATTAGGCCTGCAGGGGAGGGCAGTTAGGGATGACCAGGCCTGCAGAGAAGGACAGATAGGCATCAATCAGGGTCTCAGAGGAGTGGTTAGGGGGTGATCAAGCTGACAGAAGAAGCAGTTAGGGGCAATCAGGAAGGCAGGCAGGTGAGCAGTTGGGAACCAGCAGTCCTGGATTGTGAGAGGGATGTCCGACTGCCCATTAAGGCCCGATCCTACCGGACATCCTCAAGGGGTCCCAGATTAGAGAGGGTACAGGCTGGGCTGAGGGACATTACCACCCCCCCCCCCATACACAAATTTCGTGCACGGGCCTCTACTATATCTAATAATTGACAACAGTTGGCTCTTTATTACATTTCAAGATTTTATTGTTTTATCATTTTAATATTGCAGACTGACCCATATTCCTTTAGTTTAGTCAAAGGTAAATGAGTGAATTCCAAAGGGGAATATGGTCAATGGTATTGTTTTGACTGTGTATGGGGCCAGATATGTGTTTGGAGTGTTAGGGGACCACTCTGTGAAGTGAACGGTTGTCTGGCCATTGTGTGGTACGTCTGATGCTAGTGCATAATGGTACTGAATGTAAATTGTAACTGAAAAAACTTTTTTTTTTTTTTTTAAGAAAAGCATAGGATGGACAATGGAATGAAAAGAGAGGTAGGTGAGATAAACTCAAATAACAAAATTAAAATCTATAATGGAGACAATAACAAAAAAAGACAAATCAATGAATTTCAATTAAAATTTATAAAATTAAAAATTTTAATAAAAGAATTCAAAAATAATGAACAATGGTGCTAAAATAGCACAACTAATGAGTGCATTTTTATCATTTTCATGCAAACTTTATTAGGAAAAAAAATCTTTTAAACCAATCAAACCATGACTAAAATTTTTGCTGAAACTAATTCTCTATATTTTTCAACTTTTGTCATATTAGAAAATACTAAATCATTTTTAATTATAAAACTTTTTAAAGACTATTAAAGACTGTTTACTTTAAAATAGTTTAAAAGTCTGATACTCTACAGACTGAGCTAACCGGGCTCTTACTTTAAAACAATTTAATCTACCCTAACTGGTTTGGCTCAGTGGATAGAGTATCGGCCTGTGGACTGAAGGGTCCCGGGTTCGATTCTGGTCAAGGACATGTACCTTGGTTGTGGGCACATCCTCAGTAGGGAGTGTACAAGAGGCAACTGATTGAAGTTTTTCTCTCATCAATGTTTCTAACTTTCTATCCCTCACCCTTCCTCTCTGTAAAAAATCAAGAAAATATATATATTTTTAAATGGTTGAATCTACCATCTGGTATAGTTATAATTTGTTTAGTTGTACTACTGAATGGAAAAAAAAATTATTTCAAGCAGTTAACAATCTAAGCTAAATTAAAAATAACATGAAACCAAAAACTTTATATTTTTTAACTGCTATATTTCAAGTATATACCTAGTTGCCTAGAATACTTCTTTACTCCTTTAGAAAAATGCCTCCATGGGGAAAAAAAAGGGAAAAACACACCCAAAGACAAATAAAATTAGAGAAAAAAACAGTATTTAAAAGAGGATTCCAAAAATTCTGGAAGATAAAAAGCAAATGAGATGGCTGGATGATGAATGGATGGGTAGATGATGAATGGCTGTATTAATTCAACACATATTTATTTGTTGAATATGTACCAGGCAATTTCCAAGAATTAGAGATACAACTACCCTTAAAAATTACCACTTAATGAGTATGGTGTACAATCAAAAAAGAATACCCATGATTCTCTGATGGGCATTTGTGTTGTTTCAACTTTTTGGCCACTTTGTATGTATGAACATGTATGTGCATCTATTTGTTTCAGACCATTTTCAATTCTTTTGAGGATATAAGAAGGATTAAAATTGCTAGGTCATATAATAATTCTACGTTGTAACTACTGAGGAACCGTCAAACTGTCTTCCACAGCAACTGCACCATTTTACATTCCCGCCAATCTTCCCATTGGTTTTTAACCAACTCCAACAAGATTACACCAGTGTCAAATCACTACTCTGGTCAAGATTACCAACCATTTCTTTTCCACAATGTCAAATCCAATGATCTATTCTCACAAATGTACTCCTCCTCCTTCCACTTCAAAACATTTATGCACTTAGCTTCCAGACAGACACTCTGGCAGTTTTTTGCCTACATCGCTCATCACTTATTTTCCGTTCCCCTCAGTATTTCTTCCTCGTCTCTCCAAATATTTAACATCACAGTGCCTCCGAGCCAGGTCCTAGAATCTCTCCTTATTTCTATCTACACTAGTTCCAGTCCTAATAAAATTCTGATTTTAAAATCTTACATTTATATACTCAGACTAAACCTCTAATCTGAAGCAATTCATAAATCCAACCAGAGAGTTCTACTTGAATATACATTGGTCATCTTAATCTTGCCCAAAACGAAACTCCTGATATTTCTCTCCGACTTCCTCCTCTTACAATCCTCCTCATCTCAGAATATCAGAACTCAACCCTTCTAGCTGCTCAGGAGCCATCCTTGGATTGTCTTTATTTCATGTATGTCTCACAACAAAATCTTCCAGGAAGTCCTGTCCTCTGGACCTTCAACATCCAAAATCCAGTTACTTCTCACCACTTCCACTTGCTACCACCCTAGCCCAAGCCATTTTATCTTTTGCTTGAAAACTGCAATCCTCTCTCTGTCTGCTTTTGTTCCCATACAATCAGAGTGCTGCAGTTTAAAACATCCCATAACCACTATGCTAAAAAATTGTCCCAAAACTTATCTTACTCAAGATTAATGACAAGTCCCTAAAATGACCTACAAAATATTATAAGTTATGGACCCCTTCAAATCCCATTATCTCTCAAAACTGATTTTGTACTACTTTTACATTAGCTCACTTTGCTGGGAATCTTTTGCTATTCGTTGAAATATTGGAATATTCACATTAGCTATTTCCAGAATGTTCATTCCCAAGAATCTATAAAGCTCTCTCTTTCACACATCTTTTTCTTAAATATCCCTTCCTATTGAGGACTTCCTTGATCACTCAATTTAAATTTGCAAATACCTTCACATCTAGTGGAAGTGTCTGCTATTCCTCTTCTCACTTTATTTTTTTCTACATAATCCATATCATCAATGGCCATACTATATATCTTCATTTATTTATTTATAACAATTCAAATTTTAAGAAGTCTAATCTGTTCACTATGATATCTCTAGAGTCAAAACAGTGCCTGGCCCATAGATGGTGTTAATATACTTTTGTTGGATGAATTAGATACTGTTCAAGAATATTACATGTATAGTAATACTATTATAAAAAGCCAAGGAATAAATAATCTAAAATTAAAATTAGGTTAGGGGAAGAGAGGACAAAATATGATCGAAGAACACAGAAGGTATCAGAATACTATAAAATTTTATTTTTCTTAAAATAGTGTTTATTATTCTTTATCTTGAAAATACATATTATAAATCTCTTTTGAATATATATTTTACATGTATTTCTTTTTTGTTAATTCTCACTCAAGAATATTTTTTTCCATTGATTTTTAGGGATAGGGGAGGATAGGTAAAGGGAGAGAGAGAGGGAGGGAGAGAAGGAGGGAGGGAAGGATAGAGGAAGGGAGGGAGACAGTGATGTGAAAGAGACACACAGATTGGTTGCTTCCCACATGTGCACCAACTGGGCTGATGCTGGAACTTGCAACCCAGGATGAAACCTTGACCAGGAATCAAACCCGCCACCCACCAAATCCGTGGTCACCAACTAGTGGTCCACGGACCAATAGCGTCCATGAGGTCCAAAAGATTGGCAACCACTGCTTTGGTGCATGGGCCAACACTCAAACCACTGAGCAACACCGACCAGGACTTACATGTATTTGTTAATGAAGTGGAAAACCTATGGTAAACACTACTAAAAACAGAGTAAGGTAAGAAATTAGACTGTCTTAAGGAGTGAAAGAAAAGTGAGAAGGCGATAAAATGTATATAAACAACACTTTTAAGTAAATTTAGTAATGATAGAGAACACAGAGTAGAAAGAGTAGCTGGAGGGATACATGAGGAAAAGGAAGATTATCTATGTGCATTTCTTTTTTAATGTAAATATTAAGGCATCTCTGTATGTCAATTAAAAGATTTAGTAGGGAGAGAAAAACTTTCCGAGAAGCTGATTTTTAAAAAGAAGGCAAGTGGAGAAGGCCTTAAGAAGACAGGAAGAGACCCAAATTCAGAGATGTCACATGAGGGGACATACACATCCAGTAAGGATTGGCAGAATGTATCGTACATCTATTTAATGAAAAACAAACTTTACGCTAGATCCTAATTACAAATAAAAATGTAAACGTTAAGCTGAGAGAGATAAACAGCAAGAAAGAAGAAACTTACTTTGAAAGTCACTGTAGCCTTTGTACAGTAAAATCCTATAGAAACAATAGGATCCTTCAAAGTCTGAGATTTCTGCTGATGCATGGTTGATGCCGGATCATTTCCAAGGTAGTCTTCCTCACCATCATCGTAACTCACAATTGCAGGCACAAATGACCAGGCCCATGACACCCATCCCTGTGACTGTTCATCCTCTTGCTGTGAATACAGCTCTTGACCTTTGTACTGAGAAGGATAAGGCATATCTATTCTTGTTTCATCTTCAACACCTACCAACCAAAATAAAATGATTTTAAATAAGTCAAAAGGGTTTTAAAAAATTAAGAGGTAAATTCTGTTAAAATATATCTCCCACATCTTTCTTTCTACATAAAAAGTATGAACAAATCATACATTGGTTATTATTATTTTAAACCAATAATTTAGCATTCCCACCTTTAAGTTTCTATATGTTAGTGTCAAGCTCATTTCTTTTTTTTTTTTTTAAGTATATATTTCAGAGAGGGAAGGGAGAGGAAGAGATAGACACATCAATGATGAGAATCACTGATCAACTGCATCCTCCAACCCCCTTACTGAGGAATCAAGCCCGCAACCTGGGCATGTGACCTGACTGAAAATCAAACCATGAACTCTTGGTTCATAGGTCAAAGCTCAAACACTGAGCAACACAGGCCAGGCTCAATCTCCTTTCATAGACCATAATTAATGTTATATGGGAAGCAGATTGTCACATAATTTTACTTTATCACATAATTTTAAATGTAGTTGAAAAATAAAATTAATAGCTTCAGTTAATGGCATTTTACTCATTTAAACAATAAAAAACTCTACTTCCCAAAAATAAGGCTCGAGTGCTAAAAAACTGACTTTATAGAAACATAATATCAGAAAACTACAAGAAAAGCTCCTGTTTCCCTGATGCACCCAGAAAAAAAAAAGAGAGAGAGAGAGAATGGCAATTATTCCTGGGCAAAATGCACACCCCCCCAAAAATAATTACCCCAAAGGATGAAAGCAAATGTTATAATGAAATTATTCTTATACATTGTAAAGAAAATAACAGTGTTAGTGACTCTTATTAGCATATAACATAAGTTAGTATCTTTTCTTATTCTAGAGATGAAAAATTATAGCAAACAATTTTTATTTGGTTACAAATAAAGAGAAACTAAAGATTTAAATTCCAGCTGCTCTTATTTCATCTTGTAAAGACAAATTCCACTAGTCTCTTAACATTATTGCATTTCAAGGGCACATGCCCAGGGTTGTAGACCCAAATCCTAGTAGGGAACTTGCAGGAAGCAGCTGATCAATGATCCATCACTGATGTTTCTATCCCTCTCTCTCCCCCTTCCTCTCTGAAATCGATAAAAAATATATTTAAAAATATAATAATTACTAGGATATCTTGAGGTTGTACTACTTTTAACTTTTGTATAATATACATTCTGAATACTTTTACCAATTAGAAATATTAGTTACTTTTACCATGCAGGAAAAAGAAAATCAAAATAGTATCAAGCATATAGAAAAAAATCAAAGTAATGTCAAACAACCAAAATAAAATAATGCCACCACATTAGAAATGAAAACTTCAATCTAATGTATTTTTAAAGTTTCACACAATTATGAAAACACTTTGTAAGAACAATAGTTCTAAAATAAATGTTTATTATATTTACCTGTTATGTTTCCTGACGTATCTTTATTATGACAGGTAAAGTCTTCTGTTTCTCCATCTTTAACATTACCTATTTCTCCATAGTAAAGAGCAATCGCAAGTTGCATTATACGGATAAACATAGGCAGTTGTTGATCTGTGATAGAAAGTTTCAAACTCTCTACTAAGGTGTGAATCTGTATTTTGAAAGATAAAAACATCAACAAATCATGTTCAAAGGGTGTATCTTTTAGCATAGATAGAGAAACGTTAAATCCTAATTGGAATAGCATAAGAGAAATAGTAATGTCCCAAACATTTCTAACATTAAAGCCAAAATAACAGTTTATTCTAAAATCTTAGGAATTAAACAAATTTTGCTCTGATCAATAAACTTTAGAAACAAACTATATTAAGCCAAATTATGTAAATACAAATAGAAATAATGAAAAGATAGAGTCATACTATATTTTCAGAAAAAAAGTTACGTAACCAAAATACAGCAGTACCCACTTATTTGCAGGAGATAATTCCAAGACCCTTAGTGTATGCCTGAAATTCCAGTTAGTACTAAACCCTATATATCCTATGTTTTCTCCTAAACATACATACATTTTCTTTAAAGGAAGCACTTGAAGGCTTCTATTTGGCCTACTCAAATTGCCAGCAGCACCACTCTTGCATTTAAGGGCCATTAGCAAATAAAATAAGGGTTACTTGAACAAAAGCACTGCGATACCACAATAGTGGATCTGACAACCAAGAGGACTACTAAGTGACTATCGGGCAGGAAGCATATACAGCATGGATACGCCAACAAAGAGATGGCCCATGTTATCACAAATGATAGTAAGATTTCATTCTTTTTTATGGCCGAGTAATATGCCATTGTACTAGTGTACATACATTACTGTTTTTTTATCCATTCATCTACTGATGGAAAACTTGGTTGCTTCCATAGCTTGGCTACTGTAAATAACTGTGCAATGAACACAGGGGTGCATATATAATTCTGAATTAGTGTTTTGGGTTTCTTCAGAAAAATACCCAGAAATGGATTGCTAGGTCATAGGCAATTCCATTTTTAATTTTCACCACATCCTTTTAAATATTGTATGACACCAATAACAAACAATCTTAGCAAAATCAATGACAAAAAAATTAACCTTTTATATAGACAGATAAATGTAGATAAACAGATATATATATATATAGGATGAAATAAAAGTAGATTTACAGTTGTTCATATGGAATACACAATAATTAATAATAATATAAGAATAAACTCTGTTTCATGTACTCACAACTGTAACCTATTTTTGCCCCATCCTGCATATTTAATATATGTATCTTTAAATATTATTTTAATATGATATATATACTAAAATCAGTAAGACTAATCACCAGTAGAAAAATAGACAAAAAAATCTAACTGGATTTTTAAAAGAACAAATTATAAGTAAACATATTCTCAATAAATGTAACTTAACTAATAATCAAATAAATGTTCATTAAAATATACAAATTTTTGCTCAACAAATTGGAAAGTTTTAAAACATGATCATACATAAAGATCACAAGTGTGTAATATAAGCACTCACTTAAATGTTCATGAGCATTTGCATTGGTTAAACCTTTCTGGAAACAATTTTGTAATATAGATCACAGGTCTTAAAAAGTTTAGGTCCCTCAACATGATATTTGCAATTACAGAAATCATTCCTAAGAAATTAATCAGATATGTGTTCAAAGCTTTATGTGGAGACTTTAATTCCTATGAAAAAAGAAAAAAAAAGTCTATTTTCAAAAATGGGGGAAATGTTTAAATTAATTATATACCCTTATAAAATCTCTCTCCCAAAAGATGAAAAAATCATAAAAAGCTTACCCAAAATATAAATAAATAAACTCAATAAAAAACTTAAACAAACATGAGAGATTTTCACAAATAATTAGGGCATCTGGAACACTTTGGGAAATCCCTCTTCGAGGTGATCAATGAGGTTCAACCCAGTCCATATTTCTTAAGACTGATGAGTCTAATTCAAAATGATAAATCTTACATCACAATGCACAGTCTTAATAGAAAAAACTCAAACTTTTATTTCAGTTGAGCGTAATATGTTATCTTATATTTAATGATTACCAAAGTCAGAAAACACCTATCGACAAGCTTATTTATATTAAGGAGTGTTGTATAATAAAATTCCAATTGTGAGAACACAAACTATTTAAATTCCAACACTACATTTTCCTCAAGTTCATTTATTTTACTTTTTCTCTAATTTAGCTACATCCTAGAACATAAAATTAAATTTGTACTAATGATCAATAAGATAATTTTATATAGTCAAGCTTCCATGTATCCATTATTTGTTTGCAAAATATATCTTGGATCCATCTTAACATTCTCCAACTTTACTAACAGGTTCAAGACTAAAGATGGAAAGTAACCCCATCATCCTGAGACAGAAGTAGCAATACTATTAAATTAATATTCTTCCATGGTTATCTTTGCCAAAGAAGCTAATGTAAAAATAGAAGGGAAAAGTAACAAAATTTAAACAAACCACTATACACAATGTGTGTGTGTGGGGGGGGGGGGGGAGAATAACACTCATGACTGAGCACCACCAAAGAAAATCGGGTGGATTTCATATTATGCAATTTAAGTATCAGAGAGCTACATAAATTCAAAAGTTTTATGTTTTTTAATGTAAAAATAATACTTTATGCAGCCATACCTGAACAAGCATAGCAGTCAATACCAGTGTTCAGACTTAGAGCTCACTTTTCTATTACACAATGTTAGTATTCAGAGGCATGTAGTCCTTTATGATAAAGAGCTAATATGCTAATGGTCATGATGTCCTCACACCATAATAACTATTCAGCAGGAGGCTGTGTGGGCAGAGCCACCACGATGCTCCAGAGATGGGGTGGAAGCAGGGAGACGCCCAGAGGAGGCGGGACCAGCCAGAGGTGACTTGCAGGGATGAGGGCAGGGCTTGAAGCCGCCAGAGAAGGCCCAGAGGGGTTGGGGTCAGGGCCAGGCACACTTGAGCTCTGGGTAGAGGGGTTAAGGTTGTCAAAGCGAGGGGGCGGGCGGGGGCTGCACGATTTCCCGCACCAGGTCACTAACTCAATAATAAAAACTCATTTCACATTAAAACTCCGTTATCAAGATCACAAGTCACTTTGGGAATTTTTTTTTCTAAGATAACATAAATAGATGGAGGTTTAGGAAACAGTTATGTAACCAAAGAACAAAAGATTTACACTTGAGACTATACACACTGATAATCATACCAATTCCTTGGAGAACAACAAATTTTCACATGTATCAAAAGACTTTACCTAAAAAATTCCCATACTCTGAGATTTTAATTACATTTTGAAACCAGAGGTCAAAAGCTATTATTTCCTGAACCAATAAGATACCAGGTTAGCAAATCAAGCCTTATAAATTTATGAAAGAAAAAAGAGACAATAACTACAGCCATCCAGCCATGCTAAACAAATTATAACAATTTAAATGTAGATTGATAATCAGTCCACTGTGGGCATAAAAATACTTTTTTATATGATCTTCCTGAAATACTTAAAGAAAAAAGCACTAACAAACAGTTGGACAAAGTAAAAAGGAAACTAAAGTCACACACACACACACACACACACACACACACACACACAAAAATAGGACCCCAAGTACCTCTCCTAGAGCACATAATGCAAAATGTTATAAACATAATATATAAAATAGAACTTACAAATGTAACTAAAACTTTTGTATAAAAACAAATGGCATAAAAATAAATGGAATATATATTTACGAGGTTAATTTCTTGTTTTTTAATAATAATTAGCATGCACAGGAGCCAATAAAGAAAACAGAGACATGCAAATGAACTACCAGCAAAAATGAAACACCTACTTTAATAACAGACGGCATCTTGGAATTTAGGTTATCATACGTAAAATGCAGACGAGTTCTGAAGGAACATTTGTATAACAAAGGATCCTGGTAAAACTCTATTTTGCCACTAGCATTCCGTTTATCAAGACAAACTGTACAGTCTGAAAAGTTGATAACTTTTCTCAGCACCAGATCAGTGGCTAAAAAGAAAAACATTATAAGTAAAATAAAAAAAGGTTAACAGAAAAAAGGCAACTATTACTTACTAGTACAAGCAGTAATGCAAGTAAGATTAATAGAGCATTAAATATATGCCAGAATCTATGTAAAGAACATCTCATTTAGCCCTAACAGGTTTGTCTCAGTGGATGGAGCGTCAGCCTGCGGATTCAAGTATTCCAGATTCGATTCTGGTCAAGGACATGTACCTTGGTTTCGGGCACATCCCCAGTAGGGGGTGCGCAGGAGGCAGCTGATCGATGTTTCTCTCTCATTGATGTTTCTAAATCTCTCTCCCTCTCCCTTCCTCTCTATAAAAAAATCAATAAAAAAATATTTTAAAAAATCTTTGTAGCAAAAAAGAACATCTCACTTATTATATCATTTAAATCTTCCAACAATTTTATAATATAGGCACAAAAATCCTCATTCTCTGCATAAATAGAGACCAAAGAAATAAAGTACCTTATCCCCAATTTGCTTGACACCTAACCTACAAATTTAAGACAAAAGTAGAAAATTTCATTATATTTTGCTATCTGCAATGAGATATTAAATAATCTAACACACACACACACACACACACATATAAAAAGAAGTGGCCCTAACACTGCCATGACCAAAGACAGGAGCGAGTGGGCGAGGCTGCGAGCATGGCAAGGTGCACGCTGATGGACGGGGCTGCAAGCAAAGCCAGGCAGTTCGGGAGGGTGGGGTGCGAGGTTTTGTGCGCTAGGCTTCTAGTCTGTAAGAATGAAAGTGTAATCTCCTAATCAGACCAGATTACCTTCTGGATGAAGCCGGGCTGCAAGGGAAGCTTGGGTCCTTGGGCTAGAGGGAAGCCAGTGCCAACAGCGGGGGGGGGGGGGGGGGGGGGGCCTACTCTTGCATGAATTTCCTGCATCAGGCCTCTAGTAATAATATAAAATTCCTGAGAAATTATTTAGTAGTAATCACTCATTTAATATTTTACACTAAAAAACTTGAAGCTATGACCTAAACCTGCACTCTCTAATATGATAGCAACCACTTATACATGGCTATTTAAATTTACATATGAATTTAAAAAAATTATAATTATATGAAAATAAAATTTCAGGTCCTTGGTTGCACTAGCCACATTTCTAGTGCTCAGCAGAAACATGTGGCTACTGGGTACAAGACTGGATCATACAGATATAAAATATATCCATCATCATAAAAATTATGGACTAATACTCCTCTAGATAATAACTAATGAAATCCCCAATGATAGTACCAAGGTTTTATTCAAGGCAATAAAAATGAAACAATTACTGGTAAAATACCAAACTACAAAAAGAAACCATTAGCAAATCCGTGGTTTTATTCCTAATAAGCAATTCTGGCCCAAGTCTACTTGGTCAATTATTTTAAGTTAGCTACTCCATGCTATAGCCATGGGAATGTTCAAAACAATAAAATATTTAAATTTAAAATATGTATGGTAACACTATTTTTGAGTATAGCCTGGCAACCTCAGTAATTCAGTCTTTAATTTCCTTATATTTTTGTGAATTTAATTTTTCAAGAAGGAAAAAGAATATGCACATGTGTGGAAACAGTCAAGTTATATTAGCAAATAAATTTCAAACTTGTCTTTTAAAAAAATGCACAAATTTACCATATTATCTCATTTAACATCGTATATTATTAAATTACTTAGTTACTGACATTATATACAGAAACCAAAGACTTGGTTGGGCCTTTGTGTACCCGCTTCTTCATGCTTCATAACAGAGCTGTGAATCTGGGTTGTTCTTGATTTTTAAAATGTGAAAACTAAAGCTTGGAGAACACACAAAAACGAAAACGGACTCCAGTTTTGTTCACTGCTAGTTGCATGCCTTAACTGGGCAAGTCAAATAATCTTGAGACTCAATTTCACTTCCCTCTCCTTCAGCTAGGACTTAAAATAAGCAAATGAATATATGACTACATGAATAAGAAAGCGTTACAATCGACAGTCAGGGAGTCTTCCCCAACGGCCAATATGGCACAGGGGTAGGTTCTTACACTGGGTGTGCCAAAAGCTAAAAAGATGAATGGATAGAGCCTGAGTATTTAAAAGCTAGAAAGAAGGCAAGCACATCAAAAGCTAGGAAGATGAATGAACAGAACTCAAGAGTGCCAGAAGTTAAAGTGATGAATGACAGGCCCAGCACGCCAGAAGTTAGCAAGAGAATGGAACAGAAAAAAGCCCTCCCCACCCTAACCCTATAAAGAGATGGTCTTTGAGGCAGGGGTCCACCATTCTGCCAGGTCCCAGCACCCAAATAAACTTCTTCCCTGCTGGTAGGCAGCCCAACCAGGTCTCAGTTACAAAAGGGTATCGTTCCTTTATGGAGTTGTTATGAGAATGAGAGAAAATAAATAATATAAGGAATAACAGCAGCTCCCTTTCTGAGCCATTACGTACAGGACACTTTTTTTTTTTAATATATTTTATTGATTTTTTACAGAGAGGAAGGAAGAGGGATAGAAAGTCAGAAACATCGAGAGAGAGACATCGATCAGCCGCCTCCTGTACACCCCACTGTGGAGATGTGCCCGCAAGCAAGGTACATGCCCCTAGCCGGAATCGAACCTGGGTCCTTTCAGTCCGCAAGCTGACGTTCTATCCACTGAGCCAAACCGGTTTCGGCATGTACAGGATACTTTTATAAGTTTTTCAGCACATTAATGTATTTAATAAAATAATTATATTAAAAAGCGCCTTTTTATCCTCATTTTACAAGTGACAAAATTGAAAAACAGAAGTAAACTAAATAACCCAAGGTCATACATCCAGCACCAAGTGGGAGAACCAGGATGCAAATGCAGACAGACTAACTTCAGTGCCAGCACTTTCATTGTTTTATTTTTTTCTGAATTTTCTTTTTTCTAATGTAGAGTCATTTTACCAGCTTTATTAAAGCGTAATTCCTATTGAAATATACTGCTGATACATACAGTATACAATTTCACAGTTTTGGGGTTTGGGTACTTTGTAATTGAATTTATTGGTGTGACATTGGTTCACAAAGCCAATCTGATTCCAAGTGTACAAATAAACAAAGCATCTTCCGCACAGAGCATCACATGTCCATGGCCCTGAACCAAGCCTCTTTCCATCCTGACTTTCTCCCCTGATGCTCACCTTTAACTACCCCTCCACCCCTTTCCCTCTGGCTATCGCCACACTGCTGTCTGTCCCTAAGTATTACGTATATGTGTTCTTTCTGCTTAATCCCTTCGCCTTCTTTCATCAGGTCCCCCAAAGTCCCTCCCCTCTGACAGCTGTCAGTCTGTTCTCTGCATCTATGAGAGCCTGTTTCCATTATGTTCATCAGTTTACTTTGTTCATTAAATTCCACATATAAGTAACATCATATGGTATTTGTCTTTCTCTCACTGGCTTATTTCACTTAGCATAATCTTAATTTCCAGGTCCTTCCATGCTGTGACAAAAGGCAAGATTTCCTTTTATTATGGCCAAATAGTATTCCATTGTGTAAATGGATCACAGCTTTTTTATCCGCTCATCTACTAATGGGCACTTGAGCTGTTCCAGATCTGAGCTATTATAAATAACAATGCAATGCACATAAGGGTGCTTTTTTTAATATTTTTATTGAATTCAAAGAGGAAGGGAGGAGAGACAGATAGAAACATCAATGAGAGAGTCACATGAATCAGCTGCTGCTGCACACCCTCTACTGGGGATCTAGCCTGCAACCTGGGCATGTGACCTCACTGCTAATCAAACCCGAGACCTCTGGGTCCATGGGGTGATGCTCAATCCACTGAGCTACACCTGCAGAGCAAGAGTACTTGTATTTTTTCAAATACAAGTGTTTCGAGTTTCTTGGGATATACTCCCAGAAGTGGGATTACTGGGTCAAAAGTTTTAATTTTATTTTAAAATGTTTAACTTTTTGTGGAAACACCATACCGTTTTCCACAGTGGCTACACCTTCTGCATGCACATCAACAGTGCACAAGGGTTCCCTTTTCTCTACATCCTTGCCAGCACTTTAATTTATTGATGATACCAATTCTGATAGGTGTAAGGCCTCATTGCTGGTTAACCGCTTTTCATGCATCACTGGCAAATGTGTTCTCCCAGTCATTCAGTGGGCTCCCTTCAGATTTTGTTGATGGTTTCTTTACTCTGCACTACGTTTTTTAGATTGACGTCCCATTTCTCTATTCCTTCCTTTGCTTGCCTTGCCCAAGGAACTGTATCTGCAAAAATATTGCTAAGAGACATGTCTGACATTTTACTATGTTTTCTTCTAGTATGTTTATGGGTTTGCAACTTACATGTAAGCCTTTAATCCATTTTGAGTTCACTCTTGAGTATTAGTGCCAGCACATTTAGAAAATACATAACATTGCAAGTCACAGATAAAAGGAGCTCACAATATTCTCCTTAAAATATTTTCCAAAATATACATTTCTTACTCTAACAAAACATGTATCGTAAATTAACAAATGTTATTATTTGATTAATATCTCTCCTGATAAAACTAATAAGCAGTGTCTATTTTCTTCACAACTATAATTTTGATAGTAATAAACAAATGATAGTGATTAAAACTGTATTATTACTTAGATATTTTAAGAAAAGCAAGAGAGTAAAGTATGTGAATAGTTAAAGGAGGTTTCAGGAATATCGAAAAATCCCATATGTACTCTAGAATACAGGAACCGAAAACATAAATCATTCAGATATATTGTTTGCCATTACCAAGTAAAATGAAAGCAACATTAAAAATTTTAACTTAATTAAAATTTTTCAGTTTTCATTGCTATAATCCAATGAAAACTTGGATTTCATTTACAATCCACAGCATTGTAAAATATTATACATCACCTTTGAAATAAGCAAGTTATAGCTAAGAAAAAATTAAAATTAAAAATATTTTTTAAAGTCTGGGGTTTCTTAATCTAAGGCTCTGTTAACTTCTATAATTGCACGTTAAATTTTATATATGTATATTTTCCCAGTCTGAAGGCATAAAGTTTTCCTTAGATTCATCCAAGAGCCAGTGGGCCCAAGAAAGGTTTAGAATCCAAGAAAACGGTTTCAATAATGGAGAATCTATAGTATTCTTCACAGTATTTACTCACCAGAAATATCCATGAATGCACGATCCCATAATTCACCTACTGTATAGCATTCTGCGGAAGTTATGTTGACTGAAAGAACAATATCATCTTCAACATATTTCAGTATGAGATTATTTATAACAATGTTTACATTATTTACAACTCGTCTAATCAGACTCTGTACATAACCTATAACAAAGGGAAAAAAGAATGCCACAATCAGTCAATACATATTTCTTAAAATTTTGTTGAGCATAATGTACATAAAAGGTAGGTCAGCTTACCATATTTTGCAAAGAAGAAACGAACATTTAAATAGGTACACAAGCAATGACACCAGCATTCCGCACCACCCCAGCCACTCCAGGCCGCTGGCAGCGAGGAAGGCGGAAAGGCGGCTCTGGCTGGAGCGAAGGCGGGGCCAGCAGCCAGGGGAAGGAAGGCCCATTTTTGCACGAATCTTCGTGCACTGGGCCTCTGGTTGTAAAAAACGCTGCTATGAACGTACAGGTGCATATATTCTTTCTGGTTTGTGTTTCAATGACAGATCACTCACTACAGATGGGCTTTTTCATCTATTTTTTTAATACAGTGATACCTCGAGATACAAGTGCCCTAATATATGAGATTTTTGAGATACGAGCCGTCGAGCAAGCGATTTTTGCTTTGAAATATGAGCAACATTTGAGATAGGAGTAATCGCGCATATCGGCCGGCTGCACACGATCCACCAGTTTACCGCGACTTGAGTGTCTCATAGTTTCCCACGCCTCAAGGTTACGGAAGGAATTAAACTTATATTTTGAGGTACCACTGTAGTTTTCCTCAGTTTCTCATAACACTGATAAAGTTGAGATAAATAGGGCAATTCACCAAAATAAAAGAATCCAGTATCTAAAAAGAACTGTATCTAAAAAACTGTAAGTTTCCTTATTAAAAATGCAAGGTCAAAGTAACAGTGACTGCACAATGGAATAAATGATACACCATCTCTTTAATAGCTCAAATAACTTAGTCCTAAGAAAGCTACAATAATCCAAGTACCTAGTTTAAAAGTAGTATCATTCTACAGAAATATAAAGTATAAAGAACACTGAGGAAAGATGCATAAATGAATAGATAAGTGATATAACCTTAAAATTTGTCTCTAAATACAAACTGTCAGCATATCTTACAATATGCTAAGTTCAAAATTCAAAACTGTTATTATTAGTAATAACGCAACGTCCTGGCTTATATATTATTAACTGAAAGAAAATTGTCTGCTTCAAACCAGTCAGATTCAAACTCTTTTGACCCCTCTCACAGTAAGAAACACTACATCATTACCCAGCACAAGCACACACATATGCAAAAGTTTCTTGAGAGAGAAACCAAGATGGCGGCATAGGTAAACACCTAAACTGCTGCCTCGCACAACAATTTCAAAACTAAAAGACAGAACGGACATCATCCAGAACCACAGGAAGGCTGGCTGAGTGGAAATTCTACAACTAGGAGGAAAGAGAAAAGCACACAGAGACTCAGAGGAGCTGCAGGAGGCAGAGGTACTGAGACGTGTGCAGAGAGGATTAGAAACTGAGTGCACGGCTGGCTTTCTCAAGCAGGAGAGAGAAAAAAGTTCCCGACTACGCTGAACTCCAGTTCTGGGCGAGAATCTGGGGACCCAGTCTCATACAGGGTGAAAGTGGACTGTCAGGGAAGAGAAAAGCACACTGAGATTCACAAGAACTGTGGAAGGCAGAGGTACCGAGGCATGTGCACAGAGAGGGTGGATAACTGAGTATGCAGCTGAATTTCTCAAGCGGGAGGGAGACAAAAGCTCCTGACTGCACTGAATTCCAGTTCCCAGCGAGACTCTGGGGACCCAGACTCATTTGGGGAGAAACTGGACTGTCTCGCAGTGGGCAGAACTAGAGGGCAGCTTTCTCTCATAAGTGCTTGCTGCAATTACCATGGGACACTGAGACCCAGGGGCCTATTAGGGCAGGGCTGATGGGAAACCAATGCTGTCTGCTCTGCCGTGAGACTTCACTCCATCCAAGCTGAGCACAGAGGCTTTTGCAAGTCTTGTCTCATACAGGTGTCTCCAGCACAGAAGTTTTCCTGGTGTAGACACAGCTGATCCTCACAGCCAATTGGTTTGCAGTTCAATTCCCCCCAGTGATACTAACAACAATCAAGGCTTAACTACAAGACTGTGTACACAGTCTACAAAGGAGTGCGCAAAGAGTGTCCACCTCAGGTAACTGAGGAGGCTGAGCCACTGAGCCCTATAGGACACCTAGCACACAAAGCCACTCTATCCAGGAAGGCAGCCAAAATTCGAGACAAAGAAACAGATCACAAATGAAAGAAATGGAGGAAAGCAAATGACCGGATATAGAGTTCAAAACCATGGTTGTAAGGTTTTTCAATAATTTTCTAGAAAAAGCCAATAAATTTAGCGAGTCCCAAGAGGAGCTCAAAAAGGACCAACTAGAAATTAAGCATACACTGACTGAAATAAAAAAATATTATACAGAGATCTAACTGCAAACTAGAGGATCACAAGAATCAAGTCAAATATCTGAAACACAAAGAAGCAAAAAGCACCCAAGTGGAAAAAAAAAAAAAAAAGAATCCAAAAATGTGAAGATAGTGTAAGGAGCCTCAGGGACAACTTCAAGCAAACCAACATCAGAATTGTGGGGGTACCAGAGGAAGAGAGAGAGCAAGATACTGAAAACCTATTTGAAGAAATAATGACTGAAAACTTCCCACATCTGGTGAAAGAAATAGACTTACAAGTTCAGGAAGTGCACAGAACCCCATATAAAAGGAATCCAAAGAGGACCACACCAAGACACATCATAATTAAAATGCCAAGAGCAAAAGACAAAGAGAGAATATTAAAAGCAGCAAGAGAAAAACAGTTAATTACCTCTAAGTGAGCACACATACAATTGTTAGCTGATTTATCAAGAGAAACTATGCAGGCCAGATGGAAGTGGCAAGAAATCTTCAAAGGGATGAATAGCAAGAAACTACAAACCAAGATTACTCTACACAACAAAGCTATCATTCAGAACTGCAGGTCATATAAAAAGATTCACAGAAAAGAAAAAGCTAAAGGAGTTCATCAACACCAAACTGGTATTATATGAAATGTTGAAAGGTATTTTTTTAAGAAGAAGAAGAAGAAAAAGGTAAAGATAAAAATTATGAACAATAAATACATATCTAGTAACAAGTAAATCTAAAAATCAAGTAAATAAAAAAATTTGATGAACAGAATAAACTGGTGAATATAATAGAATCAGGGGCACAGAAAGGGAGTGGACTGACAAATTCTGAGGGGGAGTGGGAGGGAGGGGTGCGGGAAGAGACTGGACAAAAATCGTACATCTATGGATGAGGACAGTGTGGGGGAGGGCAGAAAGTGGAGTGGGAACTGAGTGGAGGGGAGCTATGGGGGGAAAAATAGGAAATGTAATAATCTGAATAAAGATTAAATTTTTAAAAAAAAACTTCTTGAAATATGCCTGCCCTGCACTGCATGATGTTCGCTACCAGGTTTTCTATTCTATGCCACATATTTTTTAATTCACATCATGATCACTAAATATTTTCATAATACACTAATTGGTCAGAAATCATGATCTAAAAAAGGCTGTTCTAGATATCAAAAATAGAGCATGCAAAGAAAAGATTATATATTGACTCATAAGCTTTTCCTATTAGAAAGTCACTCAACCTTCCAGGGTGTAAAACAACTATTGGCAATACCAAAACGTTTTTCAATAAGCATCTCTGGATTAATGCAAATGTTCAAACTCTAAAACAGTAAATACAGTTACTAAAGAAAAGTAACGCTGCTTTAGAAAATTCTCAGAGCAACAATTCCCCTCTACTATGAAAGAAAATTAGTTCCTGGGCAGGATAAGGTTACCAGAAATGAGTCCTCAAACAACCATATGACTTAACCTTGAAATAAAATGATTTACCATTATCCAACTGGATCCTCAAATTATCCCTTCTTTTCCCCCTTTGGCA